>JAQQZU010000039.1:19849171-19865213 GCA_030068025.1 Parauchenoglanis punctatus | reverse complement strand
ACAGAAATATTCTAAATGTAGCAAATCCATAAATGTAGCAGAATTAGTAGATCTAGTAGATCTCCACAACTGATCAGTCTTCTACTCCCCAGTAGACTTTTTATTATTTACTTTTACAGTTGCATCTTTTTAGCATTTACACAAATGTTAGCTTTTACATCAAATTATTATAATTTATAATTATTAATAAATGTATAATTTATAATATATATATATATATTCAATTGAGTTATAATTTCATTAATTTGAAAATTCAATTCAATTAATTATTCAATTAAATTATTATAATTATTATAATTTAAATATATTTTATTCAAAGTTTATACCAATATGAACTTTTTTTCTATGAGACTGGATTGCTTTATTCACATGACACACTACAAAAGTGAAATCATCAACATTAGTAGAGTCACAAGAGTCTTATGCAAGTTGCTTATGAAAGTACGTTAATGCTTCCCATCTGGTTTGCAACCCTTAGGGGCAGTTTAAAAATGAAAAAAGGGGTGGGAGGTTTAGCAAAATTGCAAAATTCCCTATAATCCCTGAATTATTAAATTATTTAGTGACAAAATTATATTTCTCTTATTAAAATGTCCTTTACTTTGTAGTTTCAAATTAGGCAGAAATTAGGCAGAGACAATTGGACTATTTTATACCTAAATTACTATGTTATCAGTAATTTAATCTATTATCTTATCTATTATTAGTTACTTGCTTGTTTGCCAAATCACAAGACTGAGAAGTTCAACTACTTCCTTTCTATTGCACAACCCACAACCCATGCAATAGATAGGAAATGGTTGAACTTATTTCTCAGTCTTGTGATCACAAGTGCTTTACCTTGTGATTTAAAAGGATTTGTTCTTTTGTGTTGCAACTCACATTAGGGCATGTGGTTTTTATATTATTGAAACTTGTGACAAAATTCTCAAAGGGGTAATCTTAGAGTTGAATCTTCAAATTCTGTTGTAATATGATTTCACTGTGTTCTATTCACTTCATACACTTTACTGCCTACTACTGTAAAAGAGTAACATTTCTATTCCATTATGTATCTATATAGTATCTCCTTTTCTAAAAGAGCAAAATGCCTGTATGCTCAAAAACCTTCTCCTACATTAAGTACTCTTCTATATATTGATTGATCCCCTCTGTTTAGGGTTCTTATGCTCTTACTAAACTGAATATTTGTTCCTTCCATTTGTTCCTTGCATGCTATCTTTCCTTAGTGCAAAACTGAGGGGCTGATCAAAGTCAGGTAAACTCACCTTCCATATGTCTGCGTTTCCACTGCATAGGTTATGTGTTTTGTCTTTTTCTACTATAGGCAGTGCAAAACTCTTCTATCACATTTTTTATACTTCTTTTGGCTTAACGATGTACTTTTAATGTAGTTAATGTACTTCGTATGGCTAACTAAGGAAATGTTATACAGTAAAAGGGTCCTATGAAATGGCTGCATGATGATCTGTGATGCAGAGGTGTATTTTTCTTATTTACCAGCTTGTCATTTTGCATATGTTGTATTAATATCAATCACATACCAGTGCAAATTAGCCCTGTGCCACATACAGGCATGCTGCATGTTTGCTACACATCTGTGTATAGGATGTTGTTGTCTGTCTTTATGTATTTGCCTATAAATATGAATGGTGATACAGATTTGGCAGAAGCAATATATTGGTAATGCAAATCCTTTAAAGCATTGTAATGAGACTTTGCTTGCTTATCCTTTCAGATCATTCCACAGTGCAGAGACCCATACCTTATCTGCATGTCCTGGAATCCATTGCGGAAGAACATCAACAGAAATCCTCCTCAGCATCCATGTGCAGCCCATCCCATTCCTCAGAACATTCACCCAGTGATGTGCTTAGTTTGTCTTCACCATCCACAGCAATAACAACTTCTAAGGAAGACAACCATAACCCTGTAAAAACAAATGAGGACAAGCTACCTGTACCTACCCAGTGTCCCATCCCAATTGACAATAGTGGGGAGGATCATTTCAATACTTCCCTGTCCATGAATTACCTTGACATTGGGAGCAATAAGCCCCTTGCACCAGAGAAGGCAGTAGGTGAGGAGATGAGTTTTTGTGAAAACGTTTTACCAGATGCAACTGTTAAGATTGGACAAACTTTAGAGAGAGAGACTGCACCTGAGCTGGCCACACTTAAGAGCTCCCAGAAGGTTCAGGCTAAAAAGAAATTAATTGACAGGGACACAGAGCAAGGTTTGTATGCTGGGCTTAGGACTCCAGTTCGAAGGACCAAAAGTGATGGCCAGGTACGGGCAGTGTGCCCTGTTGACGAGCAGTCTACAGTGCCTCAGGTCTCCATCAACGCAACCATCAATGACCGCCTCTGGTCCAAGCTCGACCCAAGCACACACCGTGACAGTGTGTCATCCTCGTCCAGCATTTCCTCAAATGACACTGTGATTGATCTCTCCCTGCCAAACCTGGCCAGGAAGAGTCTGACTTGCCTCCAAGCTGCTCGGGATTGTCATGATAGCCAGGATTCAATGGCCAACTGGAGTTGCCTGTCTAGGTCATCAACTACTCCTAGCACACTTTGTGTCAGCAAGAGCAAATCCAATCCCAACTTGCGGGATGGTCAGATGTGTGAGCCAGTGGACGAGCTTCTTCCAAGGCAGCTGGGGAATGAGCATGACAACAAACGGCTTATGCAGCGGCGTCACACCTGGAGCAGGCTGTACATAGAAGGCTTAAAGCAGTCATCATCTGCCTCTAGCAAGAGAGTCCCAACTCCTGCACCCAAAGACATAAATGGTGGCTCCAAGTCTAAGAGTCTGGGTGACCTCACATCAGAGGACATTGTGTGCAACTTTGATAGCAAGTATCGCAGCATCAGCCGTAGTTTTGTGGTCAGGCCTAGCCGCCAGCAGAGGTCCCCAAAGAAGCATCAGGATGACCTGACGGAGCGGCTAAAGAAACTCACTGATGTAGAACCACTGACGAGCAGTGATTTTACATCCCACCAGCAAAACTCAGAGGCAGAGGAGAAGGATGAGGAGCCAGAGGAGGCACCACCACTGAGGAGGAGTTCGTCACGTAGCCAGAGCCGGGTCCGATATATCGCCAACCGTGCCAGGCAGGCTCAGGAGAGGCAGCGGTTGCAAAGCCTCCTCAGGGGATCCAACAGCCCCATTGAGGAGCGTGGAATCCCAGAGGGAGCTTGCAGCATCACACGCAGCCCCTGTGCCGGCCTGGATTTGCTGAGCCAGCTTCCTCCAGGACCGCCACAACAGAGCCCTCGTAGCCCAGATAGTGAGGTCTTTTTTATGCTTCGCCTTTGATGGAGCAAGACTGCACTGAATGTCTGCGGACAAGCAACATACACCAGATTTTTAGTTCCACTACTAAATTGTGTTCCACTACTTGCACACTGCAAACGTCTGATATGAAGTTTGTTTCATGCACTACTGTTTGCATAGGTGGATGATTTGTTACCAACATTTTGGGTAAAGCTGCTATCAAGATGGTTGTACATCATGTCCAATAAAGAGCATGAATAGTGGAGTCCACAGGTTATACACCAACAGAGAGGGATACTGCAGTTTTTATAATATGCTTATTGTAATAGAAAATTTCCGAAGGTTTAGGTGCAAAGCCACACTAAATATTTTGTCAGTGTATTGCCCTAAATGCACTCATTATTTTTAAACATGAATGTCATGTAGAACATTCGTAAATGGATATTAGTCGTGAATTTTGTCATTTTAGTTAAAAGGCCTGCTGTAGCAATAGAGGATTACATGTTGAACTCTATGAAATATTACTTCTCTCACTTTAAATCGATTGACATGTTTACTGTACTTATTGAAACACCAATGCATCTTGTTGGTGTTTATAGTTGTGAATTTTTTTTTTACAACAAATGCATGGAATGTATTTGCAAAAGTAATTTATTGCTCCTTGGCATTTTTTTTATGGTTTTTTTTTTGTGTGTTTTCTTTTAAAATTCTTTGCATTAGGCAAAATGAAAACTGCCTTTCCTACTTTGGCTTTTCTTTTTCTTTTTCTTTTTTTTTTAAATTCTTTTAGATTATATGGCAGGGCAGTTTTGCCATTTGGCTTAAACTTTTGAAATTTCAGTTTATGTACTGTATAAAGTATTATCAGCAGATTCATACAGGAATTGGCTCTTTTTTGCATGTCAGTGATATATTGTAATCTTTTTAGTGTTTCTCAGTTAAGGCTTTGCATTTTCCACCACTCAGCATGTACACTGGTCCACAGTATGTAACAGTCAGTGTTTAAGAATTGAGGAACTATGTTGAATATGAGTACACTGATACAGTTGTTCAATAGCACATAATAGGATGGTGAAATTGCTCGCATCTCACTTTGTACTGTAATGTTTGCACTGTCGTGTCAACAAACTTTGCAAGAGTCTCGGACAATTTTTAGTAAAATCATATGTACATACATATTGTGGTGTCTGTTTTCTTCTCCTTTCTCCCCTTCAAAAACTTTTGGAGACAGACCTGGCTTGAGGGTCAATGTCCTATGTAAATGTTAAATGCAAATTTCTTTGTTTTTTTTTACCCTTAAAATTTCATGACTCTTCCTGGACTCTTTACACATTGCATACTTGACACTTTCTGCTTGTCAGAAAACTTGTTAAAATTCCCTTACATCCAGTGACTCTTAGTAGTGTTAAGCAATTTTTTGCCCTATCTTCAGAGTTCAGAATTTTTTAATGCTAACTTTAAGAATACAGAATTCATTTCCTTTTATTTATGCGTACTGTTGTCAGGTGATTACTAAATACGTATATACTTCATTATGTTGTTCTCTTACTGTTTTGCTGGTTGATTTAACAAAGAGGTCAGAAACTCCCATACAGGAAGTGTCACCCTCTCAGCACCATTATGCACTCTTTTAAGTGGCCTCCTTTCTCTCCATGCTCACACTGCTCAACCTCTCCAATATTTCACAGAGAGCTCCCATTGGGAAAAAATGTTGCTTGGTCTGCACTTGGTGGCTGATCACATCTCTGACCCAAACAGAAATAAAAGTTCCTCTGTTCCCTCTTTTCAGCAATCCAGTGGCTGGTTTTGACCCAAAGTGCCCACTGTCATGCCCTGTGTTGTTGTGAGTATTAGCTCATTGCTTTGTACCATTTGCCTCTTCATGCATGATACCCATAAAATTCTGAAGGATTCGTCTCCGCTTATGACTGACACTCAAGACAAAAGCACAGGAATGCCGGGGTCTGCAGTTGCTTTGGTGACGGTTTCTAGTGGGACGTGAGAGACGGGGGCCCTTCTGCGCTCCCAAAAACCGCCCTGGGACTCGCACGGCTCAGTGAGTGACAGAGATTGTAAGCTCTTGTCACTCATACAAAAGTCCACTTCTTTAGCATTCAGGAGGTGCAGCGACTCTGGCCTTTGGATTCGTATTTATCACTGTGATTTTTGTTTCTGCCTCCAGGGTATATCACGGAGCCAGTTTAATTCGCTTTTAGGCAGAATTGTTGTAGAGGTTTAAGACTTCTGGGTGCTTCGAGATTTGGCAGGGTATCTTTAAAATGTTGTTAATTCAGATTGGATTCAACAAAAAAATACCTACACTGTTCCCAGCCCAATGTAAATAGCAGTTTAGCAATTCATTTCTCTAAAAACAAGGAACATATATATACTAAAAATAGTAGCACTGTTAAAGTATGGTATACTACAGCCAAACTACTTACATTTTATTAGTTATTAATCTTATCAATCTAATTAGATAAAAAATACTTTTTTCCTTCATAGAAAAAATCTGTTACTATGTGTCATGTTGATTTTTGTAACTCTTTTGAGGCCTCAGTTTCTTATTTTGACTAAATTCTACATATGCATTTGAAACACCCTCATATAATCATGGACGCCATGGAATTTTTCTTGGACGCCAGCTTCTTACTCCTCCATGTCCCACCTCCCCTATCCATAAATCGTTACTATGGTCTCAGCCCCTCACCCCTTCCCCTCCACTTTCTCGAACGGCCCACTCTTTCCCATTGGTTATTACGTGACTGTGGGGTATTTGTTTGTGCTTTATATTTTGGGAACTTTGATGCACTGGACACTGAGAGAAGCTGATCTTAAGCAGGTCTTAAGCAGGGTAAGTTTGATGTTCTTGCAAATTTGTTTCATTTTGGTTTCGGTCTGCATGTTATGTCTGCATTTCCTCGTGTGTATTAAGTTCTTGAGTTGAATAGACTAAACTGTGAAACATAAAATTATTGTTTTGGAAACATTTGAAATCGAGGTGAGGTGGTTTTGAACTCTTTAGAGAGGTCATTAGTGGTGTGTCTTTGTTTTTTTATTAGTGTTGCAAATTACATTTTTATTTTTCAGTTCAGAAAACAGTACCATGGCGCCTCTGGGGCTTCTTTGGCTTGTTGCAGCAGTGGTACACCTCTGCACTGCAGGTAAAGTCATGTCACAGTCAACAAGTTACACATTTATTTTTGACATTTCTGACTAATTGTTTTGCACTTCATTGCACTCAGTTGGTGTAAACTTTGTGACACATGGATAATTGTCAGCTCTTGTAACAGCTCTTGGATTGATTGCAAATGAATATGTAAATGTTTAAATGACGAATCACATTTCATTCATTGTCAAATTGCTCCTAACTAGATATTCTAGATATTATTACCACTGTAGAACATTTTAGTGTATTTTTCTTTATCATGCTTTTTTTTTTTTTTTTTAAATGTTTACTTGTGCATATGAATCGAGGTGAGTATCTGTGGTCCTTAAACCTCAGACATTGTGTTAGATCAACACTGATTTTATTCCATCTCCTTTCCTTAGCCTTGGCTTTCCTCTAGTGAGACTTCCCGCAGGATGCAGGAAGGGCCAATGCTAGTCTGACATCTTATTGACTCTGTCAATGGTCACAGCTGCCTTCTGGCACTTCATCTGAGTGTCCCATTGCTCTGAGCGATTTGCATTTAAAATAGTAGAAAGAGCCTGCCATGTCCAACAATGGCTGTGAGCAATCAATTAACCCCCTCTAACCAAACAGTCAGTGATGTGGGACAAGGCCATGACAGAACTGTGGCTCTGATGGCATGTAAGCTTTTCATAATTTGGAAGAAAAAAAAAAGGATATTAGATGTCAATCCCTCTATGTGACTGACGGACTCCTGCTGGGCTTTGAGGTTAAAACTGCCTCGGTTAAATGTACATGACACATTTAGAAAGAACTTGCTGGAAGAATTACATATTTTGACACTTAATTTGTAGAATTGTCAGTCCTCTTTAAGACACTTGACCCTCAAAGAACAAATATATGAAGGGTTCAATTATTTCCAACATTCAGAGTCTTTGGAATCACAGTAAACCAAAATGCAGGGCAGATGTGAATATTAACAATGTGCAATTATTTAAATCTACTTTTGAAGTATTTGTACTTTACTTCAGGTTAAATTTGAGCCTTAATCTTTTGACTTCTCCATACTACATTTTTGTTTTATCTCTACGTTCTACTTACATCATTACATTACTCTGTAATCATTTCTTTGTAGTCATTGTGTGACTTTTTAGCATTAGACAGTTTTAATCAGTTGATCTAAATTCCTAACAAATCAAAATTTTAATAAAAATGGCAGCTAGAATGAGACCTAGTACCTGTAACACTATTTATCAAAGCTGTATGTTTTGAAACAGCTAGCATGAATTAGCATGAATCTTCTTATTATTGGCATCATTGCTAGCTACTAGCTAACATTAGAGCTTAGGAATAAAGCTGTTGTTGTCAGTTAGCCTCATGTCATTTTTACCATATTCCTTGGTTCCATGGTGAAAGGCATTTATTAATGTTTTTTCTTTATTCAAATTTAGCATCTGGAATTAAAATCAGTGAGGCAGATTTTCTTGTACTTTATTTTCACACTGTAAGTCAATTTAAGAGTTTATAATGTTCTGCTTTAGATTGAATAAAGAATCTGTGTACTTTTACCACTTCTGGTGCAGAGTTACCATTATATTAAATATAAAGTTCAATTTGCTTTCATTTATTAAGTCATTTCTAAGCTTTTCCTTGAATACTTTAATGTTTGCTTATGTAGCCTGGTCTCTCTCTCTTTCACTCACACACACACACACACACACACACACACACACACACACACACACACACACACACGCATTGTGTGTTATGTCTGTTAAGGTGCTTTTTCTAAAGATAAAGTATTAAATCTAAGAACAACAATTTAGACAGAAGAATCGGTTGACCAAGAGCATGCAAAGGGAGGGCACTTTCCCAGCACTTGGTGGCATCTCTTTCTCAGGGGTTGGAACGCTCAGGAGTTTGGACTCTGCATCTGTTCCACTACAGGAGGTACCATAGGCTGCACAACAACAACCCGCTGTTTATCTCCCTCTATGTCCTTTTGAGAAGTTGATTCTCTTAAAAGACGATTATTGGCTGTGAAGCTTGGGACCACGCGAAAGGGGATGGCAGAACAACAGGAACATTGTCCTTGTCTAGTAAATTTGGGGATATTTGCCTCTATGTGAAAAGCAGTACAAAGTACTGCACAGCATGATGAAACGCTTCATTTGCTGCCAAGAATGTTTTGCAAGAGTTCAAGTGCAGTCTAAGACAAAGAGTGTTTTCCCCCCTCTTTCTTTCTTTCTTTCTTTCTTTCTTGTCCAATTTAACATACTTACTATACCCATGTAGAAGTTCTGTTTTTCTTGTTCCTAATTAAAAATTTTATCATTTGTTTAATGATTAAAACAAATAATCTTAAGACAATGTTAAAATGGAATTAATGTGTATGTAATGCAGGCTGATGATTTTAATCTAGATGAAGGAATTAATTTGACCTTTGAATAACAAAGTTCTCTCCAACAGCTCTGTGACTTTCCAATATTGAGGGGTAATGATTTGAAAGCAGACTCAACTTTTCAACTTTATATGTTTTATATTTTATACTTTCCATGGTCTCAAATTGCAACAAGTGATATTGACCTAATCATGCAACTATCCTTTTTATCACCAGAACCACAGCCACTAAAGGTGACCTCCATTAAGGTAGGTGACTAAACTCTAAACAGAACAGTTTTGTGCTGTAGATTTGGATGCCTGATTTAAATATTGACTGAATATTAATTTTAATGACCAAGCAGCATTCTGGCTTTCCTCCTCAGCAAGAACCATACACAATGTCAAAAGGCTCAGAGTTTGAGGGCTTCTGTATGGACTTGCTGTCTGCACTTGGGGAGAAACTGGGCTTCAAGTACAATGTTCGGCTGGTGAAAGATGGAAAATACGGGTCCAAGGATGAGCGTGGCAACTGGGCTGGGATGATTGGAGAGGTTGTGAGAGGGGTGAGCTCCAATTAAAATCTCCAATAAAAAAGAATACGTTATTCTAGTAGGTGGCAAGAAAATAAGTACTGTTAGCATCTGCTCCAAGCATGTTAAGCTGTTCATTTATGACATAATAAGAATGATGTGGGACAAACAAAACCTTTCTCCAATAACTCAGTTATGGAAGTGTCAGAGAAGTGACCTGAATATGTTTCACTCTGTGTAATCAACTGACAAGACTGTTACCGATAGCCTGCATGAATCAACTCTCTGGGCTAGAAAGAAATCAGCCCTTGCCTCACTTCTTCACATCATTCTGTGAATTTCCTTTAGATTTCTGTTGATGCCATTGCAGGGAAGCCCATTTATGCCAAGTAGAAAAGGAAACAAAATACATAGCATACAGTGCCCTCCACTTTTTATGAAGTAGCTTCATCTCACACTGACAAAATGAAATAAATCCAACCTTTAATTGGAATATATTTATTCATGGAAAACAAATCCTTCATGAAGAAATAATCGTTTTCAGCAAAAACATCAAAAGTCTACAAATGAAATGAAACATTAATTCATTATTTTGGTATACCAACTCACAAATTTGACATAATTCAACATAAGTCAAATCACTGTCTTCAGATAATAAGTCAAACATTTTAGATAATGTCAGAATTTTGAGATAATAAGTATGTATAATAGTATGTAATAGTAATAGTATGTATCTTTTACCTAGGAAAGTGCATGTGATGTACCTTTAATTAGCTAGCAGTTCTTAAGGTCCAATTATGTAATTTAATTCAAGGTAATTTGATATTTTTAAGGTTTCCAAGTGAAATATACCTAATAAAGGTGCAAATCCAATCTTCTTGCCACCCCAGGGTGCTGAAACATTTGTAATAACCTTACAGTACATGCACTGCTGTTCAAGTGTACATGTATGTGCATGTATTTTCATTAGGAAGCAGATCTGGCCATGGCTCCACTTACCGTCACCGCTGTTCGGGAGACAGCTGTAGACATGACCAAACCATTCATGCAGACAGGCCTTAGTTTTGTCATGAGAAAGGACATTGCCTCAGAGGATTCACAGTACCTCAGCTTTTTAAACCTCTTCTCCAGTGAGATGTGGATCAGCCTGCTGGTTGCTTATCTGCTTACCTCCTTCTGTATCTTTTTGGTGGCTCGGTAAGATACACATCTTACCTTCAATCAGATCAATGAACAGAGAACTTTAATGAAATAAAATTTAGATGTGAGTTTATTTGAAATAACTTGTCAGAAAGGAGAGTACAATGTAGTAGGATTGGGCATGCATAATTTGTGTGTGGTGTGTATTTTATAAAGAATTAGCCCATCTGAATGGAGCCAGCCACAGATGGAGGAAAATCACTTTACAATTTCACACAGTTTCTGGTACACGATTGGAGCCTTAACACTTCAAGGTGAACATACACTTCTAGTTTTATATACTAGAAAACATGAATGTAGTGTAATTTTAAACTGATTTAAGCAAACAATCAGACCTTTAAGACCAAAGTTTCAACTGCTATTAAGTTGTCTTTTTTTGTGTGTGTCAGGTGCTGGTCCACACCCCAAGTCCTTCTCAGGACGAGTCATTACTGCCATCTGGTGGTTGTTTTCATTAGTTGTCTTGGCCTGCTACTTCGCCAACCTCAGTTCTTGGTTGCACATGGGTAACAAGCAGCTCTCAATTAAGAGCTTTGAAGACCTGGCAAACCAAAATGTCATTGAGTATGGGACTCTTAAGGGCTCTTCCACTCTTGCTTACTTTAAGGTAAAGCAGAATGGCCAGCATTCATAATCCTTCATCATATTTTATCAGAGCTAATGTGAGCTTCAATTCAGGTTCAATCGCTTTCAGACTCTTGCAACTCTTCTTCCTCTGTATGACAAGCGCTTGGAGATTGAGCGAACAGACACAATGTTGTGTTAAACTCAGTCTGATTTAATGAAGAAAGTCTAGAAGTATTTATACACAGAAACACATTATGTCATAGTGTTCTCAAGGGAACAGATAAGTAGAAAAATGCCTTTGTTTAGACGAAAGGAGACTTGTAGTCTCTACATAGTGAAGGTCTCTTACGTGAGAAGGGCGACATAAGATAAAGAACATTCCTTGATCATGTCATAAGGACCTAAATTGTCTGGAGAGCAAAAAGGAAAAAGGAAAGGACAGAGAAGGGACAAGATTTTCAATCTAGCAGTATTTATTTGCTTACATGTCACCCTATGCATTTTAATGGGATTCACTTTGATATAACTCTGCTGTGTCCAAGCAGAACTCCAACAATCCTACCTACCGGCGCATCTATGAAAACATGGAGAGAAAGCAGTCCTATGCCCTGACAATAGAAGAAGGTGTCCGTCTGGCTCAGGAAGGGAAATATGCCTTCATTGGAGAGTCTGTGTCTCTGGATCTGGCTGTGGCACGTTACTGCAACCTGATACGCTGTCCTGAGATCATTGGCATGAGAGGCTACAGCATTGCAGTTCCTTTGGGCAAGTACTCATTGACCAAACTCTCAACATTACCATGGGGCTGATGATTAAACCTGTTTGTCTGTCCATAGCCCACTAATTAGATGAATGCCACATTGTTCCAACAATCTTTATTGATTTTACATCAATATAGTGGAAAATACAGTTTTGTCTGTACATCAGTTACCTAAATTAACCATTTTGAAATATGGTCTTTAAAGTCTTACCTTAATCATACTCTTACTCTTCCCTTCCAACAGTTTTTATTATTCAATTGTGGCACTTTCTTTGTAGCCCAAACCCACAGCTGAGTTTGTGTGTGCTTGTGTTCAAAGGCTTTCCCATGCTGAAAAACCTCAGTGTGGCCATCCTCCAGCTGAGTGAGTCTGGAGAACTGGATTATCTGCGTAATAAATGGTGGGCGAGCAGCTGCGTGGCAGAAGATGCAAAGGCCTCATCTCTGAAGCCCAGCAGCCTGAAGGGTGTCTTCCTGCTTTTGGCGCTTGGCTTAGGGCTGGGACTCGTTCTGGCCCTCATGGAACTAACTGCCAAATCACGAAACATTGCTAACATACAGCAGGTGGGTGGGTTAAGTTAGTTATAACACGAAAAAACAAAATGCAAACTGTGCTGCAATGTGGCCATAGAAATACACTTCCTAAACCTATTTCTACACTGTTTTGATAATATACTAGTAGTTTCCCTAACCAAATAATTTATTTTAATGCAGGGATATATGCTAGTTACTACCATCCTCTTTGAAAATACAAAGAGTAAAAATTTGAGTAGAACCACAATGTTGGACTGTACGCTGTGTACTATATTTGTTTGTTTTATAATGCTTTATGTATGAATTGGCCACATGTTGAATTCCTGCTCCACACTCCAAGCAGATAGGGGGCAGGATAACACAAGAAAGAAACTATCGTAGGAAACAAGGAAAGGCAAATTTTCATTTTGATAGCTATATAGAGAATGAGCTATTTGAGCTAATCAACTACAGCTATTCTGGCGTGAACTACATGATTGACAAAAGGTTAACACGACTTCTTCATATTCTAATATTGGATTCTAAGGGCAGATACTACAGTGACTCACTATCGCCTCTTGAGGTAAAATGTAGTATTATGAGACAGGACGGTCCATCCTGTCTTTGGGGATAGCTAGTTAGCATGCTAACTTCAATAGATATCTTTTCAACACAATACATAGACGTCTTTGACATAATGTCAAAACTGTTCTTTCTTCACATTCTGTGGATCATTTTAGTTAATTGTTGAAAGTTTTAAACTGAAAATCCTGTATATAGTACCTTTAAACCATTGGATGCATTCATCCAAAAGTGACCAATTTCAGATATAAAAACTGAGCTTATCTTGTTTTTGTAAATATCAGGCTGGGCAAACTCTAGTCTACAGGTATATGTGTCAAAGTGTCAGAGAGCTGCACTGGATATGTTTTTCCTACATGAGTGAGTAATGTGTCACTGATTCTGAGAGTCTGCCCTGTGTATTAAAGTCAAGAATTGCAGATAAGGAAAGGGGAGAATATTATCTATACTCTCTGTTGTTTCATCATATCTCCTTTAAAATATTGCAATACATGGGTCCATTCATGTTTTCTTCAATGACATTTAACCAGTAGTTGACAAGTATCGATTGCAGAGACACAGCACAATATCATGATGCTCTCACCTCCGTAATTTACTGTGAATGTGGTGTATTCTTGGGATCATTTGCACAACAATATATTGCGTGTTTCTCCAAACACGCTGAGCCTAAAGAGTTCTTTTTTGTTTTACCAGAATGTATTGTTCCAAAGGGTTCTGATTTGTCTAAATGCTCATATGAATTTTGCTTGGGATATTGGAAGGGAGATGATTGCGCTGCATCATTGCTTATTGCTTTCTGTGTAACAGTTGTTCATGCTGCTTTCAGGTCTTCATTCTTATCTTCCTTGATAATCTGTTTTTCTGATACATAGTGAATATATGTATGTATGTACGTATGTATGTGTGTGTATGTGTGTGCGTGCGTGTGTTAATGTTTCATGATTATGGTATTTTTGTCGTCTTCTTCATCTGTATTTGTGTCTTTTTTTCCTTTTCCTTTTTTTTTTTTTTAGAAATCCTGTTGTTCCGTCCTGACTACTGAACTCGGTCAGCGGTTTGGGAAAAGGGAGGAGACTCAGGCAGAAACCACTGAGAAATGCAAAGCTTAAATGCATGCAACATTATTAGAACAGCATTTGTGTTCACACAATCAGCTTATTGTTCTGTTTCAAACAAATGACTCCTGCTTTCACTTTAGGAATGGCTAAAACTGTTTTAACTGCTCATGGAAAACCATTGCCATTTGTGTTTATCATCATGACAACTTTTTAATGTACTACACAAAGGTTTAATCTGAACCATGAAAAGCACTGGTTTTAGACTATAAAAGCTACAATTTATTCACACATATTGACCCAACAGGATAGATAGAGTAACCTCTAGTGGAACACTCTAGTTATGTGAGCTGTAGTTTTATTTTGTTTTGTTTTGTTTCCATAGTAGATGTCATCTGAAGAAAATAACATGTTTTTAATTGCATTAGAAATAAGAAAAGTGAAGGTCTGTGTTGAATGTAAGAATGTTCCATGACTTCATACTGCTTTTATACTATAAGAATATTCTGAGTAAAAAATGCATGATTAAAATATTAACATTACAATTTCTCATTTATTTTTACAACAAAGAAGGTATAATGTGACCACTTGAAGAAGAAACAGGCTGGATGAAACGTGGCTCCATAAAGGAGATATCACTTATCACCCACATCTTTCACCTCTTTCCCATTAGTTTCACTCTGCTTTCTTGTATGCTTTAAGATAAATAACTGAATACTAAGCTGAGACTTTTAAGTCTTAATAAGAATTTGAAACCTGCTCAAATCTTTTAGTATTCCTTTAATATAATTATATATTATAATAATAATATATATAATTATAATAATATAATTATATTATTTTTTTAAATCCTACTCAGAGTTATTTTTATTGTTTGATATTTTTTGAAAGAATTTTCAAAAGTGGTGATTCTGTTTCCCAAACTATAAACAAACTATTAGCCTAAATTAAAGCAGCATTACCCAGATTAGGCATTTACTTTGGCTGAATTAATGAACGCTGTAAATACATGTTAGTGAACGTGGTATTTCTTTGATGCTTCATAGTTGATGGCTCGCTCTCACTGTCATGAAAGTGAAAACCCCCATCTCTTTTAAAAAATAAATGAAGAAATGAAAGACTACATGGTGCATCTCCTATTCATATGTGTGTATGTATTTGTTTAGAACCCTAATATAAAGAATAATGTGTTATTCGGTTACATTCCTAATATTTTGTATGGTCTCTCTTTTACTCACGGGCGTCGCCACCATTATAGCTGAGGGGGACGTGTGTCCCCCACATTTCATAATTATTCGTCTGGACCCCCCCCCACGCTTAACATAAAATTATGTTAAGTTCACCCAGCGCTGTTTCTATTGCTTAGCGAAAGAGTCCATGCCACTTGATGGATATGAGAATACGCACACCACTGAAATTCCACTCCGTTTCCCGGGTTACCGACAACGAACCGCACACAGGTGAAGTGACTCATCAGTACAGCCACAGACAGTAAAGCTGCTCAGTACAGAACAATGTAACGTCAGCCCCATTGCCGTCACACAATGTCCAACTTTTGCTAAAACCTTATTCTTTTGTTACATGCCCTCAAAATTAACCCGAGGCCACGTTAAATTAATGTTCAACTAAACAATGAAATATTAGGAGTCGCCTAAGCTTTGCCTTATTGACTGTAAATAACAGTAGGGGATTCTTGATTGATGATCAATTGTTTGCAACATTTGCTCCCTAGACACAACGGATATGCGGAAATTTTTTACAATTAAGCTGAAAGTAAGACCAAATTTCTCCACAGGAAAGGGTTTTTTTTCCCAATGGAAATGTTAGTGCAGTTAGCTGGCCAGTCAATGTTAGGAGATGTATCAGCTAGCTAATGTTAGCTATCATTACATCCAAACCCAGTAGCCTGCCATATTGTAATGCCAAGAATGAGGCCAAGTCCGCTCTGATATAATTTATTTATTCATTGTTGTGACTTGAAATTGCATACAGTGAGTGAGCAGAATACTTCTGTAGCCTAATTTAGGCTACTAGCGTCAGCTAC
>JAQQZU010000039.1:19807212-19845595 GCA_030068025.1 Parauchenoglanis punctatus | reverse complement strand
TGTAGGTAAAATTAGGTGTTTAACAACCTGTTAAAAAATACACCAGAATGCAGGAAATGGCATCTAATTCATTAAAAAAAATGTATGGGGGAGAACCCACAGACCCCCTGCCAGTGTGTCCCCCCCCACATCCCCAGCAAGTGTGCCCCCCCACATTCAAAATGCTTCTGACGCCCCTGCTTTTACTGCTGTATCGTCCTCCACTCTTCTGAGCATGCTTACCACTAGATTGTGGATTTTGCCTATGGGTGTTTTCTATCCATTCAGCCACAAGAGAATTACTAAGATAGAGCACTGATGTTGGACAATAAGGCCTGGCTTGCAGTCAGTGATCCAGTTCGTCCCAAAGGTGTTCTATGCAAGCTGAAGTCAGGGGGCTCTGCAGTGGGTGGTGTTGCAGCATCACAGCTCCAGCATCCTTGGTTCAGTCCTGAGCTTTTGGTTAGTGTTTCTGTGGAGGTTCGCATGTTCTCCAAATGTCCTTGTGAATTTGATTGATTCCGGGTCTTCCGATTTACTCCAACCTCCCAAAAACATGTCAAAATATTGCCTGGGGTGTGAATGTGTGTGTGCATAGTTCACTGTGATGGATTGCACAGAGCCCTGGATTTAACCTCACTGAACACCTTTGTGATGAACTGGAATATCACCTGGGCCCCGGGCCTCCTTACCCAACATCAGTGTCTGATCTCACTAGTGCCCTTGTGGCTGAATGGACAAATCCCCATAGTCACACTCCAAAATCTGGTGGAAAGCCTTCCCAGAAGAGTGGAGCTTATTGTAACAGCAAAGGCACTAAATCTGGAATGGGATGTTCAGAAAACACGTCCGAGTGTGATATGACATGCATCTGAGTGAGTCTACAAACTTGCAGTTGGTCATGTTGGTGCAGTAGAGTGCTCATGGACAGTTTAATATTAACTGACAGAATCTGACAGCAAGTTACTGAAACGTTCATACAACCGAAATAGGCGCTTAAAATTCACCGTGGTATATTTCCACCCGTATGACCAAAATTAAACCCTTAAAATTCAGTGTTTAAACCCTTAACATTCGGATGTTTTCTATATACATTATGAATTATGGAGGTTAAGAAAAGTTGAGTAATTCTCAGAATATGGTGACAAACCTGTCCCTTTAAGTGCTCATATCATAGTTTAAACATTTCAAGAAGTCCAGACATCACTATATAACTTTAGAGATTCTTAAGAAACACAAATGATTGGACTTTTTATTATTATTAAATTCTTCTACTCCTACAGCTAACATAAAGTGCACATGACATAACAACATACAGAGACAACACACAAGACAACAACATAA
Source organism: Parauchenoglanis punctatus (assembly GCA_030068025.1). Taxonomy (NCBI): domain Eukaryota; kingdom Metazoa; phylum Chordata; class Actinopteri; order Siluriformes; family Auchenoglanididae; genus Parauchenoglanis; species Parauchenoglanis punctatus. Next base: position 19,844,272 of record JAQQZU010000039.1, on the reverse strand, counting down.
AGAGAGTTGCATACATGTGGAGAAATGGTATTCCACAAGTTTGAGATGTAATAAGAATAGTGCAAATGATGTAATATGGAGCATAGAATGTGATACAGGGGTATAGTTTTTAAGCATCACAGATGCTTAGCAAAACATGCAAGCATACAGTGAAGACGATCTAAATGAGCAGTATGTTTGTAGTTTCATTGAGTAATTTCATGTAGTGAGGAAGAGAAAGCCTGCATCATTTAACTCCTCCTGATAAAGATCCTAAAGTCCTGAGGGAAGAAGCTATCTTTGAGCCAGAAGGAGTGTGGAGTGCTGCATCAGTAGTGCTTGAAAGAGGGGATTGGGGAGAACAGAGCATGAAGGGCACAAGCACATGCCTAGGAATATAAAGATAAAATCATGTAATGTATAAAAATGATCTCTTTGAATAAACTACTACTAGTACATAAACCCTGCAGTAAATAATATTTACCTGTATTATTATTATTATTATTATTATTATTATTATTATTATTGCAATACTATACTATTTACAATTACCGTAGTACCCATGTCACGACACGTCAAATATAACTCTCTTGTTTTTACTAATTAATTTATAAATATCGCCATCTAACGGTCACACATTGTTACTTCTGTAGCGCATCAAAAATGTACAATTAGAAAATGGCGAATAAATGAATGAATCTGACCCCAATTTACTTAACTGTAAAAAAAATTAAAATTAAAATAAATACTAATGTTCTCCACAAACACTGAAAATGAATCAGTCTAATGTAAATCTGAGGGATCTGCGGTCACAGGTAAAACTGTCAGTTGTCACGTGACCGTGTCCCTAATTCTTGTATACTGCATAGTACACACCTACGAGGAGTAGTATGCATTACGTATGCCAGAATGTCTCAGCCGTCGTACAAACACGGAAGTCATTCTTATTTTTCGGTGGTGTTCTAGATATTACTAAAAATGTCTTTGAAACAGGCTTTAATTTTTTTTAAAATTTCTTTTACATAACCTTTTCGCTATTTTGATCAAGCCTTTCGAAACACGCAAACAGGAAGCGTGATGTCGTAAACCCGTCCGCCCGGAAGTGAGGATGGTCTTGGATGTCCGTTCCTGTTTTCGTGAGCTCCTGTGCTTTGTGTTGTTCACAGGCTATGGAGACTGAAATTATCCGGAAAATCGCTTAAAGAACCAGCAGGTCACAGATGAGAGAGACTTTTTAAGGGTATCCCTGTAAGTAGCTCACTGAAGAATAATTGAGAGATAGTCCGACACCTAAGCAGTAATTTCACATTTTTACTTTTTTTTTTTTTTTTTTTTTTTTTTTTTTTTACATTGGGGCCGACGAGAGCAAGCAGATCTATAACGTTAATGTAGCTAACGTCCTGAACACCAGTCATTCATGAATCCACAAATAGATCATTCGCTGGATCTGATAAGGAAAAAAAAAAGGCAGAAGTGGGTGATTTTATATCTGTGATCTTGGTTGATCATTGATTGGCTAGCTTTAACAATAGAACCGTGGTTTATTACAGTTTCAGTCTGTTATTTCACTAACCTTGCCTAGCTAGATAGCTAACATTAGCTAGCTTGTTAACTGTTATGGTTAGCTAGAGTTTGTGACTAGTCATGTAACCGTCATGATTACAGATAAAGTAGCTATCAATATAACGTACCAACACGTCAAAGATGGCTGGGCTAAAATTTTTTCCTTTGTACCCACATCTAACCAGTTACTCCTAGGTTACAGCTAGCTTGCTATCGATATCATTATCCTAATGCTAGTTCTAGTAACCTCTGTTTAAATAGTGTGCTAATTCGTTTGCCTTTGTCTTTTTGTTTTAACAGCGGTTTGAAAAAAAAACAAAAAAACCCAAAATCCCACATCAGTGCTTTTGTGGACAGTTACACCCTTTCGCCACTCAGCGCAGGTTTGGTTAGCTTACCCGGCTAGCCGGTTTAGCTTGCCTAGTCATTGCCTGTAGCTAGCTAGCACTAGTTTCCCTGCATTTAGATGTAATTTAGCAATGCTAGTTGTCAAACATATGAGTGGGTTTACTTGCTGTTATTGAACGCACGCGACTGTCAATGGCAGGATTATTTGTTGGTAGGTTGGGCAGCTAAGCTTTAGCCGACCTTAAATAGCTAGTTTAAGCTAGGTAGCTTGTCCACCTGTCTGTTTTTTCGATTCGGTGCGTTGTTTAATTAACCATACACATTAGTTCTGAATATCTTGATATTGTTTGATATGTCCTTTCATGAATGAATATCTTAATTTATCATCATTTTTATTATTATTATTATACGAGCAACTGGGTAATTTGCAGTCTGAATAGCTTGCTAATTGTAGGCGGTGTGGTAAAGTATCGTTAGCAAGCCAGTTCGGTTTATTTAAAGTAACAACCTGCAGTCTAAGATATATTTCTGACTAAAATATTTGTTTTGTGTATATTCCGCAATATTTTTGTCGTTTGTTATTTCTACTCTTATTTGCAATTGTAGCTTGGACATAACACGCACAGCCAGTTTTGTTGAAGTCATGTAAGTCTCAAATTTCAAATGATTTAGTTGTTTGTAAAAACAATGGCTTTTAGTGTTGTAGTTATTTAAACCGTGTAGCCGCCTGCCTTCATGACTGAACATTCCCCATGTGTGTGAAGTGTTTGTAAAAGGATAACTGAGGCCTCATTGATTTCACTGCTATTTCTCAGAGCTGTGGATCTCAAAGTGGGCTCTGAGATGTATATTTAGTGGGTATATGATGTCCATGACTATCCCTTTTATATATATATATATATATATAACTTAACACAGGTGAAGATTACTCTCAAGTGGTATCAAGGTTCATGTGATTCTCATCAGGGGTGCTTTGGTGCTGTTTTGTTTTCAGATAGAGAATGAGTACATGTGTTAGGGTCAGGTTATGAATACGCATGTTTGTAATGCTGCTGGCACTGAACAACTTGTGCTGAGTGCTGTGTTTAACAGCTTAAGAGACCAATGGGAAAGAAAGCTCACGTGGCTCAGTGCTCGCAGAACTGAAGTGCTCTTGGGCCCTGTTTACACTTGGGTTTAAAATGCGTCTTGAGCATTCAGGTCACAAATGGACTGCCGAGACATATCGCCGTTTACACTCGTGTTTATGATGCGTCTCCAAGGTGTCCAGCTGACCACAAATTTCGTTACTGCCTACATCACTTCCACTAGAAGGTCAAAGGTCCCCGCGCAAAATTATATTAAACTGTAAAACCTGCAACATACCTTCATTATTTTCTTGCACTCCAATCATGTACATCGGAGCTCCTCTCCTTTTTTTTTTTTTTTTTTTTTTTTTTTTTTTTTTGCGTGTCGTCATGGTGTCCAGCATTAATGGTATATTTTCCTGTTACATCCATGTTGCCGACGTGTTAGCATTTACACTGCAGAAGGTATGGGCTTAAATGCGTCCCAGACCACCTCGGCAAGTGTTTTGAGCAAATGCGTCTTGGAGGTCGTTTACACTTGTATTTAGCGCTATCCACTTATGATCAGATCGCCCAAGACGCATTTGAATTCCAAGTGTAAACGTCATATTCGTGGCAGTTTCTCCTCATGCTCGCGTCTTTGTTCCATGTTCACAGATACCTTTTTGTCTTGACACGTTGTGCTCATTTTTAATGGCCATGCTTGCTGAAACTGTTCAAACACCATAAAGATGTTTTTAGGTTACTTTTATAGTGAGAAGAAGCTGTAATGCGTCCTCAGAGCTACTCAGTACTACCTCCACAGAGCACAGTTTGCAGTCTGCTTTGTTTTGATTGCCGTCATTAATTTTGAAATGCATCTAGCTCACTGCCCTTTTGTGCTATCTGTTCATTATACATACACGTACGAGTAAATGAGCATGGTTTCAGACTGATAAGTATCAGTATGAATGCAGCCCTAGTTTTATTATTTAGTCGGAAGGCTAATTGAGTGGTCATTTGAAATGACAGACGTCAATCTAAAACTCAGTGACTTAAAAACAAATATAAAAAAAAGTTAATGTTAGTCTCATGGGGGAGTAGATTAATGTGGCCATTTGAAAGGCTAGACAGTACGTAATTTGTCCATCATATTACAATATATTGCCTTTGACGTACTTCTTTAGCAGCGGCCTGCTATATAAAAACACATTCTTGCTTAAATAATTAAATATTCATGTAAAATATTGTGCTGTGTGCACCCTGCCGAACTGTGTCGATGAATTTTTGATAAGATTGGTTCTGTCAGTAGTGCCAGCTGGAATACAAATCACATGTTTATACTAACCTGCTCATTCTCATTATGGATTTATGGATGGAGTCTCCAGTGTCAAAGCTTTGTAAAGGTCAGGAAGGGAAAGTCTTGGGAACAGAGCGCTTTGTGGATTCTGAGTAACATGACAAGCTGTGTTATTGCAGAAGTGTTGGTGTTTATAGTTGCTGTAGGATCAGCAATAACAGGAGGTAACTTGCCTCGGGAGCGTTCCACAACATTAAAAATAACTACAATGGCACGTTATTCATTAGTAAATGAAAAATGGTACTCGCTGGCAAAATGCTGTGGTATAAAAGGATGCGCTGTTATTAAAAAAAAAAAAAAAAAAAGAAAAAAGGCTGCATCAAAACTCTTTCTTCTTTTGTAGCGTATTTTTCTCTGTGTCCTTCACATTGGTCCCTTACCTCTCTGCAGGTTGCCAGATCTTGTGGAGGCTTGTGTGCCGGTTAATGTATAGAGTAAAAAGGTTGAAATTTGAAGACGAAAACGAAGGAAGTTGGAAAAGGTAATTTTTTTTAAACAAAAGTCATTACAAGGAGGTTTAAACTCAGCTTTGGGAACTTAAACTGTAACTGACTTTGTTTTCGTGTTCAGTTTTTCAGCTGTCAAGATGACCGCAGTGGACGACCTTTCAGACAGCACAGAAGTGGTCGAGATGGAAGATGTACCCTCGCAGTTTTTTGTGGAAAAGCATTCGTGGGATGGCCTGCGCGAGATCATCCATGGAAGTCGGAAATACTCTGGAATGATCATCAACAAGGCACCCCATGACTTCCAGTTTGTACAGAAAAATGACGAGTTGAGCCCTCATTCTCATCGGCTGTACTACCTTGGTAATGTTTCCCTTGCAAGAGAGAGAGAGAGACTCGCAAATGCCAAAGGCATCCATCATTAGCGTCAGCTTTCTGAGCCAGTTAGCATTAGTCTGATAACCGCATGCTAAAATGCCCTCTAGGAGTTATTCAGTGTTGACTAAATGTTCGGTGTAATTACTTATTTAAAGCAAGATTCAAGATGCAGGAAAAAACCACCATTATTATTTTTTTAAATCTAGTAGTTTCTGTAGACTAAAAAAAAAAAAAAAAAAATAGCTGACTGTGTATCGCTATCACTGACTAACTAATATCATTCTACTTTATCTGCACGTTACTTGGTTTAGGTATGCCCTATGGGAGCAGAGAAAACTCGTTACTGTACTCTGAAATTCCAAAGAAGATCAGAAAAGAAGCCCTTCTGGTTTTATCCTGGAAACAGATGTTGGATCATTTTCAGGTAAGTTACTTCCTTAAAGCTGCTGGAAAACACTTAGAGATACTGATCGTTTGTTTTGTTTCATTTTCTTTTTTCCACAACCCGAGCTAAAGCAGGTTTGGCATGAATAGTTTGTGGTTGAGAAATCCGCCGTGTCTTAGCCAGATACTTTTGATAGTACACTGCATACATTACGTACTTTACTTGAGTAGTGCTTTCATTTCAACAGGGTTGTGTTGTCTCAAATCGCACACGTATCCGACAATAGTGTGCCGACTCTTATAACTTCTGTTTGTATGGTGCGGCGTTCAGAACCGCCGTTTTCGCAAGTTCGAAAACAGGTCTGTCGTCCCTCCTCTTCGTCTGCGTAGCCGATGTGGTGAATATTGAGGGTGAGACGTGTCCAGTGTTTCTCACTCAACTTTTTGACCCTTATGAGTGCACCGTTTGGGTTCTCCATGTTGCCATGCTTGTCCACGTGAACACACTTATGAACTCAAACTAGCAAGTGTAAATGCAGAAGAACATGAAGTGAGACACCATGTTATTGCATCTATAAGAAAGAAGCTATATTCAATTATTTTCTAACGTATTCAGAAAATCGCCCTTCTTTGTGGAATACGTTTAGATCTGCGTACGACCACATCGTAAACAGTGAATATGAACTTGTGAAACGTGACATCACCCGGCATCAGCTTGCAAAAATAAGAGCATGTAAATTCCACCAAAACTCATTAATATGATCGTTCTGTGTGAGCCTCGTTGGTGAATATATATTTTAATAACGTAAAAAGAAATCAGTGTTCTCTGTTATTATATAGTAAGTAGAGTAGAATAAACAACAACGTTATTAGTAATCATGATTGCATACGTCATACTGAAATATAGAGTATCGTGTCAATTTGTAATCGTGACTTAAACTGCTGAGATGTAGATGTTTTATTAGCTCATCTGAGTAATAGTAATTCGTGTGCAAGAGGCGCGGAGTGTCTTGGGCAGGCAGGCTACTTAAAGGCATCTCGGATCCTGGATATAATCGCAAATTTGTTATTGCGTAATTGTACATCAACGCTAAAACACACCTAATCATTTTGGCCTGATTTAGTTCTATGAACTAAGGATTTGTCCACAATGGAAACTTACCTGTATTTATAAATTAAGCTTCAATTCTAAGCTATTCAACTACTAATATAATTAGAATAGCGGTTAGAGTTTGGTTTAATTATTTATCCGCTTTCCGTATTAAACAGCTTCATAACAACAAACTTCATTCATTTCAGTAAGAGAAAAAAGCTTCATCCATCTTTTTCTCGGTGGAAACGTCATGTGATCTCATGCCAATCTTAAAGCTACCGAAAGCATTCACATCAGCCTCTATAACGAGTACCTCTAACTGAGCGCACTTATTTCCCCCTCTGGCTTTCTCTTCATTTCCGTTCTTCCATCTGCGAGTCTAACTTGGATTAATGCTTTCTTTTCTCATCTTCACTCCTACACAAATTAGGATGTGTATGAGTAAACGTCGTAATTGTATCATATACATAATAAATGTCAATCAAGGACTGGTGGGCGGGAGCGTGTTTCCGCACAGCCGAGTCTGAGTCATCAATTCCACTAAATCACACCTCATTTGGCTGCCATGTGACAGTAATGAAGACGAGAAATGTTTGTTTGGATATTTCCAGCTCACAAATCTGTGCATGGTTCTACATGACCTGGAGAATATTGAGTGACTCGACCAAAACTGCTGCCGTGTTACACAGCGTGCACGCAGAGTGCGGTTCTGTTGTTTGAAAAATTGCTTGTTGATTAAAAAAAGATTAATAATAATAATAATAAAAATGACCAATTAGTTGTTTGAGTCTTTTTATGCTCATTAAATTCAATAGGTGTTCAACAGAAACAATGCAAACTGTTCTATATCTTTTGTTATTAAAACTGTAACAGCGTAGAAGGAATCACGGATGCTTTAGATGTGACACACTGTACTTTTTGAGTTGGTGCTGTAATCTGTGATTTTCCCTTTGGGATTAATGAAGTGATTTATCTACATACCTATACATATATATTTATTTTTCAGTCAGGGAGGTTTGCCATATGGTTAGCAATAGATATTTAAATTGCCAATCTGTGCTGTTTTCTTCAGGCAACTCCTCAGCATGGTGTGTACTCTCGGGAGGAGGAGCTCCTTCGTGAGAGGAAGCGTCTCGGCGTGTTCGGCATCACGTCCTACGACTACCACGCGCAAAGCGGCCTCTTCCTCTTCCAAGCTAGTAATAGCCTATTCTATTGTCACGATGGTGGGCATAATGGCTTCATTGTGAGTTAACTTGATTTTCTTCTCCGTCACAAAAAAATCACATAAACCATGTTTTTACAGTATAACTTCTTTTTTTTTTTTTTTTTTTTTTTTTTGTTCTTTTTTTGTGCTATCTTAAAAATTGCGTCCCGTTCAGCAGGCAGCACCCATGAAGCCTGTAGAGATTAAGACTCAATGCTCAGGGATTCGCATGGACCCCAAGATCTGTCCCGGTGACCCCAGTTTCATCGCATTCGTTAACAACAACGACCTGTGGGTGACTAGCATTGAAACCAGAGAGGAGCGAAGGCTGACCTTTTGTCATAAAGGTGAGTTAGATGTCGCACACCAGATACAGGCATGAGCATTATGCGGATGAGGTTTCTAACAGAAATAGTTTTCATTTTGTTTGAACTGAGCGTGCTCATCTTCCCAGTCACCATAATTACTCCATGGTGTTCATATACATTTAATAATAAAGTCTGTTCTCGTAAATTGCTTTTATTTTATTTCTCATGCAGGCTTAAATAATGTAAAGGACGACCCGAAGTCGGCCGGCGTCGCGACCTTTGTGATTCAGGAGGAGTTTGATCGGTTTACCGGTTACTGGTGGTGTCCAACCGTATCTGAGGGTTTGTTTCCATAACTCGCTTTCACAAAGATTAATAAAAGTGTTTAACGAAAGTGCTCTATCGCAGTCTCTTTTTAAACATGGGAACCTGTGTTTATTAACCGTAAAGGCTTTCAGGAAGACAAGTTAGCATGCTCTGTCTTACTTGCTGTAGATACAGATGGGGGTAAGATCATACAGCTGCTGTATGAGGAGGTGGATGAGTCTGACGTAGAGATCATTCATGTACCTTCCCCGGCACTGGAGGAGCGCAAAGCTGATGTCTATAGATACCCCCGCACTGGTAATTCCATCATTCATACACCAAATGTTAGAGAGGAATACAGATTGTCTAACACAAGCAACACTGTATTATGTGTATTAGGTGCAATTTCTAATTATTCCGACAGCGTCACATTTATATTTCCCCCGAAAAGAAAACTTTTAAATTGGCAAATGCCAAATATATAGCCAGTTCACGTCATACTAGATTTGTTTTTTCGGCTATTATTCAGATAATGTATTGTAATCGTGGTAGGTCCTTGAGCGCTAATTTTATGATATTATTAGATTGTTTGACTGCACAAAATTTTAAGCGAGATAGTCTGCATCACTACTAATGGACTTAAGGATGGGGATTGGCACACTACAACAGTCTTTTAGTTTCTCTAATAACACATTCACCTTCATTTACTGTCCTGTTTGTACTGACTTGGATTTTTAGTATCATGGAGCACTGATTTGTTTTTGTTTTTTTTCTCATTTTAGGGAGTAAAAACCCACAAATCAGTTTGAAGCTGATTGAGATTCGAACCGATGCAAATGGTGAGGTAAGTGTCAAGTGCCCTCATTTGTTCCACGTCAACTTAAACATGGGGTCTCATCTACCCACAGTGCACACACACAGTTTTGCGCACTTAGATATTTCTCCATATTATCCACAACAAGCAGTACTATGAGCGAGCTACTGTGCTATTTAAAGGAAAGTTTTACTACATCACTACAGAGTCAGCCAAAAAAATGTACACGCACTTCAGGAACACATGAATAACTGGTATCTAACGGCCACCACTGTGTGCACGTCTTGTTATTGTGCAGGCCAAAGGTAACTTGTATTCATTTCATGATGTCTGAATAAATTCAGTATTAAAATATTTATGCACATTTTTTTCCCTGAAGTGTGTATACATATTTTTGTGGCTGACTCTGTATACATGTCAATTTGGTGGAGTGTGACCATGCATAACATGTGAGCTTTATCATCGTTCGTTGCGTACAGCTGCGTCTGTTTTCTTATGCTGTCCTTTAGAACATGTTCTGCAAACACTTGATGAGAAAATTATACTGTCTCACATTTTTTATTTTGTTTTCCTGTTATTTTGATCGTTCTCAGATTGTGAGCGCACAAAACAAGGAGCTTGTTCTGCCTTTCAATACTCTTTTCCCCGGGGCCGAGTACATTGCACGGGCTGGCTGGACAAGAGATGGCAAATAGTATGTTGCAAACACACAGCATTTTTCGTATACTCAAATTATAACATGGCCAGTATGGCGCGCTTTCAGTTCTCTGTTTCGACATATGAACTGAATACTGATTTGTGTCATGGCAGCGCATGGGCAGTGTTGCTGGACCGCAGTCAGCAGAAGCTGCAACTGGTTTTACTGCCTCCTGGTCTGTTTCTGTCCGTGAGCCCAGACGAGCCACAGTGGGAAGAGCATGTAGCAGCCATGCCTGAAGGAGTCCAGCCCTATATCATTTACGAGGAGGTGACGGACATCTGGATCAATGTAAGCACGGTTTAAGTGATATGAGTGGGGGTTTGTTTCACTAATGCTGAACACGGAGGATATTTCATAGTTTATTTGGAGCATCTTTATACAGTCTCTCAAAATGTGTAATCCGACATGTGTGTTACTGCATAAGTTGCCCAACAGATATCACCTAAGGTTTAAAGTTGATTTCTGGATATCCAAGTCTGTTGATGTTCTCGATCTTTGGAGCAGAGCTTAAAACAGATGGCACTTCTATATGCCATAAAAATCTTTCAGACTCGACTATAAAACAAGACGACTTTATTTGCTCCGCTCAGAACGGTCTTTTAATGAGCATGTCAGCTTCAGTGCCTTTTCCTTATAAAATTTTTTTTTTTTTTTTTTTTTCCCCAACAGTTCTTAAAAATGTCAAACTTTGAACAGTCATGCACTACTTCGTTCTTTGATGTATTCTCCCAAGATGCGCTCTCACTTCAGCTGGTCGAATGTCATGTTCTCATCCCATGACTCTTATTCACCACGGCTTTTCAACACGCTTGGTACTTTTTGACTTTACAGTATAGAGTTGTAGAATAATGATGTATAATCCCACAGTCCAGCATCATTCTCTCATGGTTTCTTCCTTATGTCATTTTTCTCGCCACATTCGCCTACTTGCTCATTAGGTATACATATGTTCATTGCATTACTGTAAAGGTGCTTTGCGACCGTATCCATGGTTAAAATTTCTATACAAATAAAATCCAATTGAATATTCACTTCAGGTATTTCAGTACAGCCTGGTTAAGGATCGGTGCGTCTGTCAGGAAGGCGTCATTGGGGCTTGTTCAGTTGACATGAGTGCTAAAGAAGTTGGCAGACATTAGTGATTCTAAGAGGACACTCTGTGAGCAACAGATGTCAAGTACAGTATATAAGTCACGGGAAGATGCTTTGGGAAAAGAAAACCGGGAATGCTTCTTTGATTCTACACCATTGGAGTTGTATAAATCTTACTGTCTGGCTCGGTTTGTAAAACTTTTTTTTTTTTTTGTCTTTATTGAAAACAGGTCCACGATATATTCTATCCTTTCATTCAAACCAGTAATGATGAGATCAGCTTCCTGTGGGTGAATGAGTCAAAAACAGGCTTTTGCCATTTGTACAAAATAACAAGCCTTTTCCAGCCTGGGTGCCACCAGTGGAGTCGAGATTACAGTCCCTCTGAAGGTAAAATTCACAATCACACATGCTTACATTTGCACACTTTTGAAGTTAATGTGGTTTGGGTTTTTTTAACTAGCTACAACAAAATAAATTTTTATTTCCCTAGATGATTTCAAATGTCAAATAAAAGAAGAGGTGACCATAACCAGTGGCGAGTGGGAGGTGCTAGCCAGACATGGGTCAAAGGTCAGATGTGTGGCCTCAAACGCTATAGCAACATTTAATCAGCTATTTGATCAATTGTTTCTCGTTCTTTAGCTCGTTCTCCTGGTTTAATTTCTGTACTTTTTCTTAGATCTGGGTAAATGAAGAGACAAAGTTGGTGTACTTCCAAGGCACCAAAGACACGCCGCTGGAGCATCATTTATACGTAGTAAGCTACGAATCTCCAGGAGACATTGTCAGACTGACCAAATCAGGCTTCTCACACAGCTGTTCTGTTAGCCAGGTAAGCTTAACTAGAGCCTAAGCATCCAGTACCACTGTGCAATAATTGAATTGTGTATTAATATTCCAGGTTTTACACCAATAAGCATATTCAAAATGGAAACTGAATTGTTAACTGCAGATTTGATTAATAATAATTTATATTCAACACTGAATTTCATCTTTTGTCGCCTATGAATAAACAGCAGACCTGTCAACGTTTATGCATTTTGCGTAGAAATTAAGCTGTGAAAGCACAGCTACATGCTATCATTCAACAATACACAAGAAAAGCAGTGTTTTCCTTCCTTCCAGTAAAAACCGTTGATAAGCCAATCAGCATGTCACGCTAGCATTGCGTAAGCGTTTTGAACTAGCTGGTCAAGATTTGAAATTTCTCAAGCCATCTAGTTTGTTTTAGCGTGGTAGATGAAAGGGAATAAAACACAACAGAGCGAAAGTATTAAAAACTCTTTCTAGAAAATGTTAAAAAAAATTTTTTTACTCTGATTGTAATACTGTGTGGCAACGTGAGAGCTAATATAGCGATAGTATAAATGTAGCTGTGCAGGCATGCCTTTGCGTATGACTTCATGCTGTTTAACCTGAGCACAGATTCACTTTATTGATTCAGTCTATGGCATGCAAGAATTAACACGATCAAACTGTGATGTAATGAGTGGTGAAATATCAAGTTTAATCCGCGTTTCCAATCGCCTTCACTTACTCCTATGAGACATTCAGAAGTTAGATGGCTAAAAAGCCATCATAGATATGAAAAGCTCTTTCCATGTAATTAATCGTCACCATCTCCATGTTTTTATTGCAGAACTTCGACATGTTTATCAGCCACTATAGCAACGTGAGCACCCCTCCCTGTGTTCATGTCTACAAGCTGGTTGGTTCAGACGGTGACCCTTTACACAAAGAGCCCGAGTTTTGGGCCAGCATGATGGAGGCAGCAGGCATGTTGGACACGGAGGGAAGAGTAAATTTTGCTGCCATAAATTGTGGGGGATTTTTTGTTTGGCTGTTTTATGTGAAAATCCCTTCGAGCAGCATTAACAGATCAATATTAGGGGTTTTCTTTAGTTTAGTTTTCTTCTTAATCTCTCTTTTTTTTTTTTTTTTCCCCCTTCCTTCCCTCAGGTTGCCCAGCGGATTACGTTCCACCCGAGATATTTAGTTTTCCTGCGAAGTCTGGTTTTGAGCTGTACGGAATGTTGTACAAACCACACAAATTGAAACCTGGCAAAAAACACCCTGCCATCCTGTTTGTGTACGGTGGCCCTCAGGTTGGTTTGCTGTTATGCAACTTTAAAGGTGCAGTTTATAATTTTTTTTAAAGTGTTTCTAAATCTATAACAATAATAAAAAAAAAAAAGTTAAAGAGGACTCAGGAAAAACAATATTTCCATGTTCTATTTATTGATTTGTGAACAGAAGCCTGAAACATATTTTTTTCTTCTGGCCCAGAAATGGGCTCCACTGTATCAAGTCTGCTCATTTTTTTTTTTTTTTTTTTCATTGCAGTTTACCTCATTGCAACCTGCTTTCTTTATTACTGTACTGTTTGTAATGCAGACACAGGATTCTACTATTACCTTGATGCCATGTTTTGCTTTTCTCAGGTGCAGTTAGTGAACAACTCCTACAAGGGGGTGAAGTATTTGCGTCTGAACACTTTAGCATCTCTAGGTTATGCGGTGATCGTCATTGATGGAAGAGGCTCGTGTCAGAGGGGGCTGAAGTTCGAAGGTGCTTTAAAAAACAAAATGGTATGTACGAATGCCTGTGATCTCTTGAAGGGTAATTTGAAGCCAAATACTCTTGTATGTGACGATAAATGTTACGACGGTAATAACTGTATTTCCATCACTTGTTGGAACTATCACCCCATGTCAGCACAACACTGAGGGAATAAAATCTTGTGTGTTTCTTCTGCCTTCAGGGCCAGGTGGAGATTGAGGACCAAGTGGAGGGTCTTCAGTATGTAGCTGACAAGTACAAATTTATAGACTTAAGTCGCGTGGCGATTCACGGCTGGTCTTACGGAGGATTCCTGTCTCTCATGGGCCTCATTCGACGGCCCAATGTGTTCAAGGTGAGAGCCATGTCCAGCCTACCGCAGCCCAATTCAGTCAGGGAATTGGAATTGCAATCACACACGCTAATCAGAAGTGTTGTTCGTTTAGGTGGCCATAGCTGGAGCTCCAGTAACAGTGTGGATGGCATACGACACCGGCTACACAGAGCGCTACATGGACGTACCTGAAAACAACCAGCAGGGCTATGAAGCAGGCTCTGTGGCTCTGCATGTGGACAAGCTTCCAAATGAGTGAGTTCTGACAAGAAAAGCAGCACTGCAGTCTTCATCTTTACAATAAAGTTGAGAATACACCAACCAAGAAGGCTTCAACTTCAACACCAACCTAATCTCTAAGCATCTGTAGAAAATAATTGTGACCTTTTTCCTGTACTGAGAAAAGAACAAAAAACTTTATAATGGATAATTCAAAACTACAACCATTAACGATAAAGGGCTTAGGAGGAGAGAGACCTAACCTAAAGACTTCCCAGTGCTGTTCTTGGATTGTTTCATCTAGCTTACAAACACTGGGACAATACAGCAAAAAGCATTTTGATTCTTTTAACCTGAAGTACTTCTGTTATTATCTGTAAAGCACTTAATCGCACCTCGCACCGCACTTCCTCTGATCCTCCAGCACTGCTCAGTTGGTCCCACCATCTCTCAAGGTACAAGGAAGATATGCATCTAGACTCTTCTCTGTCTCTCTCATAGATGTCCGAACATCTGATGTCAAACGACATCTTCCCGAAGTACTCGGATTAGCACTTCCCGTATTCATTCTTTAAAAAATCTTCTTAGTGTTTTACCAGCCAACGGAGTTTTAGACTGATGGTCTGTATTTACTGATGGAGACTTCAGAGCACTTATGTAAGTCACTCTGGATAAGGGCGCCTGCCAAAGATCATAAATGTAAATGTAGCGGAAAGACAAACTGCTTGGGAGCTAAACAAAATGGGAACTTATTTTTCCCACCCATCAATTAGTTCTCCCTTAACATATACCAACCAACCATATCTTTTCAAACTGCTGCTCATGCTGCCTCACAGGGCGGTGTAACACTCCGAGAAAAGTGCTGTCCACCCCCTTCCACATACATGACTAGCCTATGATTGGCTAGTGTCACGTTGACACGGGAGAGAGAGTACCTATACCTACCTATGTGTGTTTGTATGTATGTCTGTCCTCGGCTATGGCATTGTCGACACCACTCAGGAGCCCCCAATTAAATACCTGTGCTAAATCATTTTATGGAAACCCTTAAACATTGTTTTCTACTCAATCAGATTAACTGTTCATCTGCCCTTCAAATATATTACTGAGTTTGGCGTCCACTGACGTTCTTTTCTCAATACAGGAAAACGGTGAAATTCTCGTCTGAACAATTCTGGAGTATTCCTTTACCTTGTGATTGAGGCAAAAGGACTTTCAACTGCATTACTAGTATGTTATAATATATGATTGAAGTTGTATTACTGAAGTCTGTCCAGAAGCTTGAAGCCTAATTTAAAACCCATTAAATGCTGTCACTGAAAAAAGTCAGTCTTAATCCTACATCCAGGAACTTTAACATTAACGGTCGTATTTCCTTACCAGGCCGAACCGGTTACTGATCTTACATGGGTTCCTCGACGAGAATGTGCACTTTTTCCACACCAACTTCCTCGTGTCTCAGCTTATCCGTGCAGGGAAGCCATATCAGTTACAGGTTTGCTCACTTCATTTCAATTATTATTTTATGAATTGCATGTAATATCTTTTCACAAAAGCTGAATGGTGAATCTTGCTCGACATGTTCTGAGCCTGGGTGGTAACATTAACCCTGCTTCATGTCAGGCTATATCACATCGATCTGTTGTTGATTGATTATTTTACCAACAGCACACCTCCTAAGTGTTACCTTCGCACTTGTTTCAGACAATCGATTTTTTTTTTTTTTGCGTCTCCCAAGTGATTTTATTGCTGACACTTTGTGCCAGTAGCAGTGTTCAGTGTGTGAAGACCGTTGTGTCCTGAATCAAACTCGTTGTTTGATTATTTCCTTCTACATTACACCATAATTGTTGCCTTTCTCAGATCTATCCCAACGAGAGGCACAGCATCCGCTGCCCGGAGTCCGGCGAGCACTACGAGATCATGCTACTTCACTTCCTCCAGCAACATCTCTGATGAGAGCTGCGTTTTGCTGGGACAGTCTCCAATCTCCGCCTACTTCCACTCAACTAATCACAGTCCACCACCTTCGAACAGCTACAAAATTACAGCTGAGGGCTGAGAGTGGAACTCTTTTTCCCTAAATTTTCACTCATCCAATTTCCTTCTGGAAATACTGTCCCAGGAACAGATTTTTCCCAAAATTTGAGCATGTCCGCAGTTTTAGCAGGTTTGAAGACAGTGTTTGAGCGCAAAGGGTGACAACACACCCCTTCAACAAATGGAATCATGTAACTCTCGAACCTCTAAGCAATTTTTTTGATTTTGCAATTTTGTGCCACATCTAGGTAATATATATATCTTCCCTCCTTTCTGTCCTCTTCTAAAAATTGAAGAAGTTGCCAAATTTTTTTTTTATTTCCTTCCTAGTGGCCTAACAGACTTTTTTTTTTCCTCCCCTCACCTATGAAGAAACTTCTCTCCTGGTTAACACATCATTTTAACTTAAAGCTCTTCTGTTCTACAAATATACCTGTGGTTATGTGCTACCTGGATTATGACGTGGCTCTTGCGTAAAGACACCTCACACTACTACCTGCGATTCGTATTTTAAGTGTGTATTATTAAAGGAACATATTTTTTATGAATTCCAACTCTTTTTATAAGTGGTGTGATTATGTACGAACTCATTAAATAACAGCGTTCCAGTCGTGTTTTTATCTAGGTGGCCAATTCACCCATCACACACACACCATTTAGGGATGTGATGATGCTTGAAAACTTTTGGAAAATACAGCGAGGTAGGAGCAAAGTCGAGATTGCTAGAATGTACAGAAAACAGAAAGTCACCTTTATTTAATAAACTTTATTTTCGTCTTTTAAGGTGACTAAGTTTCCCAAGGCACGTAACGAAATATAAAAATAGCAATAATATATTACAGTAAAAGGGGGCAGTGCTGGGTTAGGCACAAACCACGAACAGGAAATTAATAGTAAATAATTAGTCAAAAAAAACCAAAACAATGAGTACATTATTACATGATTAATTTGAACCTTTAATTTCTGGTTTTATAATACAGTGGTACTATAATATACTATAGGCAGAAGAAACAGTGAAAGGTTACACTGAACCCACTTTTTTTTTTTTTTTTTTTTTTAAATCATCTGTCCCATACACAAGCCTTTACGATTGGGAAAACACCCTAAAGATCTGTGTTAAATTATCTTTGGTTCAATCTTTAATATAAAAAGAAACATGTCCAGTATTTTTTTATTCCTTGCAGCGATCAAACCAGGGGTCTTTTGTAAACCCAGTCAACATTTATGACTAACAGTTAAGTAGTGTAAATATCCTGATGGTTTCTAGCTGAATTAACACTGCAGTGTAGTTAGTGCAGTAAGCAACACTATTTCAAGCAAAGGTTACCATCTTATCTATTCCACATCTCCCAGGATTCATGTGAATATTCACCTCTAGGTGGCACAAACTAACCAAGAGGATTGATGGTTATCTCTGTTCATAGTGCAACTCCCAGATAATGTGCTTAATGCTTTGTATCAAACTTACCATGATTCCCAATCAGAAGCAAAATATTTTATGATTTGACCATCTGGGAACTAACTCTATGGTTCTTGCAATGCTCAAATGTACATTTTGAGCAGAGTGTACTTTGCATATTATTTGTAATTTAGCGAAACAGTCTGGTGTTAGGGTTGATATAGGATCCGTGCTCCTTAAATAAACCTATACAGCAACATTAAAGCCAGTTGTATGCAAAAGGCCACATTCACCAAGACGTCTTAAATACTGTACGAAAACTTTAGCTATTTGTAACCTGTTTTTCTTCGTAATTCCTTTCTTCACAGTTAAGTTACATATGAGTCTAAAGCATACTACTAATCTTCTGGACAAAAAGTAAAACTCTCACCAGGCCAGGTATGTTTTCCAAGTCGGCTTTTTTAACCTGCTCACATAGATGAGGTTTCCTAAAAAATATAAAGTGACTGCACCTTTTACTTTAAGTCTAAAAATATACTTTGCATTAGAAATCACCCTTTATGAAAACAATTTCTCTTTTTTTTTTTTTTATAATAGATACCATTCAATTGTAAATATAATGTTTGTAAGTTTGGTGTGGTCCAGCAAATTTGTGCTCACCAAAAGGAAACATTGCACCAGTTCAAGCAAGTTCACAGACGTCACTTTCAGCCTAGTCAGTGCTGTGTTGCTGGTTAGGTTTCAATAATAATAATAATAATAATAAACCATAAGCAGAACACCGAGTTAGCCAAATGAACACCGTGTGATCCCCACTCCCAGATTTAAAGCTACAGTCTGTTGTGTTCTCTAAATGAACAACCGCCATGCTCAGTCTGAACAACTCAAAGCTCACCTTGGCCTGTGTGCATCAATCCACTGTGAGATAGTCTTTAGTCAGCATCTTTAAAAAGCGCTACAAGGCTCTTGATTGTCCTCTTTGCACAAGATGAAAATCCACAGATGGTCTTTCATACCCAATAATACAAAACAATAACAACTGTAATATAATGCATTAAATGACATAACACTGTAAATGGAATATCTGCAACAAACATTACATATAAACCTGTAATGTGAACGATGTTAGTTTTTCAGTAAAGGGAGTTAATGCTGCGAATATTAACGTCTTGCCAGCTTTACAGCTAGGAGCCCATCACTCGGAGGGCCATGTCTTGCTAGGACTGGATGGACTCCTGGGGTTTGCTCTGGGGGCCACCTACAACATAAAAACAAAATATATAACTAATTGAGTTCCACGGTACAAGAACCTAATAACTCGGAATGGAATACCAAGCAGTATTTTGAGGTGGTCTTTGCATGATGGTGTCTGATTGAGCAGCTGTACTTGGCATATTTGCATAGTGCCTTGGGTCTGGTTTTGAAACATGAAAATCTTGCATTTGGAAGTTCCAAAAGATCAGCCAAGCTTGGGTCTGATTTAAGATGACAGATTTAAGTTAATTAATTAAAGCGTTGTTTATCTACACATCCTGAACAGCATATTAACCAGGCTAATATACACACAATCATTATTAAGTAATTCATAATACTTTTTTATAACTGTTATTATACGGGAAGCAATAACAGGAAGGTTTACGGACGTTCCACGACAACTGTAAATGGTTAAAAAGTATAACGTGTCACACTGTCCATAATTAAAAACTGTAATCAGTGGCAAAGTGTTGTAGTGTATGAGGAGTAAAAAAAAAACTTGCAAAAATAATCGCCTTCACAGTGGCAAGAGTAACACCACTTTCTGTCAGGCCACATCACACCACCCCATCGTGGATTATTTTCCTATAACAGCATGTCTCAAAATGCTTTATTCCTTAAATATTGCATGGATCATTTTGAGCAGCACAACAAACAAACTCTTTACAGTACGTAACTATGGCTTAGTAGCTGTGTTTCTGTGTTGCATAATGAAACGGCTTAACCCACAGATTAAAGCGTCCAATGCACAATTATGAAATTTGAGACATGACTAAGATTTGATTATGTGCTGGTGTTCTATGAGATATTTAGTGATGGGCTACTTACATCAGGCTGAGCTTTAGAGTAGTTCATGTGGGCGTAAAGTAGCACTGCGATGTCATTGTGGGACGCCTCCAGGGCAATGGACAGGGCATTGCTGCCATCCTAAAATAAACAAGCAAGAATGTTTTCATTCAACTAAGTTTCTAAACATAAATCAAACTAATAATTACTAAACAGATTCTACACCACGCTGCTCATGAACTCGAGCTTCAAAACAGTCATGTGTTATATACAGCAAGTTGGCAGCTGGTGTGCTTACGTTGTCTACAATGGCAATGTCACAGCCAGGATGCTCAAGCAGAAGAGAGACGATCTCGGCACGCCCGTGCTCGCTGGCACACATGAGGGCTGTGGAGCCCTCGTCATCCTGAATGTTCACGTTGGCACCGCACTCAAGTAGCGCTCGCACCATCTCCTGCCTTCCGTGGCTCACTGCCAGCATCAGCGCAGTCTGACCAGCCTAGACAAAGCCAAGCCACAAAGATGCAGCACAAAAACATACTTCACTCAAATAAACATGATGTAGCTTGTGTTGACGATAACAAGTGGTTATGGGTTGGGTTACAATGATCTTATTTGGATAGTGATAATAGGTTGCAAGCAACAATAACAGACAGATTTCATTCAGGACTGAGTAAAGACTCACCTGGCTTGCCTTGGCATTGACATTGCCCAGACTGAATAGCTTCTTGACTACCAACAAGTCTTCCTCTTCTTTCACTGCTGATAATGCTGCCAGCATCACAGCAGTATATCCTGCCTTGTTTTGCTTATCCACATTGCACACACCTACACAACACACATCGCATTAAAAGAAAAAAACTTCCACTTGACCAATCTAGAAATATGCTGTTAGGGCTATGTTAATAACTTAGAAACACAATAACCTGTGTCAAGTAGGAGTCCGACTATAGTGAAGTTGGAATGGGAGACACTGTAATGCAAAGCTGTGTTGCCATTGCCGTCTGTCATGTTGACTATGTGTCGCACCAGAGCAGGGGAAAGCTCAGAGAAAGCCATCAGGTAGTTGGAAACTCGGGACGGCTGTGCCGTTTTAGCACTGGACACTCTGAACCATTCCAGCTGCACAGTGTGGGTGCTGGAGAGCTGCAGCAGTTACATGTCTTTAATGGTTTGACATTTGAAATAGAAAAATGGAATTTCACTGTACCTGAATATACAGTAGACCTACCAGTTCTTTACTCTTTGTAGTTTTGGCACCATCATTAAGGTGGTTCTTTAAAATGAGGCAAGCCTCACGCATTTTTGAACTCAGTTCAAACCTGCAAGAAAGCGTCTGGCATGTTCAAAATGAAGATAACAAGGTAAAAAAAATTTCAAAGTTCACTTGTGTTCTATGGATTACAGAGTAAAACAGAACAGCACAAGTGGGTGCTTATCAAGCTCCACAGGCCTGAACAGATAGCTTTCATTTCTGTCACACATTAGTCACAAGAACAGCATGGTGCTCCAATGGCAATATTTTTAGATCACGCCTCATGATTCCGTTTATAAATGGTAAAAGGTGCACACAAATAGTTATTTATAACTAAAATATTTATAATAGTTATTTATAACAGTGTGCTTCATAAATCTGAGTGTGGCTTAGACGATTGATTCAAACATAAGTGGTAAGTCTCAGGTCCAGGCTTTGTTTTCTTCTTATTTTCATTTGACAAAAATGATGTAAGTTTTGACCAATGTATTCAAATTACAGGGCATTTTTCCTGTATGGTTTTTACTGTGCGTTATATAGCAAAGAGGAATTATGAATACCGTGGCATGAGCAAAATGGGGGGGGAAAACTAAAAGACTTCCCAATGTGTTAAACAAGATAACACCCAAATTGTGCAAAATGGGAGGGTTGGATTATTTCTTTTTCACCAGTTGGTATGCCATGTTTATATGATACATTCTTAAGCAAAATTATTATCTATAGTAACATACTTTTCCTTTAGCACTTCAGCCTGTTCCTTAGCGCAATCTGCGACAGCCGTTATGTTTTCATCACTATCACTGTCGTCCAAATTAATGTTCCTTTCTTCATCAGAAGTATCCTCTAAAGCCGCGGCCTCGTCCTCGCTGCTGTCTGAGCACTCGCCAGCTGCACTTCCATCAGAGGAGCTTCCTTCATCTTCCTCCTCTTCACTAGATGTTGACTCATAACTGAACCAAATCACAAATTACTGCAAGTACTTAAAAAAAATATAAAATGCATTTTCAGTACTGTGAACATCTTTATGCTTACAGTGTTAAGTAGCAGACTAACAGAACATAACCACTCACCCTCCATTAAGAATCCCTACAAATTTTAAACTTTTCTTGCCACCGCCGCAAGCAGCACCTGAGCCACTCCCATCCTTTCTCTTCATGATGGATTTCAGCGGACCTGTTGCTGTCATTGAAAACATTCAATTCAAGTCACCCTTCTACCACAGCCTTATAAGTTAACCAGTTCTCTGATGATGAACCACTTGACACAAGATGCTTTCTTTTTACTCACCATCAGCAGAGGTAGACTGTTCCTGATCATCTTTTTTGTCGGCGCTAAAAAGACCTTCCCACTGAATACCTGTGTTGACATGGATTACAGCCATCTTTTTGTTTGCTGGTTCCACAAAGTCTGTTTGAATGCTTTGATCAGTTTTCATTGCTGGAAAGTCTGCAGCGGAAACCCCGACTCCTACAGAGGTTTTGGAACAAAGCTCAGTTTCCACTAGCACATCAGCTGTCTCTGGTTTGACAAGTGTCTCTCGTTCTAACAGGATCTTTGGCATTCTTGCCATCTCCAGAGCCCTTAACTCCTCAAGGTCCTGATTGGCCTGGGTTAATCTTCTCTCAAGGAGATGGACTGACTCTTGCTGACACTTAATGGTCTCCTGCAGGTTGTCTATTTCTTGTTCAGTCTCACTTGACAGCCCAAGTAATGATTCCATTACCCAGACCGCCACTTCCTTTGTTGGGACTTCAGCCTGAACTTCTTCATCACAGATGGCCATTGGTTCAGTTTCCATGCCTCTGTGACAGACATCAACAGCAGCTTCTACAGCTGCATCTTTTGCATCCTGAACCACCACAATTTTAAGGGGAACATCACTACCTACAGCTATGGATCTTTTCTCTATTACCAGAACAGGAGGTTCTTTTTCTTTTTCATCAGACCTCTTCTCTTGACTTACATTGCTGGGATCTAAAGATGATGATAAGGGTGCAAGTTCTTTTGCATTGACCAGAGCACAAAGTTCTTCTGTTTTCTTCTGAAGGGCCACAAGCAGTCTATCCTTTTCATCACGCAGCACGGACACTTCTCTTTCAAGTGCTGGTACTCCTTTTACTTTTTCTTCCATCTCCCGGAGTTGTCTAAGGGCTAAGGCCATCTGTTCTCGGACTGTCTGAAGCTGCCCTGGGGGAAATGAAGATGTTCCGGAGGTGGAGGCTGGGGTGCTCCTCCCAGAATTCTGAGGACTAAATCTGGTCCAGCCACCAGTAGAGGGATTCTGCACACCTGATGACATCTGTACTAGGTGACCATCTGTACCCATCTGGGAAGGCACTGAAAAGCTGCTATTTGAGCCACAATCTTTGATACTCTCCTTAGGAAGGTCTGAAAGAGGAGAACCTAAGCCATTCGGGTACAGACTCTGCTCCTGCTGTAGGCGACGGCTTGTCTCTAGTAACGTTCTCTCTACCCTGGGGTTACGTGGTGGTGGGGGAGGTGGCATTTTTGAACAAGATGATAGTGTGGGACTGATCGCCAAAGATGGTGAAAGTGGCTGTGACCTGCTGGCTGATGCAACATGGCTTCGAGGAAATGGTGGGGGAAGAGACCGACCATCTTCACTAGTTGTTGAAGCCAGTGATTCAGTAGAAGTCCAGCCACTGGTGCGACCCCCTACACTCCTCTGAGAGACTCTGTCACTACGTGATCCTCTCCGAGGGCTCATGTTTGCTCGGCGGAAAGTCTGACCACTCTCTATCTCGTCCACATATTTAAGGAAATCAAGGTCAAGCTGGAATCCATATGGAGTCTGCACAGAATAGGATGCACCGTGATCCATTTCGTCTTGAGTGGTACAGTGAAAAGGGGAACCCAGATCTGCAGGAAAATCATGTTTGTTATTATTTTGTGATGGGTATTTATTGATTTTATATCATTTTACACTGAAAATTTGTGACCTCTCTGAACTGTTCAACACAAGAGCATGGTATCAAGCCGGAGTCAACAAGTAAACCCTCATTTTACTCATTCATATCTGAAATGAGGGCTGAAAAGCCAGAACAATATGAAACATCATAACAATCAAACAACAGCATCCTGCTGAGCCTGTGTGTGTGTGTGTGTGTGTGTGTGTGTGTGTGTGTGTGTGTGTGTGTGTGTGTGTGCACACATGTATATTGCTGATCTTTCTAAACATGCCTGTGGTAACATTCGACGATGTTAGCTTGGTAGCAAGATAGTCTCTCTAGTCTGTAGTATTATATGCATGAATTATAAACTTCAGGAATTGGTACAATTCTAAAAAAATAGTGTGTCCTGGTTAATCTATGTAGATTGTACCATATAGCTATGGCTCAGTGGTTAAGGTTTAGTGATTAATACTCTAGGCTACTCATTAGAAAGTTACAGGTGAAAACCCCAGCATTTCCAGGCTGACTGCCACTACTGGGCCCTTGAGCAAGGCCTTTAACCATCTCTGTTCCGGGAGCATAAGATCATGGATCAAGCTGGGATACACAAAGAAAAGAATTTCACTGTACTGCACGCACATGTATATGTGGAAAATAAAGACTGTCTTCCAACCCCAAATGACTCGCTATTTCCTAATATAACTTTGTATGGTTTCCACTCCGTTATGGAGAGAGCTGGAACATTAGATTCATAATCACACACGGGAGAGGTCACTGTGCTAGGCAATAATGAAGATGGAGTTAGATGATAACTTGATTAGTAATAAACAGAAAATTCAAGTGAAAAAACTTAGCATTTTTAATGCACCTACCAGTAGCTATTGGCACCCCATCAACCTGTACCTGTACCACTGGATAATGACACCTTTGCCATGGGAAGGGGAGAGTACATGTATGGCATATTCTTCTTTCTGTGTTTTTTTTTTTTTGTTGTTTTTTTTAGAACTGCCATAGAATATCTACGTTTTAGGGGACTAAGATATAAGTCATATCTGCTGTGCAGAACACTTTGAATGGCATCTCGAAACCATTTACCTCTTTTTAGTAGGAACTCATAGGAATGCTTTAATTGCTATTTTATAATAAGTTAACAAGGAAAACACTTACTCAATTTGGGGCTTATGTGCACAGACTGTGTCATCTTTCGGAATCTTCTGGTGCCCCTCCAAAAGCCAATTCAGGACCTGTGAAAAGAAAAGAAGGATAAATTACATGTTGCATTTAAACACCAACATCAATGAAGGTCAGGTTAAGAGAACAATGTGTCATCCTGCCTGAGGTGTAAGGAAATGCTGTCATACGCCTGTACGTGACTGATTTGGTGACAGGAAGACTTTTTGTTTAAATTGGTGCCTTTGGCCTTAAATAAATCTATATGTTAAACTTATCATTTGTCTGTTCGAGCATCCTCTGAAATGCTGTTCTAAGAATATAATGTTTTAGAATATCGTGAAATTCCAAATCACCTCCCTGAGTAATATTAATGATCTTCATTTCTTCTTTCTTCAGAGTTTTTCTGCTGCTGGATTTTTTTTCACTGCACGGCTTAGGTTTCATCAAATACAGTCCCTTCTGAAAGTTTCCCCGCAATGTGTGCGCCACAGAGTAAAGGAAGATTTTAGCCTAGCAAGCTAATGTTAAGCTTGGTAGTATCAGTTAGTCACACCAGGAGTCATTTCACACCTGCATTTCACTTTATGAACGTTTTTCTCAATCCGAACCTGTTTCGAATAAAGAATGACATAATGCTCAGGCTTTTTAGTTGACTAACTTATGCTAATTAATTTATGTAGTTTATAAATGAAAAGTTCTCATCTATATTTGTGTCCACAAACAGGGGAAATTGGTAATCGAAACTTTAACAGGCTCTGCTACGCTGTGGTATGAGGAGAGTGTATGTGAGGATGTGTTCGTGTGTGTGTGTGTGTTACTTGTTAGAGAGTACGCATGAGAGAGAGAGGAAAATGGAGTGTCCCATCGGGAGAACTCCTAACTTCCTGATGGCTAATCTGCCTCTAAAAATCACTCCATACACTAACTGTGATGGTCAGTTGTAATCTCGATCCTGCAACAGACTAGCGTTCCATCCAGCTAGCCGTGCACCTAGCGTTCCCGGGATACACCCTGAATCCACCTGGCCAGGATAAAGAGCCCAACCATTCTCAAGGACAATTGTGCGCTTAAAAGTTTTTTCCCCCCCACATAATATGTACCTTTTCATCCAAAAGCCTTTATGAGACAATGGAGAAGGCAAAAATCGACATTTTAATTACAGCATGATGAGGTCTTAAAACAGAAATAGCTTAACAGGCCGTGCTCTGAGCTGGCAGTATAAAATCAGAGAGGGGTAGTAAATCCAAAAAAACCATTCAACAATTAATGCAGTCGGAATGAAGAGATGATGAGCCAATAAAAAAAATTAAAAAAAAAACACTACCAAATGCTTTTCTCTCTATGGACTTTATCACCTCCTAGAAAGAGACACAAAGCCCTTCTTTGACTGCACCTGACTATGGCACAGTGACTGCATGTCAGCGCAATAAACGTTTCGCTTTTCAGTGTGCAACATTTTTTAGTACGTCACTATTAAAAGCAATGCATTTTTGTGTATTGAATTTTGTTTTTCACGGGTACGGCTACGTTTCACTTAGACACACCTTCAAAGTTCAGGCTTTTACGTTACTTGGTCACCATGTAATCTTTTGGTTCATATCGTTGTTTTTTTTTTGCAGGTTCCTGCCCTCACCCTATCCATTTACAAATCGCCAAACCTTACGCTTATGCACTAACCCACAGCGCTTTAATATGTATTCTGTGGGCAGATACCTTTTTTTGTTTTGAATGATTCATTTTGCTGATTTTTTTCTCCTTCTCCTAATAAACATTACATACTACATATAGACTTTTGCTCCTTGTGTTAATGCTCTTTTATGATGAATTTTATGTGTTTGTGTGTTGTAGAGGACCAAAGCACCAATTAACAGCGCTGGAAAGAGCAGGTCATGGAACCCCCCCACCCACACAGTCAGAAAAACAGAGATGTAGAGGAAGGGGGGGGGAGCATGTTATGCAGGCAGATCTGTTTTTGGAGAGCCCTAGGCACATTCCACCACAACTTCCCTCTCACATCCTGCTAATGTGACCAGGCTTCAACTTGCAATTTGTGCACAGACAGTGTGTAGGTGGCTATATAAGAAAAAAAATAAATAAATAAACAGAAAAATGTGAATGGGCAAACATGGTGCCAAGCTTCAGCGGGGAAGAAAAAAAAGTAAGACTAGAGTCTGAACCCACTGTGAATGATCAGAATAATTTAAAACCCAACTTCCTCGGATATAACGATGCAGAATTAGGCTTTGTTACTTGAGCAGTACAGGGTTCATGACCTCCCTTGGTGCTCTAGATCTGTAGAGTCAGTCATGCTTGACTACGTTACCCTGTGTCAGCTTGTTTCCTGAACTATCGGCTTGCTGAACACCCGATCTCGCTATCTTTGAGGAGACGTCTCACAGTGTTTACGAAGCCTGGTGATAAGTGCCTAATTACAGGGAAGAGAAAGACGGGGGGGAACACATTCCTCTAAGCTCCCCATTTAAGAGCACATGAGGGTGGAAGTTTCACACAAACAACAAAAAAACCTTTCACAGCTCCCCTGGGTAACTTAAATTCCTGCTCACTAATCCGAATTGATTTAAAGGTGAACATTAATCAGAAATACTATCACTAGGAAGTGTCACTTATATAATGTTAGGAAGTGTTAGTGTTCCAAATATTAATTACTCTATTAAACGAGTGTTGCAGAGTAGGTTGTTTATTATTATTATTATTATTATTATTATTATTAAACAAAAACCCACCATTTTAAAATCCGAGGCTCTGCCCAAGGCATCACTGCGCTACACGTACTCGGCTGGAGTGCTGGTTTAATGTGAGTCATGTTTTCAAAGCATGACCTCACGGTCCTCCCTTCCATTTCCCCGAGAGGGATGTTGTCAATCGAACAGTATGGGTCGGGACATGTATCAAACTTAACCAACGGCTGGCCACAAACGGAGTCGGAGTCGTAAAGTCTTAATCTGTGCAAAATGTACAAAGCCCAGAAACAGAAGGAGGGATAATTTATAGTCTTTTACACTCCTATTCAACCATGCACAGCAACACATCTGCAGTTTCCTGAAGGGAAGTGGGTTTGATAAGGCCCCGGGGGCGCCCCATTGTCTTACAGCGCTGTGACGGACAAGCGACTGATCAACGGGCCGCAAGCTGCTTCCTCAAAACCGCAGAGGGATGCATAAACAAGGAAATGATGCACACAAATCACAGGCGCATGCTGTCACATCCCAAGATCATCCAAAAAAATCACTGTATTGAATTCAATTTAGTGGTTGATTCTCAAATCCGTGGGTGTGAATTAATTTTGTTTTGCTCCAGCTGGAACATAAATGATAGGTTTATGCGTAATTTCTTTTTATTAATAAATCACAGTGAACACAGCAGACACAGTGTCAGAGCATATTACTTACAAGCCAGACAATCAGAAAGCAATGCCTTCAGCATGTACTCTTCATAGGAACGCTCTTCCACAAAAAAAAAACCCCTTGATTTTCTGCCCAACACAAGGACACATTGAACACCATATAATGAACCATTATGCTCCTTCCTTGACAAATGTTCTGAAGTCTCCTTGTTCTTCTTTCCAGTTTTATCCTCTACATACAAAAGGATCTGGAAGCGGTACAGCGCCACTGGCTTCAGATTTCCTTGGTGTAAAGACACAGTTTTTAATATTCCTCAGTCAATAAACAATTTAGCAGACAAAGACAAGCTTCAAAGGCTGACAAGAAATGATATAAAAGCTGACTTTCTGAGTTATAAATGAGGGCGTAATACAGAACGACGGTCAACCGTTGGAACAGTTAGCCTATAGAACACAGGCATGAAACAACAACGCAATATGCTCTACACAAAATAAAAATTCACATTAACAGCATATCAAATGCCAAGATCTTCTGCAAGGTTAGCCAAAACACGACTCCCAGAGGAAGTGTTGAGAAACATTCACTTTTGGCCGATTTAGCAGTGAGATGTTATTAGACTGCAAATCCGTATCGTACAGTTCTTTAAACAGACGAACACAGTACTGACCTAAAGCACTGACAACACTGACAATAACGTAGCTGTTCGTTGTCATGTATGCCACATGGGAATGACTTTTTGAAACTAGACTTTTTTGTCTTTTCATGTTCAAAGAGCCAAATTGAATCAGCGTGATCGTATCAGTTAGTCAAGCAGCTCAGCTCAGTGGTGCCTTCATGTTGAAATTATATCTGAAAATAAATGCACAATCGAGGCCGTGCTGATCCTGAGCCCACGCTGCGACTTCTCCCTGTTGGTTGATTATTGGGGAGTATATTTAGCATGGCGTACTGCATTCCCAGACATGCCCGAATGCACTGTGCTACGCACAAATTCCTGCTTTAACAGCGCTTTAATGCGGTTAAGCGTCATCATAACGCAAGACCGTTACATCCAGAACGGAAACCTTCTTCCCGACAAACCACGTGGGTGGGATGATTCTAGTTTTTCTGGGAAGCCAGCTGTAATTTATTAGGTAAGCAGAGCTTATCGATCCACCATCAGCGGAAAACGAACAATGCACTTCGTCTGGGACTAAACAATGCGCAGGTCATAAGTGAAAAGGACGGTGACCTTCATTCATCAAACATGCATTCTTCCTTCGCAATTTCATCTGTGCCGTGTCCGTACGATCGAACTCACGCCTGGTCGCGTCACGTCATTTTAGTAAGTCGGACGTAAATCCTTATTAGCTGATTGTTCCCTTTAGAAAGGGTTCAGTTCTTTTAGCGATTTGTTTATTTTAAATATGCATTGCTTCATTTCAGCCATACTCCTTCATCCTTTCAGCACCTCGTTCTGGAACAGGACGCGACTCTTTATCCACCTCAGAGGAAAATACTTACAAAATATAACTATGTATGATATAAAATGTGTAAGTATGATGACAGATTTTGTGCGATGTTCGTTTGAAGTGTTACTGGGAGTTACTTACATTCAGAAAAGCCACATTTAAATGAAGGGTGTATCTGCTATTTTAGTTCTTTTCCCTATCCTGGCACAATCGTACAAGTTCAGCAGTAAAAATGGACAGATTTCTCCACCCGTCCTCCCCTTGCTAGTTCCTCTGCAACATCGAGTGACTCTGATTCAGTGGAACAACAGAAGTCAAGCAAATACACATTGAAATACACATTTATTCAATATCGGGCAAGTTACTAGTCCTGCATCAGTATATCACAAAATATATTACTACGTTAGTTCCTGTAGCTCTCTGATTACAGAGGAGAATATTACAGAGTGAATTTCTTTGATTTTCTGGAGAGGAGGCATCTTGTTCAGCGGCAGGCTTCCAGCTCTTAGCCTTCCGATCAGTAGCACGATGCCTCGACCCGAAAAGCAAAACATCTACGTTTAGGAACAACGTGTTCGTCCTACACAAATATCACAAGTATTTTTTGCCTTTTCTTTTTCTCTTCTTTGCTCTTTGTAACACTGCGCTACGAGAAACCGCAGAATGCGGCCAGCGACACGTCAGACAACAGACTTGAAAAACGCTTTTAGACTTAACCGTCTGTGGGTACAATCCAGGCACACAGGCAACTCCAGCACCACAGCGGTGACGCTTGGACTTGCTGAATTGCAAAGTGTTTCATGAATGACTTATTGTTCAAACCACTGAAATAAGAATTCAAACTGAAAACAAAAGCGAAAAATCCCCCTCTAGCCCAAATCCCGAAGCTGATATACACACGACTCTGTTCAAACAACGCAGTACGACTGGGTCACACCGCTTTCTTAAAAACGCCATCACAGCAACTAAACAGGGCCATAGATGGGCTTATAATAACCTGCCTTCTATCCCTTCTCTTGTCATTTTTTTCAAAGCTATGGGCAAGAAAGCTAAGAAGGCACTTCAGAAGTTCCCATCTTGATTCATCTCTGTAGAAAATCTCAATCTCCGAACTTGTTTCATAAAAGCCTCATATTCAGTAAATGACCGACTGTGAAATGTACTTAATTCAGGGATCCATCTTCATAACCCAATTCAAAATACAGTGTGGTGCAGAAGTCAAGAAAAGACTTGAAAATAATGAAACTGAATCATTCGACCTCAAAGGAAAGCACTACAACAGTACTGCAATAAACAGCAATAAATAAAGGGAATATTCGGTGTGATGACCCATTGCTTTTTCTTTTCTTAAACAGTAGTCCCAGGTACAATGTGTGCAGTTTTATAAGGAAAACAGCAACCGATCTTTGACATCTTTGTTCTTCTGGAGACTTCGACTGTCACACTTGCAGCAAAACCCAGGAACCTTCATCAAGTTTTTTTTTTGTCTGACATACAAACATTTTTCAAACACTATTTTTTTGGGAAACGTAATAATACAGAATTCATAAAATAAATATCTGTACTAAAAACAAAAAGGGTGCCTACAACTTTTACACTAACTCGGTACTGTACACAGACTAGTGATGATTTGTACCAGATCTCTACTAAGCATGTTTTGGCATGATAACAGATGTAATGTGAGGGATGTATAGCAGAAAAGTTCATGTTTCTGTATTAAGCCTTACACTACTGCACTATCCCAGTGCAATAATATCCATTTCCCAAGGAAATATTCTTGTTTCCACAGCTGCGAACATTCCAGCTAATAAACACTTTGCGGCCACAGACATTGTTAAAGAAGAAAAACAAGTGACGAATTCGGTCATAAAATCAGTTTAGTAGCCTATCAGAGCTAAACACAGATGGCCCTTCAGCAATTAGTTCTCTTAAAATGAGGTTTTCTGAAGAAGTGACATTCACGTATCTGATTTTTTTTTTTCTTCTAAGAAATATCCTTTCTTGCCCGAAATTTCACAATTGTGCTTTTCTCGTGATATGAGAAGATGACAGGCGCGAGGTGTGCAGCAAGAGTGAGCGTGCAAACTATTTCTGGAACAAACTTGAAAGGTGTCTCTGGTAAAAGATACGAGGTTAAGTAGCTGCTGAGCGATTCCCTCATTAACAGCGCTAAAGCCAGGAGGATAAACAGGTACAAGTAGGCAGCAGAACGCAATGTTTCAGGGCACTGCACAGACACTAAGCAGGCTACAAAAGCAATAAAACCACCACTGCGTATATGTGAAAGTGACCATGCGGAAACAGTGCACCTGAGAATTTCTGACCACGCTAACCAGTCAAAAGAGTCCACTTCTTCTATTTCTGGTCTGGTATCATATATCAGGTGTCCAAGACCTACTAAATCTATTAATGACCCGATTGCTTGACTCAGGCGAGCGCGTGTTTAGGCTTCACCGTACCGTTTCGCTGTACGACGTGATTCATGAGCCTCGTCGCTCCAGGTTACACGTATTACTCAGCGGGCTGTTCTTATTTCTTGAACTTCCGGAAGATGAGAATACGAACTTCCAGGCTGTTTTTATATCTTGTAAGATTCAAAAGACGGACAGCTTCTGCGGGCGGCACTTCTGAGTGCTAGCACTTACAGCATCCATTGGTGGCTCTTGCTGTTTTGTTGGTAAACCATCTTGTATCAAGTCCCAGACCACAGGATCCCAAACCTGGTCCTGGTGTACCTCCTGTCCTGCACATTTTAGTATTTTCCTTGTTCAAACACACCCACTTCAAAACAGGAAGCGCTCTCAATAAGCAGATTAGCTGGAGGAAACACTAAAACGTGCATCACTTTGAATAAAATCACTTTGATTCAAAGTATCTGCCCAGCAAGATGTACAATGTGTGTAACTGCTTACACCTTACAGCTCCAGCGTCCCTGATTCGCTCCCGAGCTCCGGTTAGTGTCTGTGTTTGTTTCCCCCATGTCCGCTTGGGTTTCCTCCTACCTCCTGAAAAGACAGCAGTGTTTTCATAGGTGCAGTGAATGTCTGTGTGCGCATGGTGCCTTGTACAGGCCTGGCATCTCATCCTGAGTGTATTCCTGCCTCGCGCTCAGTGTCGACAAGGCTTTGGAGTATTGATCGGAAGGTGGTGAGATGAAATCCCATCACCATCACAGACTTGTGTAAGATCTTTACCTCTCAACCGCTCGCACTGTATCCTGTCTCAATTGTAAGTCGTAAAACGCTTTGTCAGCCAAATGAGCAAATGCAAATGTATATGTAATTAACTTGCTGGAAGTGAACCCTCCGGGACCTGAGATGAGGGGTCGGTTCTCCCCTGCTGACGGGAAACGCAGGAGAAGGGCAGCGAACCCAGAAGGAACCATAAATAGAATCACAGGACATGATGCATGAGTACACTGTTTAGGAGGCAATTTCAGTTTTCCTGCTTCCAGTCAACACCTTTAACCTTATTAACAGACACTTGTTTGCAGAAATAATGCAACACATTGTTCATTACTGTAACTCCGCGTGCCAAGTGCACAGGTTTGAAACAGCATTGTCTAATCCTGAATTCTCTCTCGTTTTTCTGTCTTTGCAATTTTCCCGTTTTCCACCATATTAGAAAACACTCTTAAACTGTGTAAAAGCTGACTCAACTTCAGCGCGTTGTATTTGCAGTGACTCACTGATTTTTTTCTCTCTCTCTTTGCTTTATTGAATTAAAGAAAATGTCACGAGGGCGGGTCTCGTGTCTCGTGTCTCGCGCGCTAATATCACAACGTCTCGAGGCATCCTTGTGCACTCAACAACAACAACAACAACAACAAATACTGTGAACTCATTCATTTTTCTTCAGGCTGGTTACAAATAAACAGTCTATGGTGTCTGGACTATGTTAATGTTTCTTGTTCTACGCAGAAAAACATTAAAGGACGCGTTTGTTTCGACTCCACAAAACTGTGGGAGATTTATTTTTGGAGTTTTTAAGTACTAGGCAACTTGATAAGGTTAGGTGAGGAGGTGGCGGGACATTTAGCTCAGACCCCGTTAGCCGAACCTAAGTTTAGGATAAAGGTTTTAGTACTTTAACACTTAATATTTATCAGCCGGAATAAATAAGTAATACGCCTGGAATAACACGTAGGCGAAACCCGTTAGTGCTCTCGCGCTGGGAAATGTTACTCAAGTTAGCGACAAGCTAGCACTCTTTCGGTAAAACTCTCTCCACATGTAACGAATAAAACCATTCTTACCCACGATGTGAGTCGTGTCTCGTCTTAAACACCAGAGTAAATGTGTGTTTTTAGCTTTTTCCAGACAGGAATTAGGCGTACAAGTAGCGTTTGTGTCGATTATAGGCTTGTGATAGACGGAAAGCAGATCCAATGGGAGAATGTTGAGCTGAAGCAGAGGAGCTGGGATTATTGTGGTGGTGTTGGTGCATCCCACAGCATGCAGACAGGGCTGGGACGATATGTCGAGTCCAGTTGATACATCGACGATACCAATACCTCGATATGGACTTTGTAACTGAGGTTCACATCTGAAAAATGTACTGCAGCCAGAAAAGTCTCACACACAGAGAGCGGAAAAAAGGAATTCGGATGGATGTTTATATTTGTTAAGTGTATCGCAGGACTGGTAAAAATGTGTAAAAGTGTATTGAGAGTTAAAGTGCAAACGTTTTAGTCCATGTTGAACTTTCCTCAAGTGCATGATGAGTCACTTCATATGACTATAAATCTGTCTATAAATATAAACCGTATAAATCTGTACCATGCCAAATAAAATTGAAAATTTTTTTTTTAAACGTGTAGGCTACTGACATGTTTTTTTCTTTACACAGTTTGGCATATTACGAGCATTCAACTAACATGTGTAAAGGTCTAATTACAATTACTGAATGTTGACAAAAGTATAACAATTCGTCAGTAGTTATAATTAATACTTTTCAAGGTGGTTTTGTTTTGCACTGCCACTACACATTGCCACTTTTGACAGCACCATGGAATCTGAGCAGATATTTGATTTAATTTTCAGAACCGTAAATTTAACATCAACAACAACAACAATAATAATAATAATAATAATAATATAATAATAATAATAAATCCATACTCTTTTGTCCAGTCAGTCCTAACCACTTGGTTGTGGCCATTAATGTTCTTTAATAACAAGCCGTCTCGTCACTTTGCTAATCAAACCAGAGTGGGTAAACAAAATAAAAAGTCAGTAGGTAGGTTTCCATAGCAACAAGCTTAATGTGCAATTTGAAATTCTGAACTAAAAATAAGTACTGGATGCATGAATTTCTCAAATATCACAAAGAAAGTTTATACACTGGCATGAGGTGGGTTTTCAAACAATACAACAATGCAATATTTCGCAAAATTGAAATGAAAACACATTTTTCACATTTAAGTCACATGACATGACATGAAGAGGCAGTGTATGCAATCAAAATCACCGTGCCAACACCTATCAGGTCTTGGAAGCTTCATGTTTTAAGATTACCAAGAGATGAGAAAACCCAGCTTTAATCACATCACTCAATGGAAACACAAACCATTCACTATTGACTTTTTTTAATCAGTTCTATTTTGTGCAAAACTGCAATGTAAATCCATGTAGTGGAAACTCTTCCCGATCTGACCTAATGTCTTTAGCCCTTTAGCTAGTCTCAGATCCAATGAGCTGCCTTTATCTAAATAATTAACATCACTGTTATTGTTATTGGGTAATTCATAACAGAGAATTTGCTAAAGAAGCCAAGCTGGATTGTGTTCAGAACACTGGAGTCACTGAACTTTGGACAGGGTTTTCTTGTTTTTGTTGTTGTTTGTTTGTTTTGTTTGTGCAGCTCTGCTGTAGGCATTTAAGTACTTGGTCTGGCCTGCTAGAGGCTAAACTTTTATCCATGACTTAAATTTATCAAATTTCCAAGAAATGCTAACACTTATAACATTGTCAAGTAAGTCTGAAGACTATGGTTGATGACGAAAATCTGGCATAAATCGCTATTTATCTAGTCTAGTGTAGAGATTTAGGTGATTTTGGTCTAGAAGACTCAGTTTTTAATGAAAATTTGTTCTTCTGAAGGTAGAGTCAATAATGGTATTTATCTGCGAAACAAGAAATATGTGAATAACAGAAAGTAAAATAAAGTTTATCAGTAGGTCCATGTTGTCCTTATTCTTGTATGCACAACAGTTTACTGTTAAGCTGAATAAAACGAACCTCATTAAAACCTCGCATTCCTGTAAACATTAGCAGATTGTCGCTAAAACAACAGGCATGATAAAAGCGCGAGCTCAGTGTGCACACGGAGCGATAGGTGGCGATATATTAAATGTTGTTCTGAATGTTACCGCTTTGAGGCACGAAGAAGAAATTCCACTTCCGCACCAGCTCACTGAGAGGAAAATAATAATAGGAGCCCCTTGCTGACGTCAGATCAGTTGCAGCGAAATATGTATTACAGCTAGGCTCGGTTCCTAAAGGCAGAACTGATCCCAGAACAGCATCAGTCCAGGACATATCTTTTTCACCTTGACATCAGCTATGGCGACGGCGACAAGGTTTATTCAGAGATTAAGAAACTTTTTGGCGGGGGTGAGCGGTCTAATCAGCTACCTGAATTTGTAATGACATGGACTGATAGTCAGAAACATGTATAATTTTTAAATCAGAGCACAATTTCTGTTAACCCACTTGGAGTTTCGTTAGCATCGTGCTAGTGCTACACATGGGTCTCATTGTGCTATTATTCATACTATTCTACTAATAATATCTGTGTGTGTCCAGATCTTTAGAAATGGGGTGTGAGAAGGTTGGACAACGGCACACTCAGGGTTGTCACTGCCTAATTATGTAGAGGACAAGGTTATATGAAGAATATGGGGTGACCAGTGTTGGTCAGTGTTTGCAGGACGATGTAACAGGGACATCTGGAGTTCTGGGGCCTGTTTCAGAAAGGAGGTTAAGTGAAAACTCAGAGTTTGGTAACCCTGAGTTAAGAGAAAGTCAGAGTTTTCCGTTTCAAAAAGGCAGGTTTGTCAAACCCGAGAAAGCAGGGTAACTCAAGCCTGTTTCTGAAAGAGAGGTAACTATTACTCAGAGTCAGTTACCGTGGTAACTTACTCTGTGACCCTAACCTGGTCGGGAGCAGGTTTTATTCTCTGAACTCGGAGTTTCTGGCGGTCTCCTCCCCTTTTTTAAAGACGCAGCGGTATTTCTCGCCGTAGCCTTAGTCATTCATTGCCCACATTTCGGACACAAACAGAG
>JAQQZU010000039.1:19789091-19804600 GCA_030068025.1 Parauchenoglanis punctatus | reverse complement strand
CTCTGGGTCAATCAACTCAGAGTTCAAGTTTAAACTCCGAGTTGTTTGAACCTCCTTTCTGAAACAGGCCCCAGGTCCTGTTCTGGTCCACACTTAGAATACACCCCAGGCATCAAACTGATGTTCAGTGATTATATTGGCTCTCCCTATACAGCTTTGGCAAAGCAGCACTTTTAATAATCCTTCCAAAGATGTCCAAATACTGATTCAACATTGGGAAAGGAACATTTTTATAATGGTACAAGGTGGATTTGAATGTGTCTAAAAAGTCCAAGTTGGTCCCAAATAGCAAAACTACACTGCCATTACTTCCTGTAACTGATAATAATAATAATAATAATAATAATAATTACAGTCCCCTGAAGGTTCCTGAGCCCCACTTCAAAAACCGCTTCCTTGAAAGACAGCATGTGTGGCACATTTGTTTATAATCTGAATCAACAGATCAGTGTGGCAATTGTTGTGAGTGTCATATGAAATGCAGGCTGTGGGTTAGCCTTGCAGAAAATCTGATTTCTTCCTTGGTGCAAAGCAAATGGTCTTGAACATTACTGTCATTGTACTGAGAGTTGCTCAAAATACCTACAGCATTTGCATAAATTGCCGTGGAGTGAAAGACCTCTTAGTGATGTGAAGTGGATGATAGGGTGGGCCTTGGGAAGGCAAAGCTTGCAGCAAGCTTAAATAATATGAATTGAGAACCTGTATTGCAAGCATAATCATGTTTTTTTTCTTCTGCTTGCTCTATCCACAGCGGAATCTTCAAGCAACGCTTCAGCTGCGTTACGAAGAAGTTGCAAAAAGGTCATTTGAACTTTGCATGTTTGCATTTCACACCATTGCCTTTTTAAATATTACCTTACCTCAGATTTGGGCTCAGCTCTATACTGACATCTAGTGACTGGAGTGTACCATTGCAACTGTTATTGCACCTCCAATAGAATATAATCAAAGAAACAGGTGCTGGTGTGTTAGAGCAGGCAAAACACTTAAGTGCACAGGACTACTTGACCAGTGCAAGCTGACACTCATATTAGGGTGTTAGTACCTATTTGTTTTTTTTTTTTCTTGTATTGCATTTGGTTTTAGGTCATCTAATTATTATGTTTTAATAAGTTTTATTATGTCTCTGTAGATGTGGGCTTGTTCTTATACTTACTTGGATGAGATGCACCTAGGGGGGTTGCGTATTACTTTAGTTTATTAATATTTGCCATTGTTTCGGCTCCAGGACTCAACCTCCTCCAAAACTTCCTGTTGGTCCCAGCCATAAGTTTGCCAACAATTACTACGTTACCAGAGATGGAAGACGGGAATCTGCACCCCCGACTGTTATAATGTCTTCTCAGAAGGCCCTAGCAGCTGGCAGGTGAGCTAATCTGGTAAAAAAAAAAAATATATATATATATACAATAAGTTCCAATATCAATACCTTCATTGTAATAATTTAATAAAGTTTTTTCATCCAATATCACTATTAATGACATTTCTTTCCAGTGTAGTTTAAAGTTTACTTACCATTACTTCTTGCACTATTGGGAACTTTTTTGCTGTACTATACTGCACATCATAAAATATACTCCTGGTTTATGTTTTTCAAAATTCCCTAATGGCTATGAGGTGGATGATGATACACATGCAATGATTCCAGGAGATATTCTGTAATCAGTAATGAACAATCTGTCTCAGAAATGAGCTCAGGGGAAATAAACATTCCTGGTGAACAAATCATTGGCTTTACTTCATTATTGAGGGCCACAGAGGCGAGAGTGTGTTCTACTACAAATGGAATATTGATGAATTCTCTGGAAATAACTTAGAGTTCCTCTCCCAATTTACAAGCGGTTATTGAAAAGAAAAAGTATTAAAGCCAATGCGTATCAGCCATGATGGCCTTCTTCAAGGTGAGTCATCATGTTGTCTCATAATCTTATGACTTTGTATCTATACTGATCACGTGATTATTTGTTAAGATGAAGACAGAGGTGCTTTAAGACAACATTTTGACACTGGGGTATCAGGGTTGTGTGTGTCAGTGTCTGCATGTGCATATGCGCACACACACGTGATATTATCCCATCCTTTTGTACCATCTTGGCTGGGTTGTTGAATATTCAAATATTTTAACCAAGTAATATTTGCTTACATTGTCTTTTCTAAATCCCCACTTTGAACGGTCAGGAAGAGCTTTTGTCTCTCATATGCATAAAGAAATTCATGGGAAGGCCGTGCGGTGAATACCGAAATGTGTGCTAGCTTGCAAGCTCTAACTGATTAATCTCGGGTCTAAATTAGTGCTATAGGATTACAGTAAATGATTGGTTTATTTGATGTTTTCACAGTGAAGCTCCAGCAAAGCCCAAGCGTCCGGTCCTGCCTGGCCCCGAGCCGAAAGAGCTCCCGCTGTCCACTGATCAGCCATACCTCTGAACCATCTCCCACAGTGTGACCATGAAATAATGTTCATAAGTGTATCTTTCCTTAAACTCATGTGTATATGCTAAATTATATACATAACTACACTATGTGTATGTACATCTGGAAACAAGGTTTTTTTTTGTCATTTCATTGTTTCTTGTCTTTATTTCATTTGTTCAGATTGAGAACCAACCAACACAAATAGTCAGTATACACATTTGCAAATGTTTTTTTAGCACAGCATGGCCCACAGCTTGTCAGTTATTTCCCCTAATTTTAAGAAAGTCAGGCATACGTAAAAGGAAATTATAATATTTCCACCAGCTCCAGCTTTACATGAGTTACTTATCCCGAAAAATGAACATGGTTTAAAGCTTTAATAACAGAATATTTTCCACCACAGTGAAAATTCATCTTTTGTGTAAATAGATTAAATGTAGAAACACTGCAAAAAATGCATCTTAGCAAGTGAAAATATCTTAAATATAGACAAATATATCTACTATTTCCTAATATAAGACTTAAAAATAAGACCATTTCTAGACATTTTAACTTATTTAAAGCTTGAAATAGTCTTGTTCTATTGGCAGATAATTTTTGCTCATTTTAAGCATTTATTCATAGAAAGAAACTACTAGTAGAACAAGACTATGTGAAGCTTTATAGGAATAAAAATGTCCCGGAATAGGTTTAGTAATCTTAAATTTTCACTTGGTGACACGTCAGTTTTTCTCACCCGTTAATGCCTGGATCGGATTACAGGAATTCAGCCCGATTTTGACACCATTTTGTCATGGCCCACAAATTTCCAGCATAGGGCCTGAATATGAACGTTGGTGAGGACGAATGGGCCTTTGTGGTGTGACATAATTGAAGAACAGCGATGTGATGTCATCCTACGACACCCAAAAGTCTAGCGTGTCAGGATTTTTTGTAGTTTCTCACTTGTTTGATGACGCCTAGCATGAGTACCTTGATGTTCCTTCTCTTGCTATGATTGACAAATTCTTGATCCTCCTCCGTGACAACACTCAAGGACATGAACGATGATTGGACGCAGTCAAGCAATCAAACTTGTAGTGTTGCCAGTCTCCCAACAAAGACACGGCAAGAAATTATAGCAATAATCTGACATGGTGACCAACGTGAAAGAGAAAAATATTGTGTAGTCTGATCCCGGCATAAGATTCGGCTTTGTAATAATGCTAATAATCATAATACATTTTATTCATGTCTGCCTTTCAAGACATTCAAAATCACCTTAAACTGCAAAAGTTAATGCTAAAATTAAAGGATTAAAATAAAAGTCATATCAAAAGTCATTACTGTAGACAATTCAAGCTGGCTAATAAAATTCAACACGCTCAATTTGAGGTTGAATAATATACTTTGCCCTCTTTGTAATCAAAACCTGCAATGTTTGATTTACTTAAGCAGGTCATTTGGAGAAATAAAATCACAATCACAATCTTACGGCACACAACCACATCATTTTGCATTGCTCAGGCTGTTGTATTTGACACTGGTATTCAAGAAAAAGCATACCAAATAGCAAAAAAAAAAAAATTACTGTTACAAAGCGATGATACTGGAGACTCCTTCCAAAAATGTCTCACAGAAAACGTTACCATATCAACAATTACACGCTTTTTTAATTGGATTAATTGATTATGGAGTGTCCAGCATTCCAACTTCTTCCAAGTGTAAGTTGTTACTATAGAGGTGATAATGTATAAAAAGCATTAATATAACCTTGCAGCCTGAAGGACTCTAAGAGCTGCTGTTATAGAAAATTATCCAACACCTTGTGATCAATCAGAACTGAGGATTCAACAGCAACTAAAAAATATATGTTGATATAAAATTGTTGATGTATGCTGAGTTATCATTTGTTTTCACACATACTGCAAAAATGACAGAGAAGAGGTCATTTTAAATTGTTCCATAAATGAATTATGAATATTAAAGCACTAGCAGTTAGGAGTTACTCTGCAGTCCGTAATAACAATGATGAGTTCTGTTGAGGTTCAACTTTCTCTTGCTTTGATTAGAAAGGAACCATGACATCATAATAATTACCATTACCATATAAACCACTAATGTGTCTGCGTGGTATAACAAGTGTGCTTTTAGTGGTATGCGGAACATTAGCGTAGCGGTTCTATGTAGCTGATTTTTTAAAAAGGCGCAGTTATTTGGTAGGTTCAGATTTGGTTCTACTTGTTTAGTAAAATTGACTGCACCTATGGCTTAAAAATGAAAAAACCTCACAGCCAGATCCAGATCTAGATGTGCTCTCACAATCAAGAGTCAGTTTTAAGTTGAGGTAGCTGATATGTCCAGTATACCAATATATTGTGACTTAGGAATTAATGAGCGTGTTAAGTGTTTCCCAAGTGGAGGCGTATGCAAAACAGCACTTGCCTTCAAAATGCAAATTAGGTTATGTTGTCACACGATCCAACACCTGCAAGGTAAGGGAGAAAAGCATATGCATAAATGACTTGGCCTATATGTTGTATCAAGTTTCTTTGAAGTGTTAGGTCAGTACATCTGGAAGGCGGCATATGCAAAATCACATTTGCCTCCAAAATGCAAAGTGGATTATGTAAAATTGGTCCAAAACATCTTCCAGCTTCTGTCTAATTTCCTGCCATAACCACTGCTCTTGATATTGATATACATCCATCACAAGGAGCAATGTTGCGCTGGGTGTTCTTAGGCTGCCTCTTGAATTTTCCTTTTGACTTTTTTGCCAAACATGAATGCAAGGCTAGTGAGTTTAACTTGCCAGGTGACTACAAACTGGGGGGAATTTTTCATGTGCATTCAGCCAGTGAGGTCGTGATTCCGAATTCTCCTATGGCACTTGAATGCTCCACGTGAGTACTGATGCTTTCTTTGGTTTGTGTAGCAGTCTTCCAATTCTAATTACCTATATCTATACTTGGCACTAAAAGCCATAGTAGCAGTAAAAACCAATGTGGGGTTTAATTTGGAAAAAAAAAATAAAAATCTCATTCAATTCCTTTATTTTAAATCCCGTAACCCCTCCACAGGCAGCCATTTACAATGTCAGGTTATCAGATGTTTGAGGTGATGCGGTTTGCTGTGCAGCAGATTAATAACTCCACCACCATCCTGCCTAACGTCTCTCTTGGATATGAGATCTTTGACTTTTGCTTGCATAATCAGAATTTTCCTTCAATCCTCGATTATATCTCGGACAATGGAAGAATAAATGTGTCAGCTGCAGAGACCAAACATAATGTTATTGGTCTTGTGGGTGCATATGCAAGCTCAGAATCTATGTCTGTTGCACCTTTATTCATGATGGACCTCATTCCAATGGTATGTACCAGTTCAGAAATGCAATACATTTTGTGAAGAACATACTGCATGTAAACATCTGAGGGTTTTTTCTTCTTTTCAGATTAGTTATGCATCCTCCAGCTACGATCTAAGCAATAAGTGGGTCTATCCAAGTTTTTTGAGGACTGTACCAACCAACCAAGATATAATTATGGTTATAATTAAGCTTATTGAGCAATTTGGATGGAATTGGGTAGCTTTTATTAGCAGTGATGATGCATACAGTCAAAACGGCCTCCAATTATTTCGCAATGATATCAAAGCAACCAGCATCTGCTTGGCCTTTTTCTATGAACTTACAGCAACATCCAATTATTCAGATATACTATACAAGATAGACTCACTCAGCATCAATGTGATCATAGTCTTCACGCAGGAACTCAATGCCCGAGAATTTATCCAAACAGCTGTCAATATCAATATTAGAGACAAAGTTTGGATAGCAGGTGATACATGGTCTATGGATGAAGCGCTGATCAGTTACCCAGGCATTGAGAAAATCGGCACTATTTTTGGTGTTACGGCAACAACTCTGGATTTACCGGGATTTGACGACTTTGTCTACCAAACACGGCTCAGTGGTGAAAACACTGACTGTGTGAATTGTACGGATGATGAGAAGTGCAATCAAGTTTGCGAAAACTGCACAGGTCTAAATGCAGGGGACATTACAAACCAAAGCCCTACATACTCGTTCTCCATCCAGGCA
This sequence comes from Parauchenoglanis punctatus, assembly GCA_030068025.1. NCBI lineage: Eukaryota > Metazoa > Chordata > Actinopteri > Siluriformes > Auchenoglanididae > Parauchenoglanis > Parauchenoglanis punctatus. The sequence goes on along the minus strand of JAQQZU010000039.1, from coordinate 19,798,101 downwards.
GCTGTGTACGCCTTTGCCTATGCGCTCCATCAAGCTTTAAATTGCAGCATGGCAGGGTGTGATCCACCTCGTGACATCCCACCTTATTTGGTAAATCATTGTAAAAGTGCTCACATTTATTTACCTACTTAATTGATAAACTATTGATAAACCACTAACACAAAAATCCTTTTTAAACAATGTGTTGAAATTATATTGTTGAGAATACTAATACAGTATATACACTATGTGGCCAAAAGTTTTTGGGCACCTGAATATATCACACCCACATGTGCTTTTTGATCATCTCATAATAATTATTTCATAATCACAACAACCTAAACTCTTCTGGGAAGGAAAGTTGCTGTGGGGATTCAGTCACAAGAGCATTAGTGAGATCAGGCACGGGTGATGTTGGGTGAGAGGGTCAGGGGTGCAGTTCCAGTTCATCCCAAAGGTATTCAGTGGGGTTGAGGTCAGGGCTCTGTGCAGGTCACTCAATTTCTACACCAGCCTTGGTAAACAATGTCTTCATTGACATCACTTTGTACACAGGGGCATTGTCATGCTGGAACATGTTGTAAAGCTGTAGCGTCCAGTTGTCCAGTTTGAGGAAAATCTACATCTGGGTGTGATGGTTAAATGCCCACAAACTTTTGGCCAGATGCGAATGTTTCTGAATGCAAGTAGGGAAAAGAACCTAAACTGATGGGATTTTAACTCTTTGACTCTGTTTTTTTCCAAAGCTTCTGAATTACCTTAGAAAGTTGAGCTTCACATTACAAAACCAACAAATTGGATTTGACCAATATGGAGATCCACCAGCCAGTCTTGCAGTAGCACTCTGGAGGCCAAACAAAGATCCACTTTTTGTAATAGCTGCTACATATGAATCACACCCAACCATTCAATTTACCATGAACAGTCATGCTGTTCCCTGGTCTGAAAATGGCACAGTAAGTAATTCACTTATTTCTAAGGTGCAGATGTGGCTATAGCCATTACAGAATTTTCCAGAAGTGGATCAAAAGTTGAGTAACAATAATCATGATGTTTTCCCCAGGTGCCTTATTCTAATTGTTCTGTTCAGTGTGACACTGGTTTTAAAAAAGTGCAAACGTCAATACATGCATGCTGTTTTCAGTGTGAAGCCTGCAATGCTCAGATGTACATCAACACCACAGGTAAACTTTTTAGAAGCATGTGTCTTTTTCAAAATGGTTAGTGCTGTTTAGATGTGCGTCAAATGTTTTTGCAAAAGTTTAGTATTTTAGAATAGTAGTTAGTAAAAAAAAAAAAAAAAAAAGATTATACCACTGTGATATTAAATTCACAATTCTGGTTGGTTAGAAGGTGTTATGTTTTCTATAACAGATATATAGGCTACACTTGCAAAGGGAATATAAATAGCAGATAAATCTAAATATATAAATATAAAGGGAATAAACAACTATGCTGTTATGTAACAGAGATGTTTAATCATCCATATGAAAGTTTTCAGCTCAGAGGACTTTACCGTTTCTAGTTTCTGGGCAACATGACAAAGTGCTTTCTTGTCTTCTTAAATTAATTAATAAAAGCTCCTGGTGAGGAGACAATTATATATAAGTTTTATAATGTAAGCTATAATAAGAACAAATTTTTCTAGAAGAGATTCAACTACTATAACTGGTAAAAAGTGCAACTTTTCCATTAATAAAAGGAAAATTGTATTCATAGAGGAATAGGAATAAGGGTAGAAAACACCTTGGGATGTGCTGTTATTAGAAATATTTCTATTTCTATTTCCAGCTTAGTAATGTTAACTCTGCTTCATGTCGGGCAGCGTCACACCACCCTGTCATTAACGATTTTCCTATAACAGCATGTATTAGTATTTATATTATTATAAATATTATAAATATGATATAATTATTATAAAACAATTTGCCTGATAACTGTATTTGTGTACTTTTGTTTTAGCGGATGCTTACACTTGTGTTCCATGTGAAGAGGGTTACTGGTCTGATGAAAAGAGCACAATCTGCAAAAAGCGCACTATCGTCTATCTTCAGCTCACTGACCCTCTGTGCATGCTATTCCTGGTATGCGCTGTGGCCTTAATTGCTATCTCGATTGGACTCATAATCCTTTTTGGCATCAACTACAACACTCCAGTGGTAAAGTCTGCTGGTGGTAATATGTGCTTCCTTATGCTGTTTTGTTTGGTTCTGGCTAACATTGGGGTGTTCTTTTACTTTGGAGTGCCAGACCCAGTTAATTGTTCTTTAAGGAATGTCTTTTTCATATTTTTCTTCACTATTTGCCTTTCTTGTATGGGTGTGCGTTCGTTTCAAATTGTTTGTGTCTTCAAAATGGCTGCCCAATTTCCAGATGTCTACCACTGGTGGATGAAGAACAATGGTCAGTGGCTTTGTATTAATGTCTACTCATTCATACAGCTTGTTGCTTGTGGGATATGGCTTCTAACAGGAAGACCCAAACCCTACAATGACAGTACATCTTTTAAAGATCAGACTATTTTGACATGTGACATGGGATCAACGGTCACATCCACCTTGGCTTGGTCTTGTCTTTGGTTTCTTAGTATAGTCTGTTTCTGTTTCTCCTACATGGGCAAAGATCTTCCAAAAAGCTACAATGAAGCAAAATCCATCACATTTAGCTTGCTTGTATTTTACCTGGGATGGATTGCATATTTCACAGCATACATTGTGTTTAGAGGAGCTTACATACAGCTTCTTAATGCAGTAGCACAGCTGTCCAGTTCATATGGAATTATTTTTAGTTTCTTTATGCCAAGGGCCTACATCATTATTTTCCAACCAAAAAAGAACACTCAGGCATACTTTCAGTCATCAATCCAGACATATACACAGACACTTAGCAGAATGTAGACTTATGTAATCACATATGAGATGGATGAATGTGCAAAGGTTTCAGGTACTCAGTAAGGTAAAAAGGCTAAGATCAGAACAAGAACTAAACTTAACAAAAGGCATGAACCTAGGAATATTAGGAAATGCAAGAAAGTAGCTGTGAACTGGTTTTAAACAGAACACAGAAGACTTAGCAAAACATTTAAATTTAAAGAATATATACTGTATATGTAACCAGAACTGTGGGTGTGGTAATGCACTAGATGAAACACCAGGTGGAGCAATTACATTAAAGGGCTTATGGTTATCACTACACTGACAAAAATAGTGTTTGGAGCAGGGCATGAAAAAAAGACAGGGCAGAGACCAGCCTGGTGACCAAGACTGGGACTAGAGTAAGTATGAAAAACAGGATCAGAGACAGAGAGAGAGAGAGAGAGAGAGAGAGAGAGAGAGAGAAAGAGAGAGAAAGAAAGAGAGGAGCGACAGGAACCACGAAACAGGGACAGGACTGAGATACCATCTGGAATAAGTCAGAAATAGGACTAACAGTGACACAAGAGAAGGGTGAGAGACAAACAGCAACACTTGGGAAGAAACAGGACCATTTACAATAGTTTCTAACCAAGGTGGCCTTTAATATTAGACGTAGTAGCATATTTCCTCCCTGTTGCTGTTAGGTAAAACTATACTTTTAACAGAGGAAAACCCTTCTGTACACCTTCTTCACAGTCTTTGTCTCAGCAGTCCTTCCCCAAGCAATAAAAGTTTCCTACTCACAATTTTATGGCAATTGATAACCTGACTTTTGTTCACTGTATTTTCACATAAAATAATGATAATGTCAAAGATACAAGCATAAATCACAACAGGGAGAGAAAAGTAATGCTTGTCTGTTGTCTCCATCAATTTTTCTCTCCTCACTTTTTTTAATTGAAATTTCAATACAAAATATGATTGTGTGATATATGGTCCTGTTATCAGTAACATATTAGGAGAGATGTTGCTTTTATATAGACTTTATCTGGCTTTGGATTGGTCATTTTGAAGATGTTTTGAAACATGCTTGTAATATTGAGTGTATCTCATTATACTATGGAAAGTGGATGTGAAATGATGCATGTAGTGGCTTAATCAAATTGGTATGTAAAGTGGACATGGACGTTGCTTCCATCCTTCCTAGTTGGTTCGCACAGCAAATGCCTCTCACGAACGATTTCATGTCGCAAATGCAATGAGTCTCTTTTTAAATTGTACTTGAACATGGTGCTTATCAGCTCATTGCTTTGATTTCGTCCTGAACTTAGTTCACAGAAAGGGTTTTTCTTAGGTGAATTAAATTTTCCATTAAATAGCCTATAGTTGGGGTTTTTTTTCTTCACAGAATGGTCACATTCAACACTGTGACCAGTTCTTTTCTACAACAATGTGAATTACAACATGTTTATGAATATGATAAACATGCTACATTAAAATCTCACACACTATAAACATTCAGTCATTGATATAACATTATTGGGCAAAAATATCTTGAATAAAGTTTTAATATCTAATACTTTTTATTGTGCGATCTCTACCTTAAAACTGAAAAATAAAAATCTATAAAGAGGTTTAATGCTCATATATAGTGGAGGAAAGGGTGCAAACCACACTGACAAATAAAAATAAATAAATAATAATTCACTTGAGTAAATGTAGTAATCCAATGAATTACTGAAGTAAGAGTAAATTAAACTACTTGAGTAACTACTTTTTTACATGTCTACAAATTATACAACTAATCCAAGTTGTTGTATATCTAAGGAATGCTTTTTTTTAAATTGTGGAATAATGGACCCCCTTTATCAAGCTGGATACAAATGGATTTATTCATGAATTTTTCACAGGAGTATTTACACAAAGAAATTTGGTATTTACATTTACATCTACATCGTTTGGCAGATGTTCTTGTACAGAGTGAGTTACAGAAGTGTGGTCACTTTAAAAAATATATATTTTCATGCTAGTTCAGTAGCTCAGGCACTAAGAATAAACCATCGAGTTAACCCTGTATTTCAGTCACACACAAGCAAGAAAAAAAAAAAATCCATGAATTAAGACAAATAAGACCAACCATACAAGTAACACAAAAGAAATGCCGCCATATGAAAGGAGGAGGACAGGCTGGTCTGTCAGTGATTAGCCATTTGCTACATCAACTATAGTGGCTCAACTGACAGAAGATTGAACACAGCACCCACGCTTATGAGAGAACGGATATCAACAGACCGGTGTGATTTCTGACAGTCGCTGTAATACAAAACAGTTTTAAAATAGCAGTTTCCCTGTGTGATGTCCTTGATGCCCATGATAACCTGGCTTAGACATCAGCCAGATAACGTCCGCTTCTGTTGCTCGCACTTGACCTCCAGTGGAGTTTGTTTGTTTGAGCTGTGCCGTACACGCGCTGTGCACTTTATGTATGATTGGCATTCATCAACAAACACACGTAAGTATGCAGAAAAATGTAGCTGTTCTAAATCTACTAAAAGATTTAATTTGGTTGGTTTCACTAAAAGATTGGTAAAGAAGGCCCAGTGTCATTAACTAACCAAATGAGCTATGCTGAAGTGAACACTTGGTCAGTTATCAACTGACTTTACATAAGTTAGCTGGCTAGCTAACTTAGCAAAAAGCTTTTGGGGTTTCATTAGTTTGCTAGGTTCATTAGCTAGCGCATGTTAATTCATACATGTTTCTACACAGTTTAGAATTATCCTGAGAATTTACATACATTTAACGCAACATGCAGTGGCTTTTGAGCTCTTTAATTTAATTTCATTTAGCGTACTACAGAACTTTCATACTGTAACACCTCAAATGAGTATGTTCAGATGAAACAGCAGAATGAGGAATGCACAACACATCAAACCTCTGTCCACTGTAGCCTCGGTTTCTTATTCTCGGCTGACAGGAGAGAAGCACAGTAGTTGTAGCCCATTCTTCCCAAGTTTTGAGATACATTTCTGCTCACCATGGTCGTAAAGAGTGATTATTTGAGTAACTCTTGCCTTTCTGTCAGCTCAAACCAGTCTGGTCATTCTCCTCTGACCGCTCTCTTCACCACATGTTTTTCACCCTCAGAACTGCTGATTGCTGGATGCCTTTTTTGTTATCAACACAATTCTGTGTTAACTCTAGAGACATATCAGGAGATCAGCAGTTTCTGAAATGCTCAAAAGCCACCTCTTTGGCATCAACAGCCATGCCACATGAAAGGACACTGAAATCATGTTTTGCCCATTCTGACTTTTGATATCAATATCTATAATGACAAAAAACAGGAATAACACTTAGCACTAACAGTACTTAGCACTGGCGACAAGTTTTGATAAGTTCTCACTTTTTGTTTTAATTTGTCTTAAGTGTTTCGCCAGCCAGTCAAATGCCTTGTTGGTTTTCAGACCTTGAAAAGAGACATGACCATGTATGCCTTGTATATTCGATATAGATCGAAAGGATTATGAATATCCCGGGAATGGATGTTGGATGCTGAAAAATATGGTTATTAAAAGTTAAATATAGAAACAGCAAAAGTCACATTTTAATATTTTTTGTTATATAACCCTCAATTACAGTATGATATGAGCCACGTATTTATTACAAGTAAAAAAAAATGTTTTACAAGTATTAGGTCAGATGTTCTGTAATTTAACATTTGCCTGCAATGTGGAAATTAGATTATAGTCTCACTTTCTCAACAAACAGATGCAAAGTAAGGCAGAAGAAATATACTGCCAATGTGATTAGACCCATGAATAATTCTAAGTGTCAAGTTTCCCCCAAGTGTTATGCTAATACACTTCTGTAAGGCAGCATATGCAAACTGACATATGCAAAAATGCAAAGCAGATTATGTAAAGTGTGTCCAGATCATCTTCCAGCTACTGTCTAATTTGCTCATCATAACCACTGCTCTGGCTGTCATATGATGAGCTATATGATTATATGCTGTCATCACAAGGAGCAATGATGTATTGTATGTTCTTGGGCTTAAATTTAGCTTTTCACTTTTTTACCCAACATGTCTGTGAGGCAACTGAGTTTAGCTTACCAGGCGACTATAAACTTGGGGGAATTTTTCCGGTGCATGCAGCCAGTGAGGCAATAATTCCAAATTCTCCTATGGCACTACAATGCTACACGTGAGTACTTGCAGTTCTTTCAAAATACTGCTTTCTTTGTTGTGTCTATAAAGTGTCTAATGCAGTGAAAGCAATAGCATTAAAAATAACCAGTGTTGTTTAGTTGATCTTGAAAAATATCACCACTCATTCTTATGGATATCTTAAAATATGCTCCCTGAACGTCTTGTTTTTTAATGAACTAATTTCCTTTTCTTTTCTCCGCCACAGGCAGCCATTTACAATGTCAGGTTATCAGATGTTTGAGGTGATGCGGTTTGCTGTGGATCAGATCAATAACTCCACCACCATCCTGCCTAACGTCTCTCTTGGATATGAGATCTTTGACTTTTGCTTGTACAATCAGAATTTTCCTTCAATCCTCGATTTTATCTCAGACAATGGACGAATAAATGTATCAGCCAATGAGAAAAAACATAATGTCATTGGCCTTATTGGTCCTTATGACAGCAGTGAAGCTTTGGCCATTGCACCCTTGTTCATGATGGACCTCATACCAATGGTATGTAATTCTGAATAAGTCAGGAAGCTACATATTCTGGAAAGAAAACATATATTTATGATTTTACCTAAGTATTTACATCAGTATCTGTGGGTTTTTTTTCTTTCAGATTAGTTATGCATCCTCAAGCTATGATCTAAGCAATAAGTGGGTCTATCCAAGTTTTTTGAGGACTGTAGCAACCAACCAAGATATAATTATGGTCATAATTAAGCTCATTCAGCAGTTTGGATGGAATTGGGTAGCTTTCATAAGCAGTGATGACTCATACAGTCAAAATGGTCTCAACTTATTTCGCAGTAATATCAAAGACACCAGTATCTGCCTGGCCTTCTTCTATGAAATTACACTGAACTCCAATTATACAGAGATACTAGAGAAGATAGAATCACTTAACATCAGTGTTATCGTAGTCTTCACACAGGAAGAGAGTGCCCGAGCATTTGTCAAGACAGCCATCAGAATTAACATAAGAGACAAAATTTGGATAGCAGGTGATGCGTGGTCTATGGATGAAGAGCTTTCCACTTGGCCTGGCATTGGGCAAATTGGAACTATTTTCGGTGTTACAGCAACAACTCTGAATTTGCCAGGATTTAATGACTATGTCTACCAAACACGGCTTAGTGGTGAAAATGATGACTGTGTGAATTGTGAGGACGAAGAGAAGTGCAATCAGGTTTGTGATAACTGCATGAGTGAGAACCCAGATGCCATTATACAGGAAAGCTCCACATACTCGTTCTCCATTCAGGCAGCTGTGTACACCTTTGCCTACGCACTTCATCATGTTCTGAACTGTAGCATGACAGGATGTGACCCAACTCAAGACATACCGCCATATGTGGTAAGCCATTTGTTTGTATGTAAAAGAACATGCCACACACATTTACACATAGTGTAAATAATAAAGAAATAAATATTGGATATATGTATGTATACTGCACATACACACACACACAAACACATACTGTATATATCGGTTTCAAGTTTCTGACCTAGTCCAGGTGTTATACTTAAAGGCATAACCAAGTGTCAGGGATAGTGTACATTAACATCTGCGCCAAGAATGGGCTAGAAGCTCCCAAGTCCCAATGGGAGACACTACCGAAAGTGGTTGAGGACAACAGAGCTAAGATCCTGTGGGACTTATACCAGACAGATAAGCAGCTGCTGGTCAACCAACCAGACATAGTGGTGGTTGATAAGGGGCAGAAAACAGCTGTAGTGGTAAATGTCACAATCCCAGCTAACAGTAACATCTTGAACATGAGAAGATCAAGAAGTACCAAGGCCTGAAGGACCAACCAGAACAGATGTGGAAGGTGAAGTCCAAAATACACTACCAGTCAAAAGTTTGGACACACCTTCTCTTTCATAGGTTTTTCTTTTTTTTGTTTTCTTCATTGTAAAACAATACTGAATACCTCAAACTATGAAGCAACACATATACTGAATTATGTAGT
>JAQQZU010000039.1:19757709-19779562 GCA_030068025.1 Parauchenoglanis punctatus | reverse complement strand
AATTATAACACACCGGTTGTAAAATCTGCTGGAGGAAATATGTGTTTTGTCATGCTAGTTTCTTTGGTTTTATCCAGTGTAAGTGTTTTCTTTTTCTTGGGACAGCCAACATACATTCACTGTATTTTCAGAAATGCAATATTTAACTTTTTCTACACTGTCTGCCTTTCATGCATTACAGTGCGCTCCTTTCAGATATTTTGCATTTTTAAAATGGCTGCCAAGTTTCCCAAGATCCAAAGATTGTGGCAAAATAATGGCCAATGGATTGTCATTGCTACCCTTTCGTGTTTTCAAATGCTCGTTTGTGTCTTATGGATAAGCCTAAATACACCCATTCCCGATCAAACTTACATATCAGCTGCAATGATCCTTGGCTGTTCAACAGGGAACCAACAAATATTTTTTGTAAGTGTTGTCTTTACTTGGTTCCTCGGTGTCCTCTGTTTCTCTTTTTCCTATATGAGCACTGATCTACCAAAAAACTACAACGAGGCTAAATCTATAACATTCAGCATGCTTTTGTTCTTTATCAGCTGGTCTTTTTACTTCACAGCGACTAAATTTCCTCCAGGGCTGTACATCCAATTTTTTAATGCATGGGCACAGTTGTCCAGTTTATATGGAATCCTACTGAGTTACTTCATCCCAAAGTCTTACATCATTATTTTTCAGCCAGAAAAGAACACTCAAGCCTACTTTCAGACATCGATTCAAAATTATACTCAGACCATGAGTAGGATGTAGACTACAGTCGGGTCTAAAAGTCAGAGACTGCTGCCACTCATTTTACTTCATCACTTCATCACAACACACACACAAATCTTGCAAGGCCCAAATATTTACCTATTTCATAGTCTACTTAACAAGAATGAATGTGGGTTTTTTTTGGCTGCATAGTTGCCTATTATTTATGATATGGAGTACTTAGAGATGATGGCATGAATGTATTTGACGTAGAATGGTAAAATGACTAGAGTGTGTTAATGGTTCTTAAAGACCAACACGTGGTAGTAACACAATTGGTACAATGCTCAATCCTTTAAATTAGAAGCGGATTATGGTCACATAAATTCACTTGAAGTTCAATTCTTTTGATACACTGGTAGAGAGTGCTGTAGATTGGCAGATCCAAAATAGGAACCTCTCATATGAATAGTGGCTCAATGCATTGTGTTATATAACAATGCTTTAACAGATTTTTAATTGCAATTCACTGCATAGCTATACTTATTTTGTTGGTGTGTTTTTATGATTTGCAAGTTGGTGGAATACATACAGCTGGGTGACAAAATTCAAGAAGATCCAATATAAAGTGTCAGAGTAAGATGAGTCTCCATGTAGCTTTAGTCTGCCTTGGCATCGATTTGGCAAGTCCCTGGAGCTGTACTGGAGAGATGAACACCATTCTTCCTAAAGATATTCCCTCAGTTGTAGTTTATGTTATTTTGATGATGGTGGAAAATCATCCAAAGGTGTTCAACTGGGTTAGGATTTGGTCATTTGGATGGTCATAGTATATAATTTATATTATTTACATACTCATCAAACTATTCAGTAAAATGTCAGCCAGCATTTTCCCCTCTTTAATTTGTTAGTCATCTGTAGTTTGTTGCTTGATATAAAGAGCAAGATCATCAGATCATTGTTCATCTCTGGTTAAATAAAAACTTAGTTATAGATTTTAAATGGCTTATGCATTACCAAAAATACTAATCCAGTACACATATGTTAATAGAGTTATCTGATACTGTAGAAATACTGTAGAATTTGTATTTTACTGCTAAGGCTGTTTTCATTCTTATAGAATATTTGCTTATGAGTATGAGTGATAAAAACAGCTAATGTAGTGTACCAGGAGTCTGAATTTCTTAGTGAGCTAATTTACATCATAACTTTATGTTTGGAATAAATAAAAAATGACAATTCTTTTTTCATGTTTTTGTTCCCCATCCCCATCCACTCTGTGACGCATTCCATTCACGTGCATCATGGTATATCATTGTTAATATGCTATCCTATTCCAACCACAAAATATCTTGAGTTTTATGAAGTGTCCCCAGTCCTATATGCAAAGCTTTTTCACTGGGCCCCAATTATTTAAGTGTCAGTTATGTTACTTATTATATGCATACGCATTCCCTGCATACCCATATTAGATTATTTTATTTTGACTGCATGCTTTTATTTTAACATTCTTCATACAATCACTTTTTATTAAATTTTTCCTTTTTCGTAACATGAAGGAGCAACATAACTGTATAAAAGGATTGCTGATTAGAGATCAGAACTGGGAAGGCAATTTTGGTGGCAAGTCTGCCAGTCAATGCCACCAATCTTTCGGCATCCATAAATGTGTGTTATTAGAGATGGCTGGCTTGTCCAGGAGTGGAATAATCTTTAGACGTGATTGGATACTGTTAAAACCGGCAGAAATTTTGCTCATGTCCATATGGTTGGTGAGGCCAATGTTCTCCATATTGATGAATTTAGCGACACGGTACTGCTGCCCTATGCACACAGACCATGTTCAGACACACAATGATAGCTACAGTGCTAAGTGCATTATTACTATACAATTGATTAGAATCAGACCATGTAGTTGATATACAGCATTCAGTCTTTTGCGTTTTATAACAAGTAGTTTGAATGCCTGAATAAAAAGTGAGTTTGTTTGTAAAATGTATTTTTTCTTGGAAATGCAATTAATTAAGACTGAGTGTGCTGTTTAAAGTTAAATAGCACTCAAGTAATGTATAAATATCCAAGAATAATGCCCCTTCAAATGGAACTCGTGAGCTCGTGATTACGACAAGTCATAACGTAATACACGACAAGCCGATTACGTAATACACGGAAGTCGTGTACACGAAGTACTTGTCGTTGCAGTGGTGTTGTCGTGAGAAAACCGATGCTAGGCAACGACATGATTGATGCTAAAAGACACCTGGTTCAGGCTAACGTTAACAACTTAGCAAGCTATGGTTAGCAAGCAGGTAACGTAATGTAAGAAAGGCAGTGGCATAATGCAAAGATGAGGCCATTGGAAATATGAACATTTTTTTCAGACATATTATAAAATTACGAAGAAAACTCCATGCGACTAAAATGACAACATATATATTTAACTTGATATCCACCGACAATTGTACTTCCAAGGCCTCCACCATATCTGAAAACATCAGAAACGACGTCACAGCTCGTAAACTCAGAGCTTTCAGAAGAATTCCAATTGCAAAGTTATAGCTACATACCACAAGGGGGGCGTTTATATGGACTTTTCTCGTGAACGCGGTAAACATATGAAAGCACAACAATACTACATAATATAGCAATACCAGTGTGCAAAAGTCCTATATTTTTAGTACATATTTTGTTATAGATAGCCTATTTATTTTATGAATTCTGCATTATTGAGTCAGTACAAAACCTACACATTTTAGATTTCCAAACATTACTTTTATTTGTATTTAAAGGTGGTGTTTCAATGTCAGTAAAGCAAGCAACATATTACGTAAGAGACCACTTTTCAGACAAAAACATAAAGAAGGCTCCTGGGTTTTGTATGAAAAAAGAAGCAGGTGTGTCAGTCAAAGTCTCCAGATCTGCCAACTGTGGCAGGTTCTCCAAGCAGCTCAGTAAAACTTAGCAGCTCATTTCCTTATAAAACTGCAATAATTGTTGGGGGAAAACAAGCAAAGGGTCGTCACACTAAATATTGACTCTGCTTGGTTTTTACTGTTTACTGCAAGTTGTAGTATTTTATTTTATGTAGTATTCTTTTAAGTAGAAAGATTTGATTTTCTTATTTTTGAAGTCATATATATATAGCCTATCTAACTTAAATCCATGGCTTAATTAATGTAATGTTAATGTGTTGATGTAATTGATTATCCTCCACAGCTGGATATGAGAGGCGCAGTCCCCTCAGGCGCTGCTCATTTCACAGCTGAATTGCGGCTTTTTCCGGCCATTGATGGCAGTTGTTAAGAGGAGGACGGACCGTGAACGCAGGAACGAATCGCTTCAATAGTGAGACCCAGCGTGCAATACAGACCTCCTATATATTCTCTCTAAATGCACGAAAACGGCAATTTGTCGATTTTATCCCAATTTTACGTCAAGGGAGAATCACATGCCACCCATGCCGTTTACTTCAGTTGTAGAGAACCAAACTGCAAGCTAATATTATTATTATTATTATTATTATTATTATTATTATTATTATTATTTGCAAATTTATCTAAAAAATTTATCACAAAAACATTTATCACCAAAAATCAGGCTTGGTCGTAATGTCTTTTTCGTGATATCGTTTTCGTTTGTTTCGTGATATCTTTAACATTTAAATGTTTTTTAATTACAGTGATGGTCTTTGAAATCTTTACAATCGCAAGATGTTAAATTTTATAATGTTTTGGTTTATTTCTGCTTGTTATCTTTTTTTAACTATTTTTAAATGAACATTTTAAAATCTTTTTTTAGACATTAAAGATTCATCTATTCACAGTATTTCCTTCTTTTCTTGTTTTGCAGGCTGTTTGTTATCAGACCTCTATGTCGTGATGCATCTCGTGGATTGCACGAGAAGTGTCGTGAAAATATTTTAATACACGGTGTTTTTAGATCTGAGAGCATTTATATCTAATCCAAAACTAATAAAAATTCTTGTTAAATTATTTTTCAAAATACAAACAAACTCACTGAAAGATAAGGCTTGCAATAAATTACATTTCTGTGGCTTTTCTTTCGGTTTCAAAAACACAGTCTGCAGATCAATAGCCCCTGTGTTGAATTAAAACCTGTTTCGCCGTGTAGATCTTATATGGGCAAATCTTCACGTAATATTTGGCTATATATTATGCTTTATATTATAGATCACTCTTATTTATAGAAAGTATACAGTAGCCGGAAATTCTGTCATCTGTGTCTCCTTATGAGATGCTAAAGCTTCAAAGGTTGTTGCTTTCTTGGGCTTATAGGCACCAATGAACACATTTTTACACACACTCACACACACACACTCACACACACACACACACACACACACGCACACACACACAAACACACATTTTCCACTATTAGGAAACTAATTTAAAGAATATTTAAATAATTGCAATTTAGATAATCTATAGCCTATTTTATCTAGCCTAAATATCTAATCAATTCTGTTAATAAAACTAAGACCTGAAACTAATCACACGATATTGTTTTTTAGACACCACAAATTTTCCACGTGGTCTTTTCACATCTAGTGCATGTGGTTTTATTTTTCACTTACACATTTTTTTTTCACATGTGCTTTCATTTTTATTTGATTTGATTTTCTCACATGAATAATGAGTTTTCACTTGTGATCATCTATTTTATTCACATTTCAATTTACCTGAATTCACGTGCAGTTTCAGGGTGTAACGTTCAAAAAAAAAAAAAAAAAAAACTTCACATGGTTTTCACACTTGCCCACAATCGCATGCGAAATGTATGTAAGCGATTCCAAAATTATTGATTATGCTTCACTGTCATTTGCCTACAATTCTTATATTATGCAATCTAATATAACACCTTTGCTTCTGTAGCTTCTCTGTGCTCGCGCCTCTTTTGTCATTGCTCTTTTTTTTGCCAAGGCAGTGTCCACGAAGTAGCCCGTTTTTCATTCTTATACAAATGCACTTTCCAAAGTCCAAAAAGTAAATGGCAGATGTTTTGCAATTCAAGGCGCATCACTGACCAAAGATTTAGTGCCGAACAATGAGACGGCTTCCCTTTTGTTAGTCTCTTGTGTTTTTCAAGAGGAGCCTGGACAAAGGCTTCATCCTTCAGCGGGTTATAAAGTTACTTTCCGCCAGTTCATTTCAGAGCTTGAGAAAACCCAAAGCGATGTTAATGCGCGCCTCTGGCCTTTTCAGCGCCTAACCCCGGTGCACACAGCCAAACACAGGCCATTGTGCGCCTGCACCAAAATAAAGACTCTTAAATAACCTACAGACTAGTCTATAGAAATTCATGATAGAACGTGTTTGATCAGACCAAAGCAAACAGAGACGTGACGTGCCTTTAAAAAAAAAAAAAAAAAAAAAACCTTTTATCTCATGCAGGTTATATTAAACTTTGTGCTAAAAAGCGCGCGCTGATTGTTGTTTGT
The DNA here is from genome assembly GCA_030068025.1 of Parauchenoglanis punctatus. NCBI lineage: Eukaryota > Metazoa > Chordata > Actinopteri > Siluriformes > Auchenoglanididae > Parauchenoglanis > Parauchenoglanis punctatus. Next base: position 19,773,417 of record JAQQZU010000039.1, on the reverse strand, counting down.
GCACAGTAGCCTATATGCCTGGGTTTGGTATGTAACCTTGTCTGTAGCCATTGGATTCCTCTTATTATGTATTGAATCTGTGAATGGTTTTGAGGCGGTTCTACGATTTGTTTCGCTTTCAGATGACCTGTGCTACTGTTCAGGGATGGCCTGAAGTTAAGTTATTTTGCATATGGAAGCCTATATGAAAACTGCATCACTAAGAAATAATGCACGGCTAGAAATGATACATGCACGGTTTCAATTATTGACAATTATTGACCCGATATACGTATTCACACACAGCAGTTAGCAATCTAATCTTAAATTGGCCCAAATTCAGTTTAGGGTGGTTATGTTGGCCCTCCTTATCGAATCCCGGGCCAATACTGACACAACATAATGACTGACATTGGCAAAGTGGATTTAAAATCTGTTGGCTCTGCTGGCTCAAAGTTGGCCCAGTGGACAAAATGACGTTGGCTCAAAGTTGACCCAGCAGAATGGCTGACGTTGGCCTTACTTTGTCAAATCATCATGGGAAATCCCATACTTCATAATACATTGATTACATTGCCTGCTTTATAAATGCACAGTACTAGGTCTATGATGAAAAGCAAAATACTACCTTGGAATAATATTGTAAGTTATTTGGAAAGAGATGGCTATAATCTACCTTGGATGATTTCAGCTGAAATGGCAAATCAGGTAAATTAGGACAGTATTACTTAGTAGCATTCGTTTTCTGACTTAAATAAAATGTTTTATAAAAGGTATACGCTTTTCCAGAGAAATAACATAACTTAGGTCTATTTCAACATAAGGGGGCGCGTGGTCAGCATGAAGCTTGTATTGTAAATACGTGTTTGTAAGCCATTGTTAGTAGTTTGTCTGTTTGACAATTTGGTCAAAATGGTGTGAAAGTTGTAATGTATCGAAATAAACACAGAAACAATTATCTAGTAGGTTAGAACGTAATGATGATCACAGAAAAAGGGAATTCACTTGCGCGCGCATCTCCCTTTCATCAAGTTCGTGCAGGTGTTTTGTCTTTACATTCACGTGCTAATGAACAAAAAAATTATTTCCATGAGGAAGAAAAAGTTTATTGCAGGTAATTGTATAATTGCCTCACTAATTGTTGTTAACAAGTCTCAGAATGGGTGCAATGACTGTAGGATGCCCCTGCTGAGTGCGGCTAGAAAAGGCGCTGAGGGTTAATGAGTTACTGAGAATGAAAAGTGAAAGAAGCCTCAGGGCAGAAGAGGCTTTTCATAAACATACACTCAACTTGTTGTTTCAACGCAACTCATTATTATGCACAAGTGTGGGTACAAGTCGTTCCTGCGCCTTTGTTATTGACGAGGCCCTTTTAAAGGGCTTAAAGAGGGAATCTTTGATCTATCATAAAATAAAGTGTCGTGATTTATTTATTTATTTTAACATGTACACAATTCAGTTCTTACACACATTAAACTTCAAGACTTCAGCTTTGATTTTCTTATTTCACTTATATTACTATATTACTGGGTGTTGGTGTAATTACGTAAAGTGATTGAAATTGTGCTTAATGTTTATTCTCCTTATGCTCCTATTTCCGTTTTCATTTTTTGCAATTCTGCACTGCAAAAAAAGGTTGTATTTCTGTGTTCTTCTACTTAAACAAATAAAACGAATAGCCTAAATAATTGAATAATACTTTATTTATTGTTTTCTGATTAAATGCATCATTTTCTGAAAATCTACAGCACTGATTAAAAATTAAACTTGCAAAGGAAAAAAACTCGCGAATTATTTAAGATAAAAATCAATTGGAGTAAACTTTTGCTCTGTGAAAAATGCATTAATATGGTGCAACGTGTTACACTGGAGCGTGAAAACGGCGTGAAAACGCAGCGTCCAAAGCAGCACAATGGAGCTGAAGCAGTCTTTATGCGCCAGGGTGCTTTGCTCCAATTTCATACCGATTTAGCGCCGCTTTATGCATGCTGTGGTGATTTGCACCAATTTTGCGGTGCATTACATGCAAGTTTATTGCGGCTGCATCCAGAAAAGTGCGTCCTGTGTGGCTAAATAAGCGTTGGATGTTAACAAATCTACATGCGTTATGCTACCTGTCAACAGACAACGCTTTGTCCATCAAAAAAAGGCGAGACATTGCCTATAGTGAGACAATGCTGGCTTTAGAAACATCTGATTTTTGGCAGCTTGGAACAGCGCGAGCTAATTAGACTACAAATTGCCCCAATTAACCTAACTACGTCTGGCCAATGGTGTTACCCTTTACAGCAAGCACAAGTTATTGAAATGTAAGAGGTTTAGTTGATAACATCACCTCAGACTAGCACGATCATGTAGATATTTAGAGTTATATCTAGAGCTATCTAGTTAGAGTAGATATAGAGTGATGTATTTAATTTTGTTAGTTGATTTATTTGTTTGTTGCGTTAATCGTGTGTCTTTTGTTTGCTTAGTAAGTTTGTTGGTCAGTTAGTGCAAATCTGAGGGCTTAAACACACACAAGCAGGATTGCTTCGATGCCAAAAGCTCTTCTTCCATTTAAATCAGAGCACATTGTGCTTGAAAGTGAAGGGATTCTTTCTCTCATGTCATATGGAGAGAAAAGCCAGACAAAAGGCTGATGCAAAGATCAGTGGGCTTTTGGGAAGGGTGGGAGTGTGTTTCTCTCCCAGCTCCGGAGACGAGCAGCGCTCAGCTTTCTCAATGGAGCGCCTTTCATTGTGTCGCGTGGCGCGCGCTCGAGGAGGACATCAAATGCGGAGCTGCTTTTCTCTTCTTTCTTTCACTCTGTTAGAGCAGTAAATCGTGAAGCAAGGAGAGAACCTTCCCAGCCAAGACACAAGGTCCTCCTATGTAATCGTGAAGTTCCCTTTTATTATTATATATTTTTTATTTTGGTTTCATGATAAAACCAAGTCTACACCAATAAAACTCAAGATTGCATGAATATATTTATTTCTAAAATCTCGTGCATTTCCCATATTATGTATAAGTAAATGCATGAATTAACCTACTGGATTGTTTGTTTGACAATGAGAGGAACAAACGTGGACAGGTAGTTATTGTTTTTTGTTGCTGTTTTATTTATTTATTTTTTTTTTTTTTTTGAGGAAATAACTGTCATTCAGCCAATGTTGACCCAAGGCTAGTCCAACATTGGAAAAGGATTACTTTGCATAACAACCCTGCCAATGATGGCTTAACAGAAAAAATTGAAGCCCCACTGAATAATAATGGCAATGGTTCATTATTGAGACCTGAAAAAAAACAAACATGGCAAACTGTATTCCTTTTTTGGGATGAGGACGTAGAATTAAACACCATTTTATTATTTGTGACATTTCTCTTGTTTCCATAACTAAAAGGAAATTCTGTTTATTTGTGACTCCTTGAATGATTTAGACTTGACACATGTGTATTCACCCACATGGCTTCTTGACCATGAAATGTCTTCAAGCAAAACCATTGCTTAATCGTGGAATAAGCATAGTTATTGCCTGCTTGTCCAGGTAAAGGAAATGAAAATAAAAATCCTGCAATGGATTGGTTTTGTTAGTGTGAACATTTGGCTGAATGAGATGCTGACTCCTGTTAAAGAAACCATTTGGACCACAATGTGTGCGCCATGTCCAAGATTTTCCCAAGCCCTGGGCTCTATTGAGAAGGTAGTGTGGAAAATCAGGCGCTTAGGGCCCCTGGACAGGAGGCGTTTCTCTGATTCTCCTCGCTCTGAACCCTCAAGGCCACATCTGTTCCATTTTGGCTTAAAAATATTTATGAACATTTAGCCTATCTAAATTCAATGGACTACAAAGAATATGTACATTTAGTAAGAAGTTTTTGTTAAGAATTTTTTTTGCACAACTGCAAAACTGCAGATTATTTTCTCGTCATTCAGATGAAGCAGACAGTCTGCTGTATAAAGATGTGGGCACGATTTGCACGGTTCTGCCTGCAACCCCATGCCGTGAAACATACATAGAAAAGGCTGAATGGACAGAACTGGTACAAGTACCCCCAACAGAGCGACTGAGAATTTGTAACATTCCTATTTTATGGTGATTCTGTACGCCTATCAGGACAACTTCACCCCACACGATGGTGTCTTGGTTCACATTGTATTGTACATGGTGTGCAGTCTTTATACTGACATTTGGTACTATTTTAAAGTTTGGCAAGCAATTGGTAAACTATGCCGAAAACATAGGCCCAATTCAATAAAAGAAAACAAAAATGACAGTCTGATATAGCCTACCTCTCAGTTACATATTAAGTTAATAAATATCCCTGAATAGTCTAAATAAATAAGAAAATATATAAAGATTTGCTATTTTTCCCCTTCACTCTTAAACTCTGGAATATCCAAGTCAAGCCAATTGAATATTGCCATTGCTCTCATCACAGACAGATGAAATGTTGTATTGAAATAGGAATAGGAATAGGAATGAAATAGGTGTATTGTTCTCCTGAATCATGGTGCTATGCTACACTATTGACAGGCAGCACAAAAGGTAATAAATACAATAATTAGAGATTATACAATATACATCAAATAACACCTTTCCTGAAAACAGGCCAAAATTGATCACTTACAAGCTGCCATCAAACTGACAGACCAACTTAACTAGCTAGGAAGTTATTTTCCAGTTTGCAATGTACTTGTGATGAATAAGTGCTGGAGATTTAATCAAATTTCTTTTGGTGTGTTATATTCTTTAAAAAAAAAATAGATCATTAGGATAAATAACCTGTCTATGACCTTGCATTAACAGTTATTCAGAAACCGTTTCTTTTCTACCAGCACTTACTACCTGGTAAAGATGGTCTACCAGTTTAAGCAGCTCACTCACTCTGTTTTGGCAGCTGGTACTGGTCAGATTAAGCAGGATTTATTCAACAGGGAAGGTACCTCTCTACAGAGAGTTCAAACTGTAACACAGTAGTATTTTGATAATTCATAAACAAGCTAGTTTATCTTTGTAATGCACATTGAGATTTTAAGTTCAAAATGAAAAAATATATACATTATAGATTATTTATTTTAGTTAGGCGACAGTAAAGAATTTTTACATAGCTTACTAATTAATAACAATAATTTGATTTAAAAAACAGCTTTAAATCTTTCCACGTTTCTGAGGTGTAGCTTAACTGTCACCAAACAGCCATTTCAGAGCTTGATATTCATTGGCTGTAGCAAGTCAAGCGGAAGCTCTAAAGGGCGCGCGCCCTATTGACATGTTAACCGGATGTCTCAGCATAAATAGGCCATGCAGCGCGGATTCCAACACACGGTACACAAGTGCACTGGAGCTCGAGCGCTGCAAGGATGGTCGCGGCTTCGGAGAGCTTGATAAAGACAAACATTTCAGTCGGTAAAAAGGTGAGGCGAGTTTTGGATGAACTCATTTTTCCCAATTGTTACCCAAACTGTTTCAATAATGAAACCTGTTGCATTTCTTCCAGATTTCCAAACCGCTGATGGAAAAAAAGAGAAGAGCGCGTATCAATACTTGTTTGGATCAGTTAAAAACCCTACTGGAAGGCTTCTACTCCAACAACGTATGCATTTTACCTTGTTTGCTTAAAGATTATGTTTCGAAATTGTAGTTTATAATGTTTTTCATTAATGTTGGTCATCTGAATCATATTTCACATTTTTTAAATATGACTAGGCTTTTCAAGTAAATTATTCACATAATTGACTTCTAATGTACACGTATTACACATTTTTCAGATCCGGAAGCGGAAATTTGAAAAAGCGGACATTTTGGAACTAACAGTAAAGCACCTGAAACATCTTCAAAATACTGAGAAAGGTTCGTAATCTAGCAACAAAAAAAATCTATTAAACATTTGTGTCAATATGTACCATAGTTAATGTGTATCATTGTATAGCATTGTGTGCGGTATTTACTGCGGATATAAATGATCAGTTATTGTTTCCTGATCTCCAACAGTATTTGCCGTTAACTCTGCTCTCACTGAGTATCAGGCCGGCTTCAGGACTTGCATCTCCGGTGTGCATCAGTATCTCCTTATGAGCAACGCTAACCCTGCGCTCAGGTCTAACGCGCTCGCGCACCTGTCTAACGCGCTCCTCTGCCTCAGCGCGAGACTTCCGGATTCCAGCACCGTGGACAGCGACGCCTTGAAGGCTCGCGCGCCCACTTCGCCTCACACTGACGTCATGCGCCTCTCTGAAACTGGGAAAGCGATTCAAAGCGTTGAACGAAAACGGACTGAAATCTCCAACAAAGACAAAACATCACACAAGCGCATCAGTACAGCTCCTACAAACTTACAGCAAAATTATTGGAGGCCTTGGTAGCATCTTATAGACCTTCTGTCTAATTGTAGATTTGTATAGATATTATAAACAAATTGTTTTATTACTATAGAGATATAGAATTGCACTCTTTTATGTTGAACTAGATCATATTTTTGGATAATGCTTGTATAAATGTCTATTTTTTTTATAATAAAATAGATTTTTGTTAAATCGTGCAGTTTCACTGAACCTGTGTACAATTGTATAAGTTTTATAAAATTCTATACATGGCAGACATTTTCATTTAGTGAGAGCTGCCTTTCGATTGAATTTCCAAGTTTGGGAATACAACATGGAAATACTGCTTTCGGATATACTTACAACACTTGTTCTCTGCTATTCTGACTATAAATAGATATTATGCCTTAACAAACCAGAGCAAAAAGCTCTTTTAGGGTAATAGGCTTACTGGGACGTCTAAGTTTTCTTTTGTAATAAGGAAGGTAGCATAAAAAATAGGACTAAACCTATTCCATGTTGCTGGAGTGGATCTTATACCCTTTATAAGTATCTTTCATCCAGAACCATGAATATAATGTACTTTTAAAATGTTACATTCATGAATTAGGATTAGTTTTCCTGAAATGGGCCATGGCACCAATACTGTATGTCAACTGTAAAATACAGATGTTTAAAAGAGGTTCTGTTTTGCATTTTATGGAGAGAAATTCATGATAATTGATACCAAATCGTGCTATATATCTGACATGTACAAGAATTCAGACATGTGGAAAAGTGTTAGAATTAGTGTTCTGTGATGGAAACTTTGTGCTCATTGGCTCACGTCAGACACAGAGCAGAATAACGCTGGAGAGGATGGCACCATGCAGTGAGGAGAATCACTGGCACGCCTCTGCCCAAAACAACTACAAATGATGAATTTCAAACTAAAATTACATGTAAATTTAAATACAGCCTGAGTATATATGATCCCAAGGGCATCTGTGTCCAGATCACGGGTTTAAAAAAAAAGATCTGGCAATCCTTGGTAAAATGTATGGTTTTAATTGGTAAGTGACTCAACCTTCACAAAAGGTAAAGCAAACACCATGCAGATGCAAAAAATACAGGATATGGACTTTGCGTAAGAAGAAAAAGTATGATAACCAGCATTAAACAGTGAAAGATGTTAGGAATGAATTAAAACATTTCATTCTGCATAGTGGCTCCAATAGGTTTTTCCATGTGCAGCCTTGTTGTTAAGAAAACAATGAAAGGTATTTAGTATTTGTTTTTCTGCTGTACTTTTGACACGTTTGCCTAAAAACAATGATAGGCCTGTGTTCAATTTAGAAATTGTTTGCAAATTAAATTAACAGCACAGAAAAATTACATTTTTACTAGTAAAAATGTATTATTCATAAAAGTACTGTATAAAACCTACACCATGCACACTTGTGTTTTTGCATCTACAAAGACTTCTATGAATTTACAAGGCTGTTGTATAACTTTGTTGGCCTGATGGAAAAGCAGCAGGCCTTAAGATTGGAGGACAGAGTATGAAACTTTCGATTAGCATTGTAGTGTGTTCAGAAAATCAGACTAGTATTTACTGCAAAAAAAGTCCCAGGGTCTCCTTGAGGATAATAACAATGTCCTTTTAAAATAATAACTTAAACAACCATTGGATTTTGGTGATATCCTCATGGTTTCTTTTGTGTATTAAAAGTATGAGCATTACTGCCTGGTGGAATTAAAACAAAGAGCCCTCTTTCCAACACTCGGTGGTAACGGTACTTTTCCTTGACTTGCAGCCCATTTTTGCTGCCAAACACACCAAAAAATATCCTAAGTTTCATCTCACCATAAACCACAATGCTAACTACAATTGGAATGATGATTAGTGAAATTCAGGCACTGGATTTTATTGGATGCTCTCAGAAAGGGCTTCCAAAGAGCTTGATATAGAAGTGGCATTTCATGGTTGATTTATTTATTTATTTATTTTTAAATCACAATGTGTACGAGGACAGCGTGCTCATGACTCCCATTTCTGCCAAATTTCCAACTGTTACAGTCATGTCAACTTTTTGTTATGGAGGAAAATGTATATTATAGTCAGTGGGAGAAAAAAGGGATGAAGCATAGCAAGTTGCTGTGGCACCACCAGATGAATAAATGCATAGAAAAGCAGAGAAGAGTGGGAGGTACTAGCACTGGTAGAGAGTAATGCAGGACTGAGGCAGCAGAGTTGTGTTCAAATAGAATTGTGGTGATTTAATGGATAAGTAACCATGTGTGGCATTTACTGTACATACGCAAATACACATTTCATTCTCGAAAAAAACAATCTGTAAAAATTGAATTGTTGGAGTTAAAAGCTCATTTAAGATCAGTTTAGAAATTCAATGGAAACAAAAGCCTTCTCTGACAAAGAAACTGATTTTACTCCACCATTTAAATGTTAGCAAATAGCTCAAAGGAATCCGATAAAGCAGTAAAAATAGGTCATGTTGAATTCATTAGAATAAAACCTAAACTTTGGTTTGGTGGTTGGTGACAAGTATTTAATCTGAAACTTCTTGTCTTGACAAATCATTTGCAAACATTTGTGCATGAAATAATAATGCTGAAAATAAAAATGATGACATAAAACAAGTCTTGTTTTGTTTTTTGGTGCAAAACAAATATATAACATCTACTGTACATTTATAGAATTGGTTTATAAAATAATAATATAATAACATACCTCACAACCATAAACAACAGAAACAGTGAAAAGAGTGGAATAGGAATCTAGTAAAAAGTTTGAATGGCTAGTTGTGGCTATTGTAAACACCAGCTGAAAAAAGGCCCTTTCTACTCTCGTAATTCTCGTCAAGTTGAAATATTAACTCCAAAGGATGCAATACAAGATTATCATGTTTTGTATATTTGTAACATTTAAAAATAGCTATAAAAGAATGTACATATCTCTGCCTTAGACCACTTCTCGGGACTCGATCACAAAGCGCCCATATTACAAAAACATTCCACTTGAATATGTATAACGAATACTCATATCAATATTAAGAGATGTGTGTACGACTTAGAACAATAAAAGCTCCAGGATCTTAGGTCGTCGATCCGATGGAACCGGAGTGAAACGCAGTATATCTCGACGACGGTGATTGTGAGTTTCTAAAACTGTTCATGCTCCCTTGGATTTCGCTCTTAGTCACATGTGCGTCCCCTTGTCCTGATTTTCCCCTGAGTGACGAGTGTGTTGCTGTCCACACGCTCTGGCCTGTTAAAATCAGTTCAGACGCATGTTTTCCATCCCGCCGCTGCTCACGACACCGTTTATCAGATCCACATTCGATCAAACCCACTTCTTCCGTTCTCTCCCTGCTGTTGATGTCCTTTCTCGGTGAGCTCTGATGCAGTTCAGTGCGTGAGCCCTTGTGTTCAGAGGTGCGTCGCAGGGCCTGAGGCTCCCGCTCGAAATGGGTGAGCGGGAAATGTGGCAGCAGGATAATCTGCCGCTCTTGAGCGGTGGCCACTAATGAGAGTGCCGAAGTACGGCGCGGGCTCCTGATTGGGCTGGCCAGAGGTGTTTCATCAATAAAGTTGATCACCTCGTCACGGCTGAAGCACCCCAACTCATCCTCAGAGCGCTGGGGTCGCGGGAGAGAGCGTGTCCCGTCGGAGGAGCTCCTACGTGCGCGTTGATGGCGGCTGTTCTCCTCGTGGCACGATACCAGGCTGCTGCGCCGCCTCTCGTGGCGGTTCGAGGTGTAACGTGGCACTCCCATCATGTCCTCGGTGGAGCCCCAGCGGTGCAGGTAGGAAGGAATCTGCCCTGTGGTCCACATGTCGGTTTCGTCGTGGGAGTATCTTCTTGTAGGGGGCACCTGATGTAGACACAGAAACAGACCACGTGTCTCTTTTATTATGCAGAATTAACGTTTAGTGTTGTATCATTCTGCAATGCATTACCTGGCTACAACTAGAGCATGCTCTCAAATCCATTATCCATTACTTCAATAAAAAGGTCTGGTAATATGAATTAATATGGCATGATAATAATATGGCAAGGTAGCCATAGGAGAGACACTCAGTGGCCACTTTTTTTTTTTTTTTACCTATGCTCATTTGTCTTTGATCACACACACCCACCACATGGGTCACTTTACTGACTGTATCCCATCTCTTGCTATGCCCAATACGTCAGCCCCATTAATGAGAATTTATGGTAACGCAGGTGTATTAGGTGGAGTGGTTTGGGGATTTTCAAACATCTGATGCTGATGATGTGTGGCTCAGTAGATAAGGCTTAAAGCTTTCAAGTTCAAACCCCAGCACCGCCAAGCTGCCGCTGTAGTGTCTTTGAGCAAGCCTTTTAACCCTAAGGTTGTATCTTGTCTCAATTGTAAGTTGGTCTAGACAAAAATGTCAGCTAAATGAGTATGGACATGTGGACAAGTGAGAGTCTAGCAATAAAAAATATCCAACAGGGGCCTTAAAAAAACCCTGACCATTGTTGAAGGGGTAACTGAAGAGACATCCTGTGGGTGAAATCAGCTGTATACCTGTAAACCTACCAGACAGAGGGGCAAGATAATTGTCTAGCAATAAACCAGTAAGTGTACAGAGTTCCAAAACCCCCAAAACCCCATGAAAGGTGCTACACCTCATACGCTCATAACACAGGGTCAGTGTCACTGCTATGCTGTGATTGGTCCACTGTTAAAATAACACTTGGAAGCAATAGGCTTGTGTGATATTGATTTTTTTCCCTGATCACGATTTTTCATTAATCAAATCATGATTAATGATTTAATCGTCCAGAAACAATAGCTTAAAATGCTTGGGCGGAAGGAGGGTATGAGATGGAGTAACAATATTACCAGCTGTGTAGTCAGGAACTGCTTGCTGGCAGTGGCAATCAGGAAAACTCAGCTGGATGGTGGGTTTTCAGATGATGTAATATAGTACATTTTTTATACTATCCTGTTACTCAATGATGGTCTAATGTCCACATGGCCTGGTGCACTGACTGGTGCAGGACAACAATTTTAGATCATTTTCTAATTATCAGTTTTATTCAAATTATGAAGTATAAATTGTAAGGTGTTAAACTGGACATTTCTGCAGCTACTGTGACAGAAAGTGAGGGCACCCTGCAAGTCCAGTCGAGAGCATGTAAAATGGGGGAAGGGGGCGTGGCTTCCAGGTAGTGTTCGTGCTCGAAACAAAAATCATGTGCAAATTATTCCATAGAAATGTGTCATTTGGCTAATCTCTTGTTTTTACTACAGAGAACATGACTGCTCTTTTGGCATACTTTTGAGTCATAACTCATAGCACACTCCAATGCAAATAGCAGAGCTCCTACACAAAATGTGTAGAAGCTGGCAGCGTTGGTAATACAATACAATTTGTGTAAATGCCACTGAACATTGTAGTAGTGTAAGATGGTGTAGGGACGATTAAGTCGTTATATCGCACAAACCTAGAAAACTCTGGTCTCTTTCCAATGACACATGAGGTGATGGAGGGCAGACAAGATACATAGCAACAAATGCCCCACAGTCAGTAATTCTATACTTACAAAGTGTATCTGAACGGCTGCCTTACTTGATAAACAGGCCAATGAAAATAAGCTGCATGTACCATATAAACTGACCACTGAGTGTATATAAAGCATAATTGTTTATATAAAGGAACCCCTCTCAGTGTACAGAAATGTCTTACAAAATCAAGCCATAATCGCTGGTTCTATAAATTTAATACTCACATTCCACATTGTTCTGAGAACTACACAAGAAAAATATAATTGATTAAAGATCTTTTTTGCATATGTGTACATACATAAAAGAATGAAACAGCAGCTAAGGCTCTATGGTGGCTTTGCTCTTGTGCAGAAGAGTGCGCAGTATTTGAGGGTGACTGGCTGAAAGCGGGTGTGTGAGAACTCTGGCCAGCAGAGGGAAGCAAAGCATTTTGGTATGAGCAATGAAGTTCAAATGCACTGCTTGGTTATGGCAAGGGCAGTCAGAATTAGATGAAAGCACCAGTGCTGGGCAGGACGGTCCATCGAGCCAGTAAAATAATACGCTATGCGACACTGTGACTAATTTATTCCTGTAAAGTTGCTTGAGCTTTTGTGCAGTTTTCCAGTTTTCACATTTGCAGAATTTGGTGTACATGGCACATCCAGAATGATAAATATTCAATCATTTAATTTTCTGCTTATATCAGCAGATAGATTTATTAGCACAGATTTAAATTAGTAACAGACATTCAAATGAGCTTAGCATCTCCAGAGATCCACATTGGAGGAAACAGCATGCTCTTGCATTAAGAATATATCCCAGGTGTAACATTTACAGTTCCATTTATTCATCTAGAATATGATTTGTATGCACTTCTAATACGGAAGAGCACAATCCAGTCATACAGCTGTTATGTTCATCCCTCGGGTTTTGTTACATAACACCATGTGCTGTGTCTCAAACGGGGAGGCAGCAATTAAAACAGTATTTTTTTTTTTAAGAGAAGAACTGATGGATGTTTATGAGTATGCTGGTTAACTTAGTAAAACTGTATTTTGTCATGGAAAACGCATATTATTCTCCTGGCTCATTGCCACGTCAAAGCCATATGAGTTTAGAATTATGGAAAGCGCATCAGCATTTTATTGCAAAAGGTCACTGCCGCAACTAACGGAAAAATGTTTTCAAGTTGCACTTGGTTTATTTTGAACTAAAACATGACTTGCAATGGTAAAGTTTTAGGAGCCACTGGCGCTAAACGCTCATCCGCTTCAGGCCTGAAGACCCAAATAACATGAGATGTGTCAGGTTAGTATCTTTCAGCTGCTGGTTACCTGTAGGAATACACTATGCTAACGAAGCTGAAACAGGGAGTGATCAGTCATGTGGAACTGAGAAGTGTGAGAAAGTGAGAAACTCAGAAGTGTTAAAAGTGTTTACAGGCTAAAGAAGGGCAGCTCTAAAACAGACTGGCGCTGAGTTTTCGGCACAGCATGACCTACTTGCCAAAGTGTCAAGAAATTCTGTTAGTATTGGATTTTTTTTTTTTAATTCTTGGCAGGATTTAAGAAATGTGTGAAGGGATTGAGTATACTTTTAAATTGGAGTCATGTCAATTCTCAACAATTATACCACAGTGCTGCTGAATGCTAGGTTCTGATTCATCAGAAGGTGTTAATTAAGTTTCATAGTTCCAGCTGTGATGTTGACATCAGTGCACTTGTTCTAATACATTATCATTTCTAGAGTAACAACTTGCAAAGGGACTTGTATGGCAGACACGATACTTTAAGATATTTTTTAAAAAATGTCTCAACATTGATATGGCGAAGTTTTCTATAAGAAACTGCTTATTTAGCATTTTTGGAAGGAGTCTCCTGCACAGAAAAATCTTCAGGACAGAGGGCTTTGTGCTTTAGGGCTTCTTGATAACATGGCAAGCTGCTTTTTTTTATTATTATTTTTTTATCTTACTAACTTCACGAAAGGACTGTTGAAGGATTTTACAGCTGTTGTAAGTTATAGCAGGAAATATTTTGCTTCTTGGACATCCAACAATATTATCCATAACTATGAACACATGAAATGTATGATGTGTTGCTCTGTAATAAATAAAAAAATTGTTAGCATTGATAAATTGCTGTTGTATTAGAGGAATAAAACACTTCAGGATGTGCTTTCTTGGAAAATAATCAACTTTAGGGTGGTAACACTAACTTCCTTTCACATCAGGCTGCATCACACTAGGGTTGGGCCATACACTGATCAGTCATAACATTAAAACCACCTGTCTAATAATGTGTAGGTCTCCCTTGTGCCACCAAAACAGCTCTAACCCATCAAGGCATGGACTCCACAAGACCTCTGAAGGTGTACTGTGGTATCTGACACCAAGACATTAGCAGCCTTTACGTCCTGTAAATTGTGAGGTGGGGCCTCCATGGATCGAACTTGTTTGTCCATCACATCCCACATATTGAGATCTGGGGAATTTGGAGGCCAGATCAACGCCTTGAACTCTTTGTCACATTCCTCCAACCATTCCTGTATGATTTTTGCAGTGTGGCAGGGAGCATTATCCTGCTAAAAGAGGCCACTGCCATTAGGGAATACTGTTACCATGAAGAGGTGTACTTGATCTGCAACAATGTTCAGGTAGGTGGTAGGTGTCAAAGTCACATCCACATGAATTTCAGGATCCAAGGATTCCCAGCAGAACATTGGCCAGAGCATCACACTGCCTCTGCTGGCTTGCCTTCTTCCCACAGTGCTTCCTGGTGCCAGACCAGGCCACCTTTTTCCATTGCTCCATGGTCCAGTTCTGATGCTCAAGTGCCCATTGTAGGAATTTCTGGTGGTGGACAGGGGTCAGCATTATCAGCTGCAGCATTGGGTCAGGGGTCAGCATTGTTGGTCTGCAGCTACACACTCTCATACACAGCAAGCTGCGATGCACTGTATGTACTGACACCTTTCCATCACATTATTAGCCAGAATGAACTTCTTCGGCCTTCACTTCCCACACACATCATTGAGCCTTGGGTGCCCATGACCCTGTCGCTGGTTCACTGGTTGCCCTTCCTTGGACCACTTTTGGTACATACTAATAACTGCATACCAGGAACACCCTGCAAGACCTGCAGTTTTGGAGATGTTCTGTCCCATTTGTCTAGCCAACACAATTTGGCCCTTGTCAAAGTCGCTCAGATCCGTACCCTTGCCCATTTTTTCTGCTTCCAACACACCAACGATGAGAACTGACTGTTCCTAATATATCCCACCCCTTGACATGTACAACTGTAATGAGATAATCAGGGTTATTTACTTCACCTGTCAGTGGTTTTAATTTTATGGCTGATTAATGTATTTGATTATATATAACATTTAATATATATATGAAAAACAATATATGATATTTCAAGACACTTGTACGGCAAACAATACATATCACCATATATAGGTTTCCTCAAAAACCGCCGGCAAAACAGTAGTGTCGCATTGAAAAGTAAGCCTTTAAATATCCATTTGATGATACTTTTATTTAATTATTTAACACTGAAAATAAGGAAATATCGTTAAGAATCTGGAATTAATTTTTAACATTTCACAATTTTAAAGATTCAAACTATAGAAAACTACAAGCCGAATCCCAGAAAAGTTGGGACGTTTTTTAAATTTGAATAAAATGAAAACTAAAAGACTTCCAAATCACATGAGCCAATATTTTATTCATAACAGAACATAGATAACATAACAAATGTTCAAACTGAGAAATGTTACAATTTTATACACGAAATGAGCTCATTTCAAATTTGACGCTTGCTATAGGTCTCAAAATAGTTGGGACAGGGGCATGTTTACCGTGGTGTAGCATCTCCTCTTCTTTTCAAAACAGTTTGAAGA
>JAQQZU010000039.1:19720492-19736880 GCA_030068025.1 Parauchenoglanis punctatus | reverse complement strand
CTAATTTCACCTTCAAACTAACTGCTAATCCTAGAGGTTCACATACTTTTGCCACTCACAAATATGTAATATTCGATAATTTTCCTCAATAAATAAATGACCAAGTATAATATTTTCGTCTCATTTGTTTGACTGGGTTCTCTTTATCTATTTTTAGGACTTGTGTGAAAATACAATGATGTTTTAGGTTATATTTATGCAGAAATATAGAAAATTCTAAAGGGTTCACAAACTTTCAAGCACAACTGTAGGCTGGAAGTTACAAGATTACACAGTGCATACAGACACTATTATTAAAATGGAGAAAAACATAATTGGTTTGCTTTTGTTCTTCTTTCACCAAGCTACACACACACACACACACACACACACACACACAATTCTGTTTGTCCTTATTCGTCTAATGCTGCTTTATGAGCACAAGCGCCTGTTTTTATATCATTGTGCCACAGAAATGCATTCATCTGCAAATTCTCCTGTGAAGCGTCTGTTAAGAAAAAACTAGGCAGTGCAGAAAACAGATTAATAACCATACTGCAGATCAACAAAACTCTAAAACTGAGCGTGGGAAGATTGAGATTAAGAACATTTACCACAAAAGGTTTGCTGAGAAGAATAGTTTATTATTATTATTATTATTATTATTATTATTATTGTTGTTGTTGTTGTTATCGTCCTCAATGCAAAAGCCACTTTGGCACATTATGCATGACAGAAAGATATTTGTATACCACACAGAGCAATAAGTTATGCTGAATTACTTGGATATTAATCAAAAGGTTCCCTTTTCAGTCTTAAGGTTTCTTCCTCGTGCCATATCAGGGAGTTTTTTTCCTTGCCACTATTGCCTTTGGCTTGCTCATTAGGGATGTAAATCTATATTCGGATTTCTCTAAAGCTGCTTGGTGACAAAGTCTGTTGCTCAAAATGCTATATAAATACAATTCAATTGAATTGAACTGCGATCTGACTTACTGTGGTCACAATATCACAATACTGTGGTCACAATGTGGTCAGTGACTAATGAGTTAAGCCTGATTTATCCTGGACAGGTACAATAAATAAAAATGCTCTGATTCACTGAAGATAATCAGAAGTGTGTAACCTTCTTTTCTATAAAGGATTGATCATTTTTAAATAATGAAAACAGCACATGAAAAAGCACTTTAACTTTGAAGTATCTAAATCACAATTACAAAGGCAGCTACACAGTGAGTCATATTAGCTTGAATGGCAATTATGCATTATGTGTTAGTTATGAAAGCAGTCTGACAATCAGTACTTTGATGTGAGTTTTCAAAGCAATGAAGCAATTACCAGAATGCCACAATGCACCAAATTGTAGGTCTCTCTGTCACACATTTACACCATTCTATCTGTTCCATCAGTTTGAAAATTACTGTTACTTGAACTGTCACTCAAACTGCACTAAGGAATATGTTTACAAATGTAAGTAATTTGCATACCTATACTATAATCCCTAACGCCAGGAATGTATGTTTACAGAAATGCAACTGGATCATGGTATGCTGCCAAAGTCACCATGGTTGTAGTGGTTCTTGAAAGTTTCTGCAGCAAGAACTGCAACTAAATGTTCTGGTAACTGTTGATCAGTCGTGCACATCAGTTTGCAGGAATTTTAGCCCATTCCTCTGTACAGAACATCTTAAACTCTGGGATGTTGATGGGTTTCCTCACATGAACTGCTCACTTCAGGTCCTTCCACAACGTTTCTATTAGATTACGGTAAGGACATTGACTTGGCCCATCCAAAACATTAACTTTATTGTTCTTTAACTATTCTTTCTTAAAATGACTTGTGTGCTTCGGGACATTGTCCTGCTGCATGACCCACTTTCTTTTGAGATTCAGTTCACGTACAGACGGCTTGACATTTTCATGTAGAATTCGCTGGTACAATTCAGGATTCATTGTTCCATTAATGAATGCAGGCCCAGATACAGCAAAACAGTCCCAGCCATGATACTACCACCTCCATGTTTCACAGATGGGATAAGGTTTTTATACTTTCCTTTCTCCAATGATAATGCTTCTCATTTACATTTCTGGCTTGTGAACATGATCTTTAGCAAACTGTTGATAGGCAGCAGTGTTCTTTTTGGAGAGGAATGGCTTCCTCCTTGCAACCCTGCCATGCCATGCACATTGTTGTTGTGCTGACAGCGGAGTCATGAACATAAACTTTAGCCAGTGTGTGAGAGGCCTTTAGATGCTTAGAAGTTACCCTGGGTTCCTCTCTCAGACTACTACATGTCTTGTTTTTGGAGAGATGTTTGTTGGATGATCACTCCTGGAGAGGGTAAAAATGATCTTGAACTTCCTCCATCTGTCTGACTGTGGATTGATGGAGTCTAAACTCTTTGAACTCTTTTTCTGAGGTCCTTAGACATGTGTAATGAAATTTATGTTCCACGAACATGTTGTGAAGATCAGAATTTGGTAGATCCCTGTTCTTTAAATAAAACTGTCAACAACTGATTGTCATCAATTACATGAGAAAACCTGACTTTAATTTCAGCTTCAAATCAACTGCTAATCCTAGAACTACATCACTCAGATATTTTGTCACTCAAAGATATGTAACACTGGATCATTTTCCTTAATAAATTAAACAAGCAAGTATAATATTTTTGTCTCATTTGTATAATTGTGTTCTCTTTATCTATGTTTAGGACTTGTTTGAAAATCTAATGATGTTGTAGGTAGGTGCATATTTATGCAGAAATAGAGAAAATGCTAAAAAGTTCACCAACCTTTAAGCACCACTATATATAATGCTTTGAGCAGCCATGTAGTGCATGTCATTAGGTCTGACAAATGCTCTGCATGGTTCTCTAAATAATTCGAGGTTATTTTAAAGGACCAGGCACACCTCATGGGGCAAACACATTTACCTCATGGTGTTCCCACATTCCAAGATAATAATGTCCTAATACACAGTGTTAATGACCACCAGGCTGAAGTCTGAAAATCTGCCTTGGTTTCTCCAGTCACCAGAACTAAGCACAGACTGGGAACAAAAAAATCAGATTTGATTTAATGTGCACCCCTATATTTGTCTGAAATAACCACTGAAAATGCATCAGCAAGTATTACAGCATATCCAACATATAATGCGACATACAAGAAGCATTTTCACCATGAACAACAAAGTGGTGTGAAAATGCAAATCATTTCTTTTATAACACAACTGCATAATATTTGCTGAACACTGAAAGGCTATCTCCATCCATAAATATCACCTGCTTTCCAGAATCATCAATCAAATAAATAAAATGTTAAAGGTGAAACATCTATTTGGTTAAATACAGGGCTACAAACGAAATTTCATCTGGTAGCTCTGGTGCTCCTATTTCAGAATGCAAGGAGCACAGTACTAGAAAAAAACAGAACCACACACCAAATTATTTGAGACACTAATACAACATTGTGCATGCTGTGTGTAACATGCGTGCCACTGAGTGAAGCCTACATTTCCATTTAAGTAGCTTGTTCAACTGTCAGAGAGACAAAATCTGTGGCTATCTGACATAAAACAAACCAGTTCTAAATAAGAGGCTGATCTAAAAGAATGCTTAGCATTCCTCAGACTCGTTTCACTCGCTAGGCTCTGCCGCTGAGTACATGCTTTCGCCTGCTGTCCCCATCATCATAATCACCAGCAGCTGATGTAGAACAGAAATGTTCATTTATTTTTAAACACTTTGCTGCATCTGTTATTTCTTGCTCTTTCAATGAACGTGCCTTTCTGCTTTCTTTCCAAAGTTGGTCTTGTTTGCATGCGTCCACAAACACAGGAAATTGATCAGAACTTGACGGACTGAACCAGTTACAAGTAGGGTCTCTGCTATACTGTCTCTGTGTGTGTGTGTCAGTTGTTAGATAGCACACATGAAAGAGAAGGGAATTAAAAAAAAATACAGTCACACAGAGGACTATGAAGCAGTCAACTGGGAAAATTCTCCAGTCTGGCCTTGGGCAGATACCTAGCTTCTGGATCACATGTTTACTTAACCATCAACCCTTTATAGTTGCTAAAATATAAGTGATAACAGGAACAGACATGTCTCATGGACCCTCCACAACATTAAATTTTAATTGTTAAAATAACTGTTGAGTGTTGTTCAATACTAAATTGAACTGTTGGCAAATTGCTGTGGTCTGTGAGGAATAAAACACTTCAGGGAGTGGAACAGCCATCACCGCATCATCACCCCAACAATTTACACACTAAGAGCTACAACATGGAACGCCCTTACAACAGATCGTTACATAGACAGAAACCAAATCATTTTTTTGTCTTACAGTCACAGTCAAAATCTGTAGAATAACTCAGTGGTCACTCATTAATCAAAGAACATGGATATGACTGAAGAGGTGATAAACAAGCCTGAGCTAATATCCCAGAACAATGCACTTACCTTACCTTCTTTCAAGGACTGTCTGTGCAGCTGGTTAATATAAGTCACTTGATACAGTTGGCAATATATAAAGTGGTACATGAGGTAGTAGGGGTGTGTTCTTGTGAGATAAGCCCATAAGAAATAGCACCAGGGCTAAGAATAGCAAAATTTTAGTGCACAATATTGTAACCGAGGAGCTGTGATACTTCCATCTGTGGCTCAAGGTAGGATATAATAACTGATCTTAGAAAAACCATGAATTTGAAAAGTGTGTTTGCCAAAAAAAAAAAAAAAATCAGTACATATTACAAAATTAGTGGAAACAAATCTGGCTTCACAAAACTCTTAAATTCTTTTTATACATTAATAAACAAATCATCTCACAAGGCAACATAAATCCATCCAAGCAAATTTTGCCCTACCTGTAATTGACAGGCCACCGCACCATCCACATGCGGTGGTAGGAAAGCGATGTGACGGAGAAGCAGGTGACCAGAGTAAGAGTGTAGAAGGTGGAGACAAAAACCTTGCAGAGGCCTTCGTTCCACTCGTAATTGGAGTGGTGGCGGCGCAGCTGGATGACGCAGTACATGGTGATAGGGATGCCCATGTTGAGGATGTGTGTGCCGGCCAGTGTGCAGATCAGGAACTCCAGAGGCTTCCACTTCTTCTGCTTGGCACTCACGCTCAGGATGCCCCAGGCATTGGCCAGGATAGACACCCCGGAGCAGACCAGCCAGGCCAGTGCATTGGTGCTGATGACCTCATCCTTCATGGTGTAGGAGCCTGCAGATGGCAACAATGGCAATGGCAAGGGGTGGGATGGCAAGAGGAGGAGCGGTGGGTAGGGCAGCGGGTGGAGACTGGCACTGGGCCAGAGTGGGCATTACTATGGGAGAAGGTGAAACTTCTCTTGCATGTATTGCGTAGAGTAGGTGGTGGGCATTGTGACTGGTGGAGGATTCTGGGGATGGGAAGAAGAAGAGAATGAAGAGGAAGAGGAACAACAAGGGGGCCAGCAGAAGCAGGAAAACTGATCCAAGCCAGTGCTCTGGGCAATCTTAAAGGGCAAAGGAGGTGATGTAGTGGAGTCAAATACCAGCCAGAGAGAAGGAGCAGAAAGAGGAGAGAAAATATGACTACACTGGAAAACAGTTAAATACAGTAACATAAGAGTGGAGATGAGAGGAGAAATATTTAGCAGAGAGGTGGATGGCTATAAGGAGACATAAAAAGGGGGAAAAAACATGAAAGTCAAATGAGCTTCATGGTGCAACATTAACAATTTTAAACATGTTATTCTACACCAACAAATGAACTTGTGATTTGTATCTGTTATGTACATTTGATCAGCATTTAGACTTTTTATTCTTTTACAAATGGGAGGATCAGTAATAAAGTCATTTTTGAGACAATTAAGCATTTAGGACTTAAAGGAAAAGTCATCCCTGAAGGACTTGCATGTTAATCTTTACAGTAAATATGGGATCTTCACTGGCATTCAAAATTGATTTGAATGTATTTAGTTTTTTTAGATGAAACTTCTGCCATTGACATATTCATTAATTTCCACTTTGATTTATGGGTTCCTGCAGTGTTGTCCGATTTCCTGCTGACATTGGCGCCTTTGCTTCATCTCTACCTAAGAGATGGATTATTCCTTTAGTCTGTCCAGCTCTCACCCCTTCTTATCTGTACACTCTGCTCAAACAGGCCAGGTTTCAAAGTCTCAATTTTCATTCTAATACTGTCATCAACACCATCACGCCCCTCATCTCGTAGATGACATCTATCTCTTATGTTTGAGATCATTGAGTTTTTTCTCCTACAATTGTAACTGCGCTAGCAATGCCTCCATTAAGCTGCCACCTCAATTACGTCGAAACTTTCAAGACATGTATCTAACCATGGATTATATACTGAAACTAATTGACATAAAATTTGCATTATCTTCTCTAGTACGATTGATGGTTTAACTGAATCACACCTAGACCGAAGGAGGACAAACTGTTCATAAGCTGATGCTCATTATCTGTGGGGCTTTGATGCAAATGGTAGGAATGCAACATATTCTCAAATATGGTGTGCTTATTTGAGCTGTTACTGAGACAGCGTGCCGCAAACCATAAGCAAATGCAGAAATTCAGTGACTCATTACATGCAGTCAGTCCATCAACTGGCTCATCAGCCGGGTCATTGCTTGAGACTTCATTTAAATAAGACAATATGTTAAACACACAGCATGTGTCATCCACGGCTTTTTCTTGTTAAAAAACGACGCATCAGCCTTTCTGCTTCCATGTGCCAACAAAGCAGTGCTAAATAATACATGATAATTGGCTCAATACTGACTAGCTCTGTGCCAGGAGAGAAAGCATTGTCTCATAAAACCATGACGTCGGGTTGAGGTTAAAGGAAAGTCCAGTCTGATACATATTAAATGTGTTTATATTAAAATATTTGTGATGTTCAATGTCATCCTGAGAAGAAATAGTGGAGACAGGAAATGCTGCACTCAAGGTATGCAGCTGAGTTACGCCAGAGGCTTGGCTCGGCTAGTCAGCACTGGCACTGACAGCAATATTTGTATTAAAGTAGAAGCTTTGAAACTTGATCTGTTTATATAGCTATAAAGATAATCATGGGGACAACTGAAGAAGAGGGTTGAAGGTGTTAGTATAGCTAATGAGTAGCTGTTTAAGGACAGTGTGTCAATGTGATTTCCATTTCCAACAAGTCGAAAAAGACAAGAATGCCTCCACCACCAACGAGTCATCCTTATTGTTACTAATTTGCACTAGTTGCCATAAATACCCTTAAAATATATTTTAAACAGGAAGCTACTGAAGAAAAACAATTTCGGACATCTGACCTCTCTGTGAATTTGGCCCTGTTTGAATGAATTCCAAATTGAATCAGTTCATCTGCAGGTTACAATGTTAACATATAAATCCTTAAACATTCAAACATTAATTCTTGGGAAATCACGTTAACTAGTATCTCAGATAGACTGTTGGCAAATATTACAGCTAGCAAAAACGGCTCTTGAGTTCCTTAACATGAGCATATAAGTAACATCTCTGTATGACAGACAGGAAGCAAGCTATTGAAGAAAAAATATTTAAGACATTGGATCTTTCTTGGAACTTGACCATTTGGATGAATTCCAAAATCTAATCAGCTGGATGAAATGATAACGCCACATAAATACTACAAACATTCAACCACACGTTCTTGAGATCTCGTGCTAATGAGAATCTCAGACGGACGGACGGATAACCCGAAACAAGCCACCGAGTGGGTTAGGAGGCAATCTATTGAACGTTCATTTAACAATTGAAAGGTAATTTTGAATAATACATATCAACTGAATTAAATATAAATAGCATGATGATGAAAGAAAACTAGGCTCTAAATTGTAGAACGAACTTTACATTAATTTTAATGTTTAATATCTGTTCAATATATAGATGCTATGGTCAGGCTCACAGATAATTAATTACTTACATCTGAGAGGGTAAAATGCACAAATAAGGGCAACATACTATTTTAACACAGACACCTTGTCATAGTGATAATGACATGCAGGCATATGTGATATACTAGCATTACACTAGTGTGACTAAAAATGTTCTCTGACTCATCTCGCACTCAGATTAATTAATCTGCTGGAACCAAAATGAATATAATGCAAATAGGCTCTAAATTTTTCACATAGCATATTCCAGTTTATATAACCTATTGATTAAAGATAGGAGCTCTGGGACTTTCTGAGAAACTTCTCAACTTGACTTTAACAAATGTGCTAGACTCATAATAGTAATTCTGAGCAATGCAGGAAAATATCAGATGTCTAATGACATTCTGAAGCCTGAAAAAGGTTAGGGTTAACTTAAGGCACAGGGTTAACTTTCCTAAACTTTCTCATAAATAAATGCTTATGGAATCCAAGTGTATTCTCTCATTTGTTATTGAATGCTGTGTGAAATATTTTTTGCATTGTATTGGCATTTCTGAGGTTGAAAATGATTTACCTCAGCTGGTAAGGTTGAGAGATTCCTCTGAGTTGTAAGCTTAAAAGTTAGTGAAATATTCTTAACATGAATTAGAATATACAGTCAAGTTGGTCAATTTAATACACAATACATAACTGACTTTGTTCCCAGGAAATGCACTGGAAATGCACTCAAAACATGTGTGTTAGCTATGAAAATTTCAGCAAAATAAGTTAGCGGTGGGGGTTCACCCAGGTCACTTTTTGAATTAAAGTCTTGCTGCTTTTCAAATTTAAGTCAACTAGCTAGCTATAAAAACACAACAGATGGCTTAGCTTTCTGTGGAAATGGCTAGAAATAAATGTTTTCTACCTTGAAGGAAAAATTCCATACTGAGAGACAATGAACAAGAAAAAAAAAAGCAAGATAGGTGCCAAAACAATTCAGCTAAGGTTATACAACATGCATTCTGAAAGTAGCCAAACCCAAGTGTGTAAACTAACAGTTTCAGACATGAACTGCAACCCTGAGCTTATCTAGACATTACCCGGAGGAGCTGTATGTGAGAACGCAAATGTCCGGATCAGTTGCACTGGACGTTAAACAGACTTTACACTGCAGGCTGTCTAGTTCAAAGCCCATTTAATGTCCGATTGAGTCCATGTGTGAATAGGGCAGGTTACTGTCTGGAGATGTTTCTATCGTGCGTCTGGCACTAAATAGGAAGAATACAAACATCCGAGGGTGAAGAAGAAGGGTCTTTTATACAAACACGACAATGAAAATGTCTAACTGGAGAGAAGATGAGATTCAGGAACTTCTGTTGGCAAGGGCCGACGCCGAATCATCATTACAGGTGAGTTGGTAGCCTCGTCCTCCATCTTTGAGGTGGTGTAAACAAAGTACTGCAATTTCTGCAGCATTCTTTTTGCATCATGTCCTGCCTCTTGTACCGAGAAGGGTCTATCGGCAGTCTCCCAACTGACAAGACACACCCACTTTACAACAAGACACACCCACTTTACAACATGACACACCCACTTCCGTATGCAACACACCCACTGAGACAACACATGTTAACAGGCAGCAGTACTGCTGGAAGTTCCTAACACAAAGTGTAAACCAAACCCTAACCCTAACCCTAATCCAAGGTCATAAGTCTAGTGTAATGTGCAGGATGGCAGCTCAGCAAAGTGGGTGTATCATGCAGTATGTGTGTTGGGTAAGTACTCTTCAGTTAAGCCTACTTGCCTGCATGCTTTACCCAGGCGCCACCCCACGCCTAAACCAAATGGGCTACATGTGTGAAAGGGCAAACCGGGCAACCTTCCGGACCTGATTCTCAGACATTGTCTACAGTTAATATGAGTAAACACGATATTACAGATAATGAATAATGAGAAGGCGTAATGGTCCGCATTAACAAACTAGAGCTAAGTGATAACTTTATTTCTGGTTACACCAGTTGCGGATTGCTGACAAGATGGCTGCATAATGGAGTTAATCTAGAATGAGCACCTATTGGATTGATCATATTCACACCGTTTTCCAAGAGCTACTCATTTGTAATATAATATAGGTTCAGAAGGTGTGATTGCTTTATAACAGACAAGATATTATTTTCCTAAATCTCATACAATGGGCCAATTTAAATAGATATTTAGCACATAAATTATAAATCATTTCTTCTTCATGGGATGGTAAACCATGCATTAAAAAATTAAATTAACAAATAACAGGATGGATATTTTGGATGTATAGGTGTCTGCGATTATAATAATGGCGCAACATCAAAACCAGCCCTTTGTGCATCCACCTGGAAACAGCAGACTTAGCCTTAGCCTTAGCCTCTGAGGTTGAGACTAGGATTCTGTAACCTGTCTTTTTCTTTCAGTCCAGTTGCTATATTCTGGTCTGAAAAGCACATGGAGTTCAGAAATTTGGTTCTCTATGATGAGGACAAAAACTGGCCTACAGACGTACATACAAACTTAGATGAGATGGTAACTGGCAAGATAGTTATGGCAAATGATGTGTGCAAAATACATCAGAATACCCATGAGGCTGAGACTAATTTCCTCTGCTGATCATGGGGCCCCATTTTAGTATGAATGAACAGAGATGAAAGTAAGCCCAGAATATGGCCATCAAAAAAATAAACGATGGTAATGACACTTTACACAATACAATTAAATGCATAATTCATACAAGATTTAATGAAACGCTTTTTTGCACAGCAGAACCTTTTCTCCCATTATAAAAAACCTTCTTAAAATATAACCTGACAACCAAACACAATTGGAATGTAGCTACGTCTTTGTGGTCCATTGTACATTTGCTTAAGGACTGATGATTTGTCCATAATTGAATGAACTGCATTAGATGAATTCAGAGTCATTAAATTTCATTCCCTTCCATTCATCAGTGCTTTGAGAAGCTAGAGAATTGTTGCATAGATTTGGAACTGCATACCATGTGCTTATCTAGAAACCCCAGTCCCTGGGACCTGTCATGTGTTTCCACAACTTTAATGCCCACATTCAGTTTTAAGCATTGCATTCATTCAAAATATTGCAGCAATCACAGACAAAAGGATTATTATTATCATTATTATGAACATGGAAAACCGAAGCTTCTCACTCATATGCACCACATGCATGGGGTGATATGCTTTAGTGGCACATTTTTATAGATTAGTAGCTTTTAAGCAGCTAGGCCAGGTTTTATAAGCTTATATAAAACCTCAGTGAAAAACAATTGCCCAGATTGGGCCTCTTGCAATTTAGTAATCATTCAATTCATCATTCAAAATACCATTATATAGCTGATTACAGATTTTCCGAATCCGTTTTCAGGGTTTTTTTTTTAATCATGCAGATACAGATCAAGACTGTCAGTTCACCACAAACCTAACAATGGGGGGAAAGTGAACTCAGTGAATTTGATCATTGCGTGGTTCTTGGTACCAGATGGGTTGGTTGGAGTATTTCAGAAACTGCTGATCTCGTTGGATTTACATGCACAATAGTCTGCAGAATTTTCTAAGAATGGTGTGAAATGTCTTGTCGATGAGAGAGGTCAGAGGAGAATGGGCAGACTGCCTAGAGGCATCTGTAACTCAAAGAACCACTCTTTACAGCCGTGGTGAGAAGAAAAGCATCTCAAAATGCACGACAAATGCCAAACTTTGAGGACGGTGGGCTACAACAGCAGAAGACCACATAAGGTTCCATCCATTCCAGCCAAACACAGGAATCTGAGACTCACTGAAACTGGACAGATAGGAAAAAGTTTCACTTAAAAACACACTGATTTTATGGAAACATGGTGACAATCTTGTTCCACACCTTCATAATCATAAAAGCTTGCCATGTATGGGTGAGAAAATCACTGGCAGGTTTCAGCATGACAACACTTTAACTACCACGTCTGCCCCAAAACGGTGTGTATTAAGCAAACAAAGCAACACACAAGGTGCACTTGTTAGATAACACGCTAGCTGTAATCCTGACAGCAGAATTGAAATGAGTGTGCATTGATGTTGTGTAAGAGAGCTGAATTACATTCGATACCCTCCCACTTGCTGTCTTTGAGTAATGCCCTGGTTCTGCAAATCAGATTTGCAAGGACTGGCATTCGAACTGGGGCTACATACAGATGCACTTTCGAGAACTCAAAATAGCGCCGTGTATTTGTGGAGCTGTACTTGAAGTATTCAAGAAGTACTTGATTACGAATTTCAATAAATTTACGTTTCTGGCAATGTTTTTTCTTCGGGTTGAACCTGTCTGTAGTAAGATGTGCTTTTACAAACATATTATATGAAATATGACTTTAAAATAGAAAAAAAATAATTAAATAAAAATCAGAACCCTAAATACGAATCTCAAAAAATACAGATTTTTTTGTAAATTAAGCCAAAGCTGAAGTGCCTAGGAAAAAGCACACACTTTCAGAGTGACTGAACTTATCATTTAGCCAATCACAGCTGTCTGCCATGCTTGCGCTCATGACCACGAAGTGAAGTGAAGAGGCGTGGAGTCGAGCTAAGTGGAATCGGAATGAAGTACACGCACCCTAATTGCATCTAAAGTTTTTATATTCTACAGAATTGGCAAAGTTCCTATTAACCAGCCTACTATGGTTGTTAGCGAACTAACGATTGCCACCAACTTTACGTAGCAGGGGTGTAAGAAAATATTGATACACTTGAGCATGGCGATATTATCTTTTGCAATACTGTATCGATGCTTAAAAACACTGTATTGATTTTTAATCAATAGTTTACTGACTCCATTGTAACACCGTCAGCTGAGACAGAACGTAGCATAAGGGTGCACTGCTAATTTTAGCATTAGCAAACCTAGCTAACTAGTAACATCACCATTGGCTGAATCCGAATGAGTTAGATCGGCTCAAATACTTCAAATACTTTTGTCAGCTTCCAAGCTGGAATGTAATAAAGAGCTTACGTTAATAAGTATCTAACTGTGATGTGACCCACTGCATGTGTGTGTGTGTTGATTGGCATCCTTAAGCATTTGATGATTTAGGAATAAACCAAGACAGGGCATAGTTACTGGCAAGCACAGTTCAGCATTTTTTCGTTCTGATAAGAAACTAGCATTGACAAAATGTACAGTTTACAGCTTACTGTACACACAGGAATGACGACACCATGGTTTAAAGTTTTGCATCTTTTTTGTGCATAATAAATGGTAACTACCTGCACGTAAGGACTAAAATTGAAGGGGAACTGGGAAAAATGTTAGAAAAAAATGTTAGAAAACTTGCCAATTGTTTGGATTTACCACATCATACCAAATTTGCACACAACTAAAAAAATCGCAATAGAACTTAATTGTTGATTTTCGCTCTGTCACGTTCTGCTTGCTGCTGAAACCGTGGCTCCATGTCGCTCACGTAAACTGAAAAGAAGAGCTCGCTTTGAATGATAGCATTTACGGTAGCGTGTGATGTTAGCACGCAGTGTAACTATACCATAATATAAGCTGGTTGTATAATATAATATATGTATATGTATAAGACACCTCACAAATCATATCAAACAAAAATTTATTTGGTTACAGTCATGAGGTCATAAGATTGAAGATAGACAATGTTTATAAAATCGAAGTGAAAAAAAAAAGCCCAAAACAAAAGCTTTCTGTGGAGCTCGGTCTGCCATCATATTTTTTTTTTTCCTATTGCTGAAGGATCAAATATACATCAACAATGCCCTAGTAGCCAGATTAGAAGACAGGATATGAGAATTCGATCAGTTTCGACCGGTCCCTGATGCCTCACGGTCTTGTTAGACATCCTCCTGAGACAGCATTTCCCCCGTTTATATAAACTACTGACAGAGCTGCTGTTATAGAAAATCAATCAACACGTGAATTTAACAGCACCACACTTCCTATTAGAAGATTACAAGGTACCAAATCTGAGCTCATTAAACCTACATCTAGACTGCAACCAGCTTATTTCAAGATGACTTGTCAAGTCGAATTATCTGTCCATGCAGCAATACAATTTCACCAGTATTACGTAATTTTCTTCTCGAATTCAGTTTTCAATTCTTTTGCAGTGTACCATGATGGTTCGCTAAACTTTTATCAAGTTTTTATACTGCATTTATATAACTGAATACCGTTCTTCACTCTGAGAAGAAAAACGTCTTTAAAATGTAGTGGAGATCTTGTCTGGTAAACAGATTTATAGCATTGCCTTCGCCTGCCAAACGCTATACATGACAACACAATATATCATGACAGATTCCCCACATCATGCCTAGTCAGTCTGAGCTTTGGGAGCGGAGCAGCGGAGGTGTGATGCTGACCTACTTCCTTTTTTTTTTCTTTTTTTTTTTTTTTTTTACAGATGAATGCATGTTGTCAGAATGCACAGATCTTCAAGGCTATAGAACAGAGATGAGTCTCTGTCCCACAAGATGAATCAACATCATCACCAATGTGTGTATGTTTGTGTGTGTGCGTGTGAAAGTAAGAAAGTAAGAGCAAGAGAGTGACTTGCACCCTAGTTACAAGTAGATCAAAGCATGGCAGTCTGAGCAGGCCCCGTGGTTTTATCATTGTTATGGGCTCATTAAATCAGGAGCTTCTGTTGATACGCTGCCGCCCGCGTTTGCTGAGAACCAGGAGAAACGCGTTCAACGGGGACAGCAAGCCGAGTGGAAACACTTTGCTTATAATTGCAGTGTCAAGTGAGTTTCCAAAACAAAATTAAAGGGAGAGGAGTCTGGCGGAGCCGTGACAAGAAGCAGGCCTTGCATCCGAGAAAGGCACGGTCGGGGCAGTGCCAGTCCTGACAGTGCGGGGAAAAAAAACAGGCTGTGTATCAGAGATTAGTGGGATTTTCATGCAAATTAATCTCACCCTCAGTCAAGCTGGCAGGCTCCTTCGTGTGCAGTGATTCACTGTCTGTTGTTGTATATGTGTTTCCCATGCATGCATATAACTAGCGACAAATGGCTATTTGTGCCCACTATAATAATAACAACAGTAAGCTTATTGATTTAATAATAAATTATTCTGTGCTACAGATGGTCGGGTCACCATATATAGTAAGCAAATTGAGTGTACTATAAACCTAAATCGATGGCTGGTCACGATGATCCCCAAGTCTGTCTAGTTGATATCCAGCTTCCTGTTTTACCTCTACACCTAGCATAAAAGAAATGTCATTAATAAGGACCGAGCACTGTATAAACTAATCTACTAACACAACTGTAAACACATCTGCATTATATCCTCATCACTTCGCTTGAGTGGTCGAATAACACAACAAGAAACATGTTTGTCAGAGACGTCAGAGACTAATTTCAGGTCCCGTTGCCTTCCTTGTAAGGCATAGAATGAGCATAGTGGCCTAAATGTTTCATCATAACTCTTTAACCGCTTAACTTCCTGGCGTATCATTCAGTAACAACAGTAAAACTAATAGGAAGCACATTTAACTATTAAAGTAAGGAATGCTGCTGGATCGTGCAAATTTAAGTGGTTAAACTGTGGCATTTTTTTCCTACTCACATTTCTTATACTAACTGAAATATGTTTCTCTTTTGGATGTATCTCGAACACAAGCAGTGAACTGCATTTAAAGATTTCATTCCAATTCCACTGAAAGGCACCACACCTACCTCTGCCCTTATAATCTAATCTACTTATGGAAAAACAAGCTCACTGCCAAACGTTTTAATGAATTATACATTTACAATGGGAAATGAGTTATTAATTTGACTATCAGCATTATCATCAGTCTCTGTCTCATCATCTGAGGTAGAAGTTACTTGCAGCCTCGTCATCATCTCTTTACTGCTCATCGAAATAATCACTGATTATTTGATTCATTCTGTTCTGTTGGCTACATTTCTTCATCGTAATGCCACTTTATTTGGTCACTTAAACACTAAAACTCTGGTGTCATCTGCATGAAGCGTCTTTCTCTGTTTTTAATCAAATCATGGCATTCTAGATTGCAAGGGTCTAGACAGCTGCCGGCAGACATTTGTTAAACTGGCTCTTTAAGAACATCTGTGCAAGGAGATGATCAAGGCTAGCTTAGAAAACGTAGTCGTTTTGTTAAATATATTTATGGCAATGTATGTTTTTGGCAGAAAAAAACAAATTCTGCTTGCTTTTTTGATGTTTTCCAGAGCTCAAGCTTATGGGTTTTTCCAAACCACTACACAATTGTATACTGTCTTTGCTAATTTATCAGTAAATATTTTATTAAATATTTATAAACCATTTATTTTGTCTCATACAGACAACAAGCAGCCATATTGCATTACAGCTTACTGGAAAACATCACTCCTATTGTTTCTTATCGTATTTTCAAATGCAGAGAGAGAGAGAGAATATAAAGTAATATATACACTACCGGTCAAAAGTTTGGGGTCACCTTCTAATTCAATTATTTCTTTATTTTTATGACTTTAAAAGAG
>JAQQZU010000039.1:19695157-19709506 GCA_030068025.1 Parauchenoglanis punctatus | reverse complement strand
GAGGGAGGGAGGGAGGGAGGGAGGGAGGGAGAGAGAGAGAGAGAGAGAGAGAGAGCTCTTACCCACCCTCCAGAGAACCTGAGGATGCACTCTCACCTAGATTTGATTTCATGTTGGCATTTTCTACTTGGAGCTATGACTTTCCCATCATTTTGCCTCAAAGCTTAAAAAAACTGACAGCATGAGATCAGCATGGTGTTTATGTGTGTGTGTGGATGTGTATGTACACTCACTGTCTACTTTTATAGGAACATCTGTACGAGTGCTCATTTATGCAATTATCCAATCAGCCAAACATGTGGCAGCAACGCAATGCATAAAACCAGGCAGATACGAGTCAAGAGCTTTAGTAAAGTCTCTGTGACTTTAACTGTGGTGTGGTTGTTGGTGCCAGACGGACTGGTTTGAGTATTTCAGAAACTGAAATTTAGAAAATTTGGTCTTTTTCCAGTCTGCAACTGTCCAGTTTGGGTAAGTCTGTGCCCATGATAGCCTCAGATTCTTGTTCTTGACTGACAGACGTGGAACCTGATTTGGTCTTCTGCTGTTGTAGCCCATCCACCTCAAGGTTTGATGTGTTGTGCAGTCTGAGATGCTTTTCTTCACACCACAAATATAAAGAGTGCTTATTTAAGTTACTGTAGACTTCCTGTCAGTTCAGACCATTCCGGTCATTCTCATCTGATTTCTCTCATAAACAAGGTGTTTCAGAATGTTTTTTCACATGATTCTGTGTAACTCTAGCAACTGTTGCATGAAAAAAAAAGAGTTGAGCAGTTTCTGAAGTACTCAAACAAACCCATCTGGCACCAACAACCAAGAAGCAGTTAAAGTCACAGGGATCACACTTTTTCCTCAATCTGATGTTTGATGTAAACAATAACCGACATTCTTGACCTGTATCTGCATGATTTTATGCATTGTGCTGCTGCCACATGATTGGCTGTTTAGATAACTTCATAAATGATCAGGTGTACAGGTGTTCCTATTAAAGTGGATGATGAGTGTATATCTCGGTGGGGACCAAATGTTTTAATGTGTGTGTGTGTGTGTGTGTTTATTTTAACCAAAAAGCTAATATTCATGAGCTTTATGTAAATTGGCCAATGTTAATGAATCTCCATTGTGTGCCATTTTATTATTTGTAAGCATGGTTAATAGTTGGTTTCAGGAAAAGTGCTAAACAGTGTTATACAAAAACATTCTAAAGACAGCAAAGAACATGCAATAATCAAATATCTGTACGTGTGTAATAGAGGTTTTGTTCAGCAAACTGTCATTTTTGTCTTGCACCATTAACACTGATGAATTGGGTGCTTTGGAAGGAACAGCAATTATGAAGTCTAAGGACTCTCCAATTAATCTCATGTGGAGCTCTAAAATCAGTCCTCAATGATCCTTATCCAGTCCATATTATTGTTATGTTCTACATTCCAGTACACATGAATCAGGTTTAGGGCTTTAGCATACTGAAGACCTGGCCAGCATGAGTTCAGAACTAGAATAAAAGGTTGAAGATTGATTTCTAGGGGACGTTTATAACTTTGCCGAGCTATAGATGTCACCCAAATGGCTATTTTTGTAGATATTCTCAAATTCCTCCAGACCTTCACACCAATGATGTCCCGTCACGTCCCCCCACCCCGAGTAATTTTCCCCCCTTTTTTTCAATAAAATAACTGAGCGCATAAGAGCCAAAAATTGAATCCATCATGCAGAGCTGCCAACATTGCCAGAAAGACAAGCAGTTAGAACGGAAAATAAGAATTTTACCATAAAAACCACATGTAATAACCACAAAAGCAATATGTGGACGGCAGGCTTAATACTAATAGCAAAACAATTTAAACATTTGTTGCTTGAACTGATATTTAGCTGCAGTCTGTAGAAATGTTTGGATTTATAAGCAACCATGTGAGCTTGTAAGTGTACAACGCCATTTCCAAAAAAGTTGGGGCGCTGTGTAGAGTGTAAATAAAAACGGAATGCGATGACTTGCATGTAAATCCATATTTAATTGAAAATAGAACAAAGACAACATATCACATGTTGAAAGTGAATTTTTTTTTTTTTTTTTGGAAAATATATGTTCATTTTGAATTTGATGCCAGCAACACAGGGACGTGTTTACCAGTATGTTGCATCACCTCTTCTTTTAACAACGCTTACATTTGGGAACTGAGGAGACCAGTTCCTGGAGTTTTGAAAGGGATATGTTGCCCCATTCTTGCCCGATGTAGGATTTTTGCTGCTCAACTGTTCGGGATCTCCTTTGTCGTATTTTTGGTTTCATGATGCGCCAAAGGTTTTCAATGGGTGACAGGTCTGTCAGTTTAGCACCCAGACTCTTGTACTACAGAGCCATGCTATTATAATGCATGCAGAATGTGGTTTGGCATTGTCCTGCTGAGATAAGGCCTTCCCTGCAGCATATGTTGCTCCAAAACCTGTTTATATCTTTCAGCATTAATGATTCCTTCCAAGATCTGCAAGCTACCCATGCCATGTGCACTAATACATCCCCATCCCCCATACCATCACGGATGCTGGCTTTTGAACTGTGCACCAATAAAACAGATGGTCCCTCTCCGTTTTAGCCTAAAAAAAAAATAAAAATTTCACATTTTGATTTGTCAGACCGCAGAACAGTTTTCCACTTTGTCAGAGTCCATCTTAAATGAGCTCAGGCCCTGAGAAGGCGGCTTCATTTCAGAATCATGTTTATATATGGTTTCTATATATGGTTTATATGGTTTACATATGGTAGAGTTTTAACCTGCATTTGTGGATGCAACGACGAACTGTGTTCACAGACAGTGGTTTTGGGAAGTCTTACTGAGCCCATGTAGTGATTTCCACTACAGAATCTTGTCTGTATTTATTGCAGTTCTGCTTGAGAGCCGGAACATCATGGCCATCCAATACTGCTTTTCAGTCTTGTCCCTTGTATACAAAGATTTCTCTGGATTCTCTGAAACTTTTAATGATGTTACTCACCATAGATGAGGAAAAACCCCAAGTTCGTTGCAGTTTTATGTTGAGGAACATTATTCCTAAATTGTTATTCCTATTTGCCCATGCAGTCTTTCACAGACTGGAAAATACTCAATAATAATAAAACATAGTATTCCTTCAGTGTTATTCAAGCTACACTGTCTGCCTATTAATTGCCTATGAATGGTCGAGTATATTTTGCTCTTGAAGCAGTATAGCTCATGATGAGCACTTTGCTCATTTGCAGGCCTAGTAATAGTCACAAGTATCAGTCACAGCTCAGTCAGAGGAAGACGTTTTCTTCCACCACTTCTAACATCCGACACCCTCATGACTTTTTTAAAACATACTTGTTTACATTGGCCTAGTCTCAGCCTTTGACTATTTTTCTAAATACATATTTCACGATTTGTAATAATTTTCATCGATATATATGTGAATTAATTTGTGATTTACACTGGCTGGCTAACATGTTTTATTATAAAAACCCTGTATTGAGCTTCTAATCTTTTGTATGTAAAGCACATTCAGATTTTGAACTTGAATTGAAAAGCGCTGCTACATAAATGAAGATCATTGCAGCCTACTTCATTTTACAAGAAGCACAATGCTGCCTTTTGTATTAACCTTGTCGACCCAGTGTGTCTATTTTCATCCCTCTTGTCCAATCTTATGACAGTATTATAAAGTTCACTCCAGGATAAAATTGTCTTTTTTTCTTCCTTTTCATGATGCTCTATTTAAAGACATGGAAAAATACTTGCCTATCAGCAATGACACAAATGGTTCAGATCATGGGTTTCAGTATCACTGAAAATACTATAATTACATTATTATATGTAATTGCTGTCATCCGTGGGCAAAATGGTCTATGGAGTAGATGTGTATTTTTGAGTTACAACAACAAAAAGAGAACAGCAGGAAAGAATATCTTCAAATTTTCATAATGTTATCAAATAATTATGGTAATTATCAATAACTGTTCAATAATAATTATTAATCATTAAAAACCATGTTAAAACACAGATTTGCAAATGAATATGTACAGTATAGCATATACAGTAGCTTATTTAACAAACCTGATTAGTTTAAATTTGCTTAAATGATGGCTTTTAAGAAACATCTTACAGTAATATGATATACATTAACAAAAGAAGGGGAAAAAATGCTAGATGAGGATAACCTTTGTATTCTCCCAAAAAACAGTATGGTGTTTCTCTCTAATATTACTTTTTCTTTAGTTCAGTAAATTCAGTAACACTGTTTAATTTTTGGAGATCTAGTGCTAGCTGGCTAGCTTAGCTTGTTGGTAAGGGTGCTAATCTTGTCTAGCTTGAATACATCTGCAAATACTAATGTTTGTCATGAAAGTAAAACTCGTGACCTTCCTCAGGAACAGCCCTTCTTCTGTCCTCATCATATACTGTATGGCAGCAGCTGATGAAGGCTTTGTCAGCTGGGCTCTTTCACCAGAACTGTCTCAGAACTGACTGAGCTAATTGCTACGTGGGAGTTCACTTGCTCACATTTATGAGGTAATAGATGATTTAGTTAATTTGTCCCTTGTGGACAGATGTGCCTTTTTAGGGAAGCATAATTACTGCATTACTTGACTACACATAACAGTGTCAAGGTATATTATTAGCATATTAGTATTAGCATCTGCTACATCTTTGGTGTCAGTTGGAATAAAAATAGTCAGGCAAGAAGACTATCTATTAGATAACTATGCACTCTCTTGTCAGATAATTACGCTTCATACATGTGATTCACTTCTGATTCCATGTGCCTCTGTTTTTTAATTTTTAATGGCATTTACATTCATGGGTATTAACCTTCCTTAGTTGTTATCCTTATCTCCTTTGTTTAGTTAATGCTTGTGTATATATATTTTTTGGGTTTAGTGTTCTTGTCATACATTTGTCATTTTGACCTTTATAAAAAAAACTGTAAATAACAAGCATTTTCTTAAGGTTCACTGTAAGCATTTTCTGTTGCTATATTACAATAACAATCGATAGATTGAAATGAACGTAACTCTGTTTTATATGTCCATTTTCCACCTGGTAAATTACTGTAAAATAATAGCAATTTCCTTTTGTCCCCCTCAGAAGGTCAGTTGCCATAATTACTGTAATTTAACCCGTGCTGCCATATCTTTCAGCCATTTTGTTTCTACAGAATTCATTTAAACTGTATATTTAATGTGCTATAAAATGATGAAGAAAGAATAAGCACTACAAAATAAATCTCTTTCATATTTCTAAACTCCATGTGCTTTAGATCTGATTTAAGAACGTGGGATTGTTAACCATCAGCTGAGGTAGAAGGATGAGTCGGTGAGTGCTGTGTGTGATTATATTTCAATCAAGAGCAGTGTAGGGGATGGACATGAACGTCTCCAGTGATTACACTTTTTGACCAGTAGGTATTTAACTACATTTTATTACATTTGTCACAGAGCTCCAGCTCTTCTTACTCATCATTGATTATGAATTGTGTTGTTCTGGAAGTGTGTAGAGTAGGTGGTGGTACCTGGGTTTCAAAACCTTTCAGTGAGTTTTAAAATATTCCAACACGAAGTCACTGGGCTTTGCTTTCCCCAGGGGAGAAAAACAATCTTACCAGCCACTGCTTTGCATCAGTAGAATGTGAAACATTTTGAAGATGTTTGTGATGTACCCCAAATTAGTTGATAACTTGTCAACTTTACTCCCATTCTCTCCCAATTTAGTCACTTGCCAATTCCTACTGGCTGAACCGCGAATAGTTGTGACGTCTTTGGGATTCAAACTTGTCAACTCCCAATAAGTGTGTGAGAAAGCAAAAAACGTTCAATACCCAGCTTGTTTATAATTGGGAATGTGGTAGTTGACATTCAAACTCATGTTAAATACTGATTAGTATATACTTGCTATCAATTAAAGTGACTGAATATACCCAAATAAAGTACAGCTGTTCCTACAGGATTTTCCTGACATCTTGGGAGCATCCAACTGGAAAAGCCATGGACTGCAAAGAGATAATAAAGCCGGTACAGGATCTCATTGTTGAAAAATATCAATCAGAAGAGGGTCACAAAACATTTCCAAGGCAGTGAATATACTATGGAATACTCAAAAGACAATAATCAGCGTAATCAGGGTAATATATGACACAACAGTGACATTACTAAATACAGGACTTCTCTCTAAAATTGATGAGAAGACGAGAAAATGGGTCAGGGAGGCTGGCCAGAAGTCTACAGCAACATTAAAAGGGTTACAGCAATTTCTGGCAAGTACTGGTTGCTCGCAACACGTGACAACAATCTCCTGAATTCTTCATATGTCTGGGCTACAGGGTAGGGTGGCAAGACGGAAGCCTTTTTGAAGCAGAAATACCATCCCAACCTGGCTAAAGTTTGCACACAAAAAACATACAATCTCCCAAAGCTGTCAATAATATGTTATGATCTGATGAGACCAAAATTTAACTTATGTCATAATACCAAAAGATAAGTTTAGTACAAAAATCATCCAAAAGAACACCATTTTCATGGTGAAGCATGGAGGCGGCAGCATCATACCTGGGGGCGGCAGCATCATACCTGGGGGCTGCTTTGCTTCAGCTGGAACTGGGGCTTTAATCAGGGTGGAGGGAATTATGAATTGCTCAAAATACTAGTCAAGTAGTTTTGGGGCAAAACCTTAAGGCCTCTGCTTAAGATAAAGAGGATTTTCAGCATGATAACCTGAAGCACACCTCCAAAGCAACAAAGGAATGACTTCACCAAAACAAGATCAAGGTTTTGGAATGACTCAGCCCGAGTCCACATATAAAGCCAATTGAAAATCTGTGTGTTGACCTGAAGAGGGCTGTATGCAGGATACACTCAGCTAATCTGACAGAGTTAGAATGCCTTTGCAAGGAAGAATGGCAAATTATTGCTGAGTCAAGATGTGCCAAACCGATTGGCTTTTACCCAAAAAGACTGAATGCCATGATAAAATCTAAAGGCACTTCAAGTAGGTATTATTTTATAGGTGTGCATATTTATGTAATCAGGATATTGTACATTTTTTATTTTTCAATTGTTTCCCCTATAATGATTCATATTGTTTTTCACTTTAATTTGAAGGTTGCAATTGTATAAACTATTGGATGGCCATTACCCTCACTATAAATTGTATTACAGACAGACACGCACAAGTTTTTATTAGTACGTCATGTTTATTATCGCACAGAATGATCGAAGCATTTCATAAATAGATTTCTTTCGGACATAAAATAAGATTTACATAATATAATACTCTGCTCCAATGAATATCTACATACACAAGGTGCTTTGGTATGCAGCAGTGAAACAACAAACATGGAAAGTACAATTCACGTAAAATATATATACTATTTCCCTTTTCATCCATTCAGCTACAATTAGGTTTTTTTTACTGAGACCTTGGACAATGTTCTGCTGAACTACACTACCACGTTATGCCCAGGTACTGAGAGGCATCATTGTTTCTGCCCCTTATCCGCCACTCTCTTTGCCTTACTTTGAAGATACCGCTGTTTTCCTTCGTCAAAACGCTTCTGTTCCTCTTCACCCTCCAGCTGCAGACAGACAGAGAGAGAACAAGAAAGAAGGAGAAAAAGAAAAATGACTACTTTTAGTACACTCACACGGATGTGAGCCAGTGAGGTTTCCGGTAACACATCATTTGAAGGTCAGCTTATGACATATTTCTAAATCAAGCCGATGGATGATGTGCTAGCTACAATTATAATCAGGATGAAGCTTTAAAGGCTGAACGTAATATACGATTATGTTTTAAACATGTAAGGGTTGGCACACAAATTCAGACTTCAAAATCCATTGTCCTTTAAAGCAACCGCAAATTAAATGTTCAACAAACTAAGACACACACACAAGCAAAATACAATCAAATACTAATCCTATCATATCCATGAAAAAGCTGTATGAAATAATACCAAACGTCAGAGAAACAGAAAGAGTGTGTCATTGCATTGAATGCATGTGTGCATGTGTGTGTCTGGGTCAATGTACAAGAATGTATAGTCAACACTGCTATGAAAACTGCAAGAAATTGAAAGAAACCTGACAAAAATATCACCTTTATGGCAGTACGGGTGAAGTTTTCCACTTCTCTAGGACTCAGACAAGGAAAGCCCAGAGGCACTAAGGAAATATTGGAGCCCAAAATAAAACAGCATTGCCGTATGCCAATACATGCTAAAAGAAAGATATATGCACACACACAAGATATAACCCCTGATAACACTACAACTATATATGGTGTAAAAAAAAATGCTTCTAATTTGTATTCTTTTCTAATTTAATACAACAGTTTGCATTACAAATCATGTTACTGACAACAACTTGAGTGAAGAGTAGAATCTCTGTAATATTTACATGGATTCTTAGTTTCTTAGTATTTTGAACATCCCCTTTTTTGCTTTATTGATGTGATTTGCCTTAATTTAGGACTTTAAATGGAAAAAAAATCCCATATTTTCAATGTGGTCTCAAGAATTTTTGGACCTCGCTGTATAAAGCATCTTGCAAACAGCACAAAGATCATCGTCATGTGCTGCAATTTTCTCTTCTGGTGTATTGTTAATAGTATAAATATTTCAAATATCTTCATAATGGCATACTGACATACCCGTATATCATTATACCACTAATCCACCTCAAGGAACTGTAGTGGTTTGGATCTCACTCATCAAACAGAGCCAGTGTGGATGTTTTAGGCACATCCACGATCATTTCCACCAAACAGGAATTATTATTCCAACATCCACAGTACATTACGCACAGCGAGACTTTTCTTGTTGTTCCACCAAGCTGTGATTTACCCATCTGGAGTTCTGCAACTGAGCATATTTTATGCTGAAATAAGAACTCAGGAGCAATCTACATTTGTCAGTTGAAGATTGGAAAAACATTTTCGGTCTTCTGTGTTTGTAGCCCATCTGTACAACATATGACATGACGTATGTTCAGAGATGCTTTTCTGCTCACCACGGTAGCAAAGAGCGGTTCCTCGAGTTACTGTAGACTTCCTGTCTGCTCAAACCAGTCTGGCCATTCTCCTCTGACAGAATGCTGGTTTTTGTTTTGTTTTTCACACCATTCTGTATAAACTCTAGAGACGGTTGTGTGTGAAAATCCCAGGATCAGCAGTTTCTAAAACACTCAAACAAGACCATCTGGCATCAACAACCATGCCAGGGTCAAAGTCACAGAGATCCCATTTGTTTTTTCATTCTGATGTTTGATGTGAACTTTAAATCATGCCATGTCCATTCATTCCCTTCTAAATGGTTTCCTCCATGGACACTTACAAGGTCTATAACATCACTTTTGCAAATGAAACAATCCCACAGGTTTCTTTCCTATTTTAAATCTTCTTGAATGCCATTCATAATCACCTTCACGTAAGAGAATATGAAATTTTACAAGCTAAAAGATGAAACAACACTGCTTCATTCTGGACAGTGGTTTTTCCTAGATGCCCTCTGAAGCGTGGATGTTTTCATCATTGGCTACAGGTCACCAGGCAGTCATGTGCAGCAGTGGCAGATGGCAGGAAACCTCCAGGAAAGAGCTGTGCAATGACAAATCAAGCAGGCTTTTGCATAAGGACAGTGGCCAAGATGAATTTCTTGATGAACAAATCTCTATTCTGAACGCACAAGTGAAAGTTTTATTAAATATATAGAGAATAGATGCATAGTACATGTCATAAGCAGTATAGAGCAACTCAGAAGCTTTAAATGCTTTAAAAGTTAAAAGATTGAAATATTTCGGCCATTTCTATCATTGTATGTAAAATGTTGTCACAATAATAGAACAAATTAACACCAAAACCCTATTCTGTACCACCAGAAGCTGGAAGCGCTTCTACTTTAAACAAAAGGAGACTGTTGCCAAGCTGGTTGCCTGGAGCAGAAGAAAGGTGAACTCCCTTTTACTATCAAAGCTCATTGAAAAACACTCTCTTTCCCACTCTACTGAAGCAGGAAACAAAAAGAACTGAATCTGAATGGAGGAAAAAAAGTGTGATCTCAGTGACTTGGTTGTTGCTGCCAGATGGTCTGGTTTGAGTATTACAGAAAGTGTTCATCTCCTGGGATGGTCACGCATAACAGCCTCTAGAGTTTGCACAGAATGGTGAAAAAAAAAAAAGAATAAAAACGAACCTTTTTTAGAGAGGTCAGAGGAGACCGGCCAGACTGCTTTGAGCTGACAGGAAGGCTACAGTAACCCAAGTAACCACTCTTTCCAACTGTGGCAAGCAGAAAAGCATCTCAGAACATACAATACACAGAGCCTTGAGGCAGATGAGCTACAACAGAAGACGACCACATCTGGTTCTACTCAGGAGCAAGACTTGGAGGCTACAGCGGACCTAGGCTCAGTTTAATTGGGCATTTGAAGATTGGAAAAACTGGACTACACTACAGGTCCTTTGGCTTTATTAAATGGACTAATGGACATTTCAAACACAGCAGGTTGTGGTTTGCTGCTTGTAACCTGATGTTGATTCATCTTCTATAACAGAAGCTCTGACGGTAGTACCAGCTGTACCAAACAGACAACAGAGATTTTACACCATACTCATTACCAAAGCTTAACATCACAGGAGCTGAAATGTTTACAAGTACAAGCTAATTAATCCATAATGTCGTCAAAGAACATACTGAAGACAGTGGTGAAGGAGGTGAAATGTCTTTAAGATTATAAGTACATTTGTATTCTTTCATAGTCATGTAGACCATTTAGTAATGAGGATGAGTAAGAACCCAGCTTCTGTCAACAACTACGTATCTCATACTATCTTTAGAGTCAAGCTGCATATGTGGGACAGTCTTATGCACAAAAGAGAAAAGTCTCCTCTTTATCCCATGCTCTCGCTCTCTCTCTCTCCTTGTAAACAGCATCATCTGACCTTGAAGGAACTCCTTCTGGGGTAACTGGCTGCTCCGCTGCTTGGGAGCGGCAGGTCAGCCATGCTTGTCTTGAACAAATTGTATTCAGTTGGCTCACAGTGTACTTTAGCCAGGGAAAATGCCGGGCATTCGTCAGAGGCTATGAGCGTGTGTGTGTGTGTGTGTGTGTGAGATCGCTTATGACAGTTGATATGGAAGGGAAAATATCATCTGCTAAAACATGATTAAATGAAAATGGAAATTGAATTACCGAACCTATAAATGTGCCAGGCAATCAATGCTAAGTGAAGTACAGTTTTTAATAATGAATAAAACACTTTGGTGGGCTGATGTGATACAACCTGATGCGAGGCAGAGTTGTTACCACCTTCACGTTTATTGTTTTCCTAGAGTAGCACATCTGAAATTGTTTTATATTTCTTTCACCACAACACTTTCTGACTGGATAACTGCATGGGTGCAGGTGTTCTTAATAAAGTGGCCGGTGAGTTTATATACTCTACATCAGATAAAATGTTATGATCGGATTGGATCTGCTCTGAGAAACCGCAACGCTTTTATACATCAGCTGAAAGAATTCGATTTGTAAAAAGCAAGCCCATATTATCCGATTGTACACTTAATGAGATTTTGGTGCTTGGTGTCAGGAGATGCCGCAACAGTATTTCTTCCCGGTGATTGAACATTAAGAGCAACCACGGCCTTGGCTTCAGAGGAGTTAATTCCTTTACTGATTTCTCTACTTGCTCTTACTTTGTGGTGTAACTTATTTTTAGTGAGCAGTGCAAAGACTAATGGTGAGGTTGAGAAACATACTACTACACAGTGCTTTTTCAGCAGCCGAAGCGTTTCCGTAGCTCAGACAGTTGCCGTGTGGCCTCACAGTTGGATGCCTTGTTTTCTGTTGCATGGAACAGGTTTGGAATCAGTGAGGGTCACCTGACCCGGTGCCACACGCATACG
Source organism: Parauchenoglanis punctatus (assembly GCA_030068025.1). Classification (NCBI taxonomy): domain Eukaryota; kingdom Metazoa; phylum Chordata; class Actinopteri; order Siluriformes; family Auchenoglanididae; genus Parauchenoglanis; species Parauchenoglanis punctatus. The sequence continues at coordinate 19,697,593 of JAQQZU010000039.1, read as the reverse complement.
CAAATTCATGCCAGAGAGAACTGACGCCTAGTAGCCCTGACTATTAATTAGGGAAATGGATGTGGTTCTGGGAGGGGTCCTGTGGAGGACATAATCATCTCTTGTCGCAAAGCCCCTGAGCCTTTTGGCTCCTTAATTACACAAATTAACGCAGGAAGCCGCTTCAAATGAACCAACAGCCCCAAAGTGGCAGCTTTACGCAGTCAATGAGGCATTTAATCCAGTACTGATTTGCAGACTTTTCTGGACAGCAAGGTGTCGGCTCTAAGGGAAGCGCGCGCATTTATCAATTATTACGCTTTTGTAAAGGTAATAAGTGCACACAGCAGATGTAGGGGAAGAGGTGACCAAGCTATCATAACCAAGCTAATCATTATCATCTGTAACTAACCACAGAAAATCAAGTAGAAGTTATTTAAAAACCTTTAAACAAAAACGGATTTCTCCAGAGGGCGGTACGGTGGTGCAGTGGCTAGCACTGTGGCCTCACAGCAACAAGGTTCTGGGTCCGAACCTGGTGGCCAACTGGGGACTTTCTGTGTGGAGTCTGCATATTCTTCCCATGCCTACATAGGTTTTTTTCCAAACACATGCAGTTAACATTAGGTTAACTGGCTACTCTAAAATTGCCCATAGGTGTGAATGTGAATGATTGGTACCCCACCTCTTGCCTGAAGTCAGCTGGGATTGGCTACAACTTCCCTGATGGAAAGCAGTATAGATGATGGATTTCCCCAGAAGGACAACACATAACCTTTAAGTGTTCAAGTTCTGCATGGAAATTGTTGACTGATGAACATCTCATCCCAATCAGCATCTAGAAGCCTTTCTTAGTGGGTACACAGTTTTAACAACGACAACAACAAAAATAATAATGATAGTAAAGTCACAGATCCTCTAACTATGCACCACTGACCCATGAGGGTCCCCAGAATCGATTTTGACAACCATGGGTTTAGGTTTCCTGATGATTGACCCAGGATTCAGAACATTTATCCAGTATTTTTTTATTTTTATTTTTTTAAATGTACCTTTATCATAGAACCCTATTGCCACAGAATCTATCCCGGTTTTCGTCAGATTTGTCTGTCTCTATTGTTGATCCTGTTCCTCATAATTAGTCTCATTTTTATCTCCTTATCTTGTGCATAACCAAATTATCTATTGAATTTGTTATCCATTTCTGGTTTTTAGTCCCTATACTTCAAGCATTGATTGCTCTGTCATCTAACCCATGCTACTTCACTATAATTCCTGGAATAGCCTGCATAAAATATGCTATGTTTATACCCTACTGCTTCTGGCTATAGCCATGTGTGTTTCACCCTTGGAAGACATATCAAGTTCTGAATAAAAGTGCATGCGCATCACAATTCTGAATGCCTGAAAAAAGATATATTATCGAGTCACATACAGAATGACACAGAGGGCAGACTAAGCCATTAAAACCCTCAGAGGAATTTCTAGATCAGCTCTTGCCGAAAAAGACTTTTATGCCAAGGGTGACTAATTAGCCTAATTAAAATAAGAACGACATTTTTTAATCACATTTAATGAAAAGTAAAAAAATAAAATCACATTTAATGAACAGTCAAAAAAAGTGCGGTTGTATCTGAAATCAGCACACTGTCTAATACGTTCCTATGAATACCATGTTCAGGGATCATGAGAGTTATCGGAAACCAGAATCCCACAGGAACACAGGCAGGGCTTTCAAATCCCACACATCTGGTATAATCCATATGAGAAAAATGCTGCATGTATACGGTGCCATATGATCAGTGGATATGTTACTTGAACGCCCCCGACGATTCATTAAAAGTCTCCCCATCTGCAACTGCAACCAGATAATAAGTAAGATCCTCAATGTTATGCAGTCTTTTTGTTAGAGCTACTGAAAGCATCGTACATATTAAAACACATCGTCTTGCTGCACGGGGTCTTGTTAGAACTTGTTAACTGGTGATTTTTGTAAACAGCATCAGGATGTTACACCATTCACGCTGATCCACTGGTGTTGAACATCTTCATTTCTCTCTTCTCCTGGTCTTTCCAGCTTGTCCTGACATTTATAAATGTCAAAATTTATTTTCTTTTCCATCATTAAAGCGCAGGAAATCCAAATTAGGGACTGTATTCAGAGTTACATGCTAATAGGGCCATATGAACAAAAACATTATTTTATTAATTAGACTCAAAATAGAGAATAACGCCCCATTAAAAGGGCCTACGTCCATTCACGTTGAGTTCACGACCTCGATTTATTATTATTTATCTCATGTGCAAGTAACTGTCAGAGCACAGTATAAAACATCCATTTATCCATCCATTATCTATACCGCTTTATCCGTCTGGGTCGCGGGAAAGCTGGAGCCAATCCCAGCATCTTCGGGTGAGAGGCGGGGTACACCCTGGGCAGGTCGCCAGTCCACCACA
>JAQQZU010000039.1:19655297-19683226 GCA_030068025.1 Parauchenoglanis punctatus | reverse complement strand
GAGAGCGGTTTTTTTTAATATATATATATATATATATATATATATATATATATATATATATATATGTACTATTATTTTCCATTCGTTATGGGCCATTGCACTCAGCTTTTTTTTTTATTTTTTTTTTTTTATACAGTTGAGACTTAAAGCAATTTATACCACAGCGCAGTTGAATTCGCCAATCTGAAGGTGTTGATTAATTTTCTGTAACAGCAACTCGGACATTACAGCTGCATTTCAAAAGTTACATTTATATTAATACTCATTGCAATACGTTATCGTTTCTATAGTAACAACTAATTCACAGGGACTTGTATGGTCGATAATCTACATAATGTAGGCCTAAGAAAAATCAACATGCCGTTATTTAACATACAAACATATATAATCATTGGCATGATGACCTTTGACAAGGAGATGCAAATTTACATTTTTAAGACTCTTCTAACATTCTGTAGGTTTCCCCCCTATAAATTAAGTGATAATAGGGATTTACTTTAAAATCTTTAAAAAGGACAAAGTTCACTGAGAAAAAATTTCCTGAGATATTAAAGAAATAAAGCTTCTTGTTACAGGAAAATAATCAGCTCCGGTATGGTGATATTAACTCTGCTTCACAACAGGCCATAACACACCACCCCATCGTGAATTGTTTTTCCACAACAGCACACTCGGTCATATTTTATTCCTTATTTAAAGCACTTTTTCTTCTTTGCATTACTGAGCCTATACACATTTAACACACATAAAACTGAACGACAGTACGTTTGAGTTTTTCAGCCGTGGCTTACACACTGCATTCGCTCTTACTACTGCAACGTTGTTGGATGATGGCGAACAGTGTCATAACACACATTTAGCTTGAAATAATGCACCCTAAAACTATATGGCCCTATGAAACCTGCGAGAGACACAAATTAAACAGCACTGTCACCCAGTCACTCATTCCCGTGCTCTAGAAACACTTCTCAAACTAATGTATACAACAATCTCCCCTTCCAAGCAAAGTTCAGGATAAATGGATCTTTCTGCCACCATGTTTAACAGAACATAAACAATATAACATCTGTGCTGTGCTATATGTGTGTGTGTGTGTGTGTGTGTGTGTGTGTCTGACAATAATGGACACTGAGACTTTTTTGGCAACGCTGTACTTTAACACAGAGCGAAGTTTTCTGGGGAGCGTCTATATTTCATTTTAATTCATTACATCATCACATGGGCCTTTTTTTAGATTGGTGATTTAAAGTCAAAATCCTCACCTACTTTTTATGTTCAATAAAATTAATATCAATGTTTTTGGCACATGCCAATCTACATGAACAAATGTGACTACCTTATAGACAGCTTTAGACATGAGTAATGGCATATTAAACAAAGTAAGACTAAATAATTAATAAGATCCATTATTCTTCTTCACTCACTTGTTCTTTAGGAAAGTAGACTCGGCTTCAGGGGAAAAAAAGGCTTTGAGAGTCAAAAATGGGAGATGGAGGATATATTAGAGCAGGAGATCATAAACAACCCCAAACCTTGGAATACTGGTTTCGTCTAGTTATTAACAATCATGCTTGTTAAACTATAGATAATTTGGGCATACTGTGTTTGTTTTCTTGATTTCTCTTCTACTTCTGTTTGACTCCCTTCCCACCAACATGAAGGTGCTAGTTCTTGGCTGGTGCTAGTGCCAGTTCAGAGTTGGTTCATGCAAACCTTCTAAGAACTGGTTTGCTTTTCAATGGGCTATAGAGCCACCATAGAGCCATCACTGGATATATCTGCATACATCTCTGCTCTCAGCAAAGCTAACGCATAATGTTAGCAGTGGCAGTCACAAGTGTTTCTCTTGGATTTGTGAACTTACTTTTGTATTTAACCACGACTGGTCCAAGACATTTGTGCTCTGGTTTTTGAAAAATGACGGTCACAAATTTTAGTTGTTCTTAATCGGTTCATAATCGGTTCTTGGTTCTAGACTAGCAAAGTGTTGGTGACACTCTTGAACCACTTTTCCTGGCCAAGAGCTAGTTCTCCAAAAAAGCAAAGAACTGGTTCAAGATTAGGCACTGCCTTGGTGGAAAAGGGGTATGAGTGGAACAAAAGAAGAGCTTGTGAGTTTCTCTCACAGCCCCATTTGGAAATGTGGTGTACCGACCTCTAGTTTGGGAATCTCTGTCTTGAAGATGGCAGAGTGTGATTGTTAAAGGAAAACAAACAATTTGTCAACTGCAGGTGTAATATTGCTTTGGTTATTGCATTTGTTACAAGTATGTTTATTATATCATTATATCATGATAATGGAAAATACTTGTTTGTAATTGGGTGACAGATCGGCTATACATTATTTTCTTATACCAGGATGCTTATAATGTCGATTCAATCAAAATTACGACTGTAAATTGGAGGTCAATGTGAACAGTTCTATTACATTTTATTATAACATTGATAACATTTAATCATTTTAATGTTAATTTTCTTGAGTTCATCAGTTATTGTATCTTCTGTCATAGGCAGAAAGAATGGATTTTAATTACACAGAAAAGAATATTTACTTCATAGGCTACAATGCATGGACGTGTTTTAAATAAACAGGCTAACAACAGAGCAAGATAATGGCCTCTGATATGTAACCATAGCAACAATCATATAATGGTAACCTGTAGGGGTGACAATACAGCTAAATAAATCCACAATATGCTTGCTATTTTTATATCATTTCATATCGGTTGTAAGGAAGCAGAGTATATAGGTTTTAGAATACTGTAGTGTTTATGAAAAATGTGGACTTTTGCTTCCACCTCCTCAATCATTTTACTCTATACAGCATTGTATACACTATAACACATATTACTACACAAGTAAAAATCATTTTCTAAAATAGTATAGATAGATAAGGGAAGAGAAATTGTATCTATTCTGAGAATATTGATATGACATGCCCTTGGATTATAATGAATACCACGAAACCTACTACCACCACAGAGTTTTAAAAAATCCTTTTTCCTGTGGTCTGACTGTGCAGCGAGCGATCAGATAGCAATCTCATTGTGAAACAGGTGGTACAAAACAGCAGCAGCAGCTCACTGCAGTGTGTGGAGTAATTTGTATCTATTTAATTTTCCACTACCTCATCTGCTTTGCTTACCTAATATATTCAGAGGCTCTGCTAGAAGTGTGCTTTGTGTGTGTTACCCATCAAAACAGCCCTGGAAGCATGACAGATATTGTTTCGAGAGACGCGATACTGTAATTTGGGTATTGTAATGGACGATATTGTTTGGGTGTCTGAGATATAAATATAACCAGTGCCTATTCCACATTAGTCGAGCTGCTTATTTCAGTGGCTGCTGTTGAGTGGCAACAAAAGCACAGGAAGTTTTTTTTTTTTTTCTTTTTAAACCAAAGCTGGCATCTATGTATGAGAACTTTGCAACCTAGAGGTAATTTGGATCTGAAAATATGGTTTCTGTGTAAAAGATAATGTGTGAGACCTCTAATGGCACTTGTTTGTATTGTGTGAGTGTGAGCATATGTGTCCAAAAGAGCTAATAACAGAATTACAAATCAGTCCCTTATTGTTGGGTTTATTAAACCATTCATATCTCCCTTCCTGTTTACCTTTCTTGATCTTCCGGTGAAAGTTGATGGCATCTACGGATGCAGTCACAATGTTGGTCTTGCAGTGACGAGCAGCCACGATTCCCGCCACCTCGTCCATGAGCTTCATGGTCACACCTGCAAATAAATAAAATGTTATGATTGGGAGTAACTAAATGAAGGGACAAAAGAAACCGTCAAATGGATCTTAATTCGAGTTTATGAGTTATTATATTATATTTGCAATAATCAAACTTTTTTGTCTTTTTTTATTTGTCTAAAATTAAAGGTCTTTGGTGGTAAATGCAAAAAAAATAAACAAATTTACTTTAAAACATTAAAAATACAATGGCAGACAGAGCTCAAAACACAACAGCAACAAAGAGTTGGTCCTTATTGAACATTACATGCTCATTGCTGATTGGCTGTAGCGCATGTCTGTCTGAGGCCATACTAATACATTTTAGTTTTAAAACGCATCACTTTTTCTGCATATAAGCCTGGAGTCCACACTACTCTGGAGTCTTCAAGCCCCTAAAATGGAGCGTTTTGGAAATGCTGCTGTCCCTGTTTTAATTTGAAAATGTTTTAGTGTGGACGACCAGAAACGGAGAGGTTAGGAAACGATGATGCAGACACCCATGTTCGCTGATTTATCATGCTCCTATCACATGGCTCTTTTTCTGAACAAACAAACAGTGTCAGCCTCGACTACCAGTGGTGAATGCAGCATGAATAATGAATTACAAGCGTTGCTGACCTTGTTGTTTTTGCTAGCAGCTGTTGTGCAGTTAAATTCTGCATTTTATAATGTTTCACCTGCCTACATGTGCAGGAGGCAAGCTATTATTCAAGGGATCTGCAACTAAGGAACCAGCTGCAGAGTAGACAATCTGCTTCCTGTTTATACCAACACGCACATGCCCAGTGTACATGAACAGTCATGTGATGCATTTTCAGGCTTGTTTGTATGGGCATAGATTATTTCTTATATGGAGTGAATATGCTTGTCTGGACAGAGATCATTTTTGTTTCACGGTGCTGTTTTAAAACTTAACATGTTAGTGTAGACATAGCCTAAGTTGGCGGAAAATGGAGAGCTGGAGGATGTATAGAGTGAAAGCAAATATGATAATAACATAAGTTACTTTGCATTAAATCATGTTGCTTAGGCAACTAGATAGCAGACTGAAAAAATAACAATAAGCATGTGATCAAGAAGAACCCAACCTTCCCGTTTCTTTGAGTAAATTTTGATGTGTTTTGGAATGTGCTATGTATTTGGTTTTGTTGCTGCATTTTGGTTTGTTAATGTGTTTTGCAATCATGGGCCATCGTAATCGACAGCTGTTTAAATAGCATGCCAGTGATCTGCATAAACGTGCAAATGCATTTGCCTTCAATATTTCCATTACCCTAATTACTTCGCTGTTTACATCCTGTACAGCAACTGCCAACACAATCATTTGGAGTACTTATTTCATCCATGCGCTTGAAATAAGTACAAAACGTCAAGCTGATGCATGAATATGGTACAATAGTAATGCACCATTAATTCCATTATTAATGGCCACACTACAAGGCGCTAACAGAACAGATGAAAACAATGGCTAAAACTGAGACTGAACTGATGAACTATTGTGTGGCGTTCTGCAAAACCATGCCAGATGTTACTGGAGGCCAATTCCAGGAAACAACCAAAAACAACTTTACTTTAAGAAAGCAAATATAGTTTCTCAAAACACAGAACTGTTTTTACTTATTTTACTTAAGATTGTCTAAAACCTTAGTTAACCTTAAAGCTAAGTGTGATTTCTGCTTGATCTGATCAAATTTTCAGATGGTTACACACCATACCGGAATGGACATAAGCTTAATCAATTCAGTATGTTATCGGATATCAGCAGTCAACGCAGGCTGTCTGCGATGTGCCTGCACCGTCACATCATCATCAAAATAGAGAAGAACATTTACACACACTGTTTAAAAAAGTTTAAGGAATTGTTTTCCCCAAAACAGGGACATATATTTAATCAGTCGTTTATTTCCTCGCCAACATTAGAACGGACAGAGATCAGTCGAGTGAAGAGACAACTATGAGGCCTGTCTTTGAATGCTTGAGTTACTTTTACCTCAAGTGATGTGACAAGAAACTGATGATGGATGATGCTGATATCAATGTGAGAACTCATTTCCCGTTGTTAAATTATGTAACATTTGGTACTAATGTTGTTTTTCATACCTAGATGAGGTTACACATGCAGTGGTATGACTCTTAGAATGGAAAAAAAGTAATTAACAGAAAAAAACATGTATAAATATAAATAGAATTCTTCTTTAGAGAGCTTTAAAGCTGTTTCATAGATGCAACACGTTTTAACCTTATAAAGCAACTATGGCAAGCTGTTCGGTGTTAGTGGTGAGTGACAACGTTTCAATAGTACTAAACATTGACACAAAGCCATCGGTGTCTGACTCATCCACTTGTTGATTACTTCCTCTGATGAAAGCCATGACTTCAGTCCAAACCCAGAAATTCTGCCACTGCACTATGATAGGATTTCAATTACCAAAAGCTAGCACTTGGCTTTGTAAACCAGTGTATTTATTTTTTAATCACAGGGCTAATGTTACCAATTTCACAGCTCAGTGCTGGATTTATGGAGTTGATCTCCTGCCTGTAGGATCCACAGCCTGATGATGGTGTTCAAGCAACAAGTAAACGGCTGTTGATAATATGGTTCAGTATAGAGCCATGTATCCACAATGTGGAGGAGTAATCTGTTCAAGGCTTGCTTGATCCAAGCTGTTTCTTTGTTTCTTGAATCAAAGTAGCATTGCTTTGATGGGCCCACATGACACCAGTGATAAGAGAAATGGGCCTGTAGATCTTTCAGCCCTCTGGCCCCTTTTCCTCCCACCGTAAAGATTATAGAGGACTTGGATGTTCTTTTACCATTTAAAAACACAGCACAAAATGATATTACTCCTTTGAATGACTTGGACTGCAGTTGCTCCATGAAATGATTTCATGAAGCAGAACAGAGCAGCTGTGGCCTTCATTGCTGCTTGATTCATGTTGTCTTTTACTGTTACTCTTTGCACGACGTCATGTTGACCACCACGTGTTCCATTCTGGATCTGGCTTTTGTCCGGCTTGATTCAATACAAGTCACTCTCCACAGTAGTAAACATTTTTCCACATGTGTTAAAGGGTCACACGTCCTGCCACTGTATTTCTAGTTATTTATTTCAAATAGTACTACACTATATGGCCAAATGTTTGTGGACACCTGACCATCACACCAATATGTGGGTCTTCCCCAAACTGTTGCCATATACATGGATTCACACTGTTGTAGAAGATGTATTTATAAGCTGTAGCTTTAAGATTTTCCTTCGCTGGAACTAATACCCCTTTTCCACCAAAGCAGTTCGAGGGATGCTTCAGAGCTGATGCCTAATATTGAACCAGTTCTTCACGTTTCAACAGCCAAAGAACCGGCTTTAAGCAAGGTTTGACAGCAGAACCGACACTTTGCTGGCCGAGACTAATGACCAACTAAAACTTTGTGACCTCCACTTTTAAAAAAACAGAGCAAATGTAGCGGCTGAGGCTACCAAAGGCTAACATTAACATCTTATTTTCAGTGTTGAAAGTAATCAAAATGTTTTTGAATGTAATAGTCGTCCATAGCAATCACGATGAGCAGCCCAAAGGTGTTGGACCAGTCATGTTTGGATGACAATTTAGGCTTGAAAAGCCAGGAACGACATTTGTATGAGGACAATGTAGTCCACCTTTGTTGTTGTTGTTTGTTTGACAATAGAGCTGATGGGAAAGCAGAGATGTATACAGATGCATACAGTGACGTAATGATGTGGCTCTATGGTGGCTCTCTAACCCATGGAAAAGCAAAGCGGTTCTTAGAAGGTTTGCAAGTACTCCAATCCGTGCACAAGCACCAGCCTAGAACTGGCACCTCGTTCAGGTTGATGAAAAGGGGGTATAATGGGCCCAAACATATTTCAGCATAAGAATGCCTCCGTGCACAAAGTGAGCCCCATGAAGGCATGGTTGGAGAGAAAGAACTCGAGTAACCTGCACAGAGGCCTGACCTCAACCCCACTGAACACCATTGAGATGAACTGGAAAGCCTCTTCACCTGACATCAGTACCTGACCTCACTAATACTCTTGTGGCTGAATGGGCAAATCCCCACATCCATGCTCCAAAACCTAATGGAACAGTGGAGGTTGTTACATCAGCAAAGGGGGACCAACTTTGAAATGGAATGCTCAACTAGCATATATAGGTATGATGGTCAGTTGTCCACAAACATTTGGCCTTGCTGTGTATTTTAGATGCTGCTGAAGCCATACTACTGTAATAAACCAGTACTTGCCATCTTCAAATCTTTCTTTTTATTTATTATTTAGTTGTCCCTTGCTTTTATGTTACATCATACTGCAGCAGACAGCAAAATCAAATCATCAGTCCACATTTTCTATCCCAGTGAGTTTACAGCATCACACAAAATACCTAGAAGGGTTGGTAGGAGAATACTGAAAAAACCCCGATACATTTCAAATGCTACTACAGCTACAGTAAGTGTACTGAGAACATTAACGCCGTCATTAAAAGATATACCATAGCGTTCTTTGAACAAGAGCTCCTCCAAAAATCTTTCCACAGCTGTCAATTGGTGAGTCAGTCAGAGAAAAAAACCTATGGTGGTGCTAAGTTCCACAAATCACATGAAATCTCAACATGTTAATAATAATCTAGTATGTGTTTTATAAACTAAGTAGATTTAAATATATTACTGCCTTGCTCCGTAGTACATATTAGGAATTGGAGAGGGGGGGGGGGAAAGCACCAGACATTGCTATACAGGGATCAATAAGCAGATATGACACCCAAGTTGCCCTTTATTCAGAAAAATAATTTTATATATATATATATATATATTATACTTGTTTGGCTAGTTTCCCTAGCACAAAAAACAATCTTAGTTGAACTGCAAACTCCATCACATGGTTTCTCAGCATCACACTTGGTGACTAATGAGGTGAGTAAGACAATGTTTAAAATGCTAGCTCGATTTGTCGGATAAATCACCTCGCCAAAATCCAATCACTGACGAATCTTAACCGTGTTCCGCCTTTTCCGTGATTCTGCAGTGCAGTGCTATTTACCTTCCTTCATGTATCGCATAAATACACCACAGTGCACTAGTTGACATGGGGATTTGCAAACCGACAGGGAATGCTCCATCATGACAGAGCTTAGATGAAGTGAGACACGAATAAACAGAGCTGTCTAAAAAAAAAAAAAAAAGGGATTCGGCTTGCCCAATAATTGCAAATAACATGCCACATTTCACATATCAATCTTCGGAGCCATTCGAGTATAGCTCCATAGATGAGTAGCTGAATTTTCATTAACAAGGAGAAAAGGAATTCTCCAGACTTAAAGGAACACATTTTCCCTGGAACCCAGTGTGTCCAGAGACAGTCTGCACATACTCACTAGACTGGTGTATGCATAATTGTGTGTAGTGCTGAATTACAATTATTACATGTAATTGATATATGTTCTAGGTTTACAACACAAAGACATTATCCTTATCTGTTTAGTGCTCTAAATATCCGTATCTGTATGTGTATTCGAATTAAATCCTGAAGTGGGTGTGGCCTATACCAGAAGGATTTTTTGTTGTTGTTTTTTTTTTTATTAAACATGAACTCTTCTACTCTGTCCCTGAAAACATTGAGAAAAACCCAGAGATAGAAATGCCAGCGTATGTGCATGTGAATTCTGGCTTCCTCAATCTCAGCAACATGACCTGAGTTCATAACTGGTTTTGACTAAAGATCTGTTTTTCCCCACTCATGATATGTTCATGAATTTATCACTCAGAGGTTAATAAACATGGTCTTTGTTGATCCCAGGCTTATACCCACATGAAAGTAAAAAGCTCCTGCATTTTTCGTTGGGTCCACCTAGATTCCTCTCCTGATGCATGTCAGTCTCAACCAGATGCCCTTTGAACCTCTTTGGCAATCTTTTTAGAAAAAAAATAAAATAACAGTGCACCTCCAATTCATATTTGTATTTGTTCAGAACACATTAATAATGCATTCCCTTACAACCCTGGTATGTACTGTACATTAATACTTGTTTATTGCGTCTCCTCAAATTAGCTTTGAGACGAGAGGGCACCGTTCTTATTTTTTTCAACATACAGCATCCTTTACAGTCTATGAAATGTTTGTCCAAGAGACGAAACCTCTTTTCAAAAGAAAAAGCCTGTATCTGCATGCAGCGTGTTTCCTAAATTGCAGGTATCATCTCAAGCACATTATCCAGGCTAATAGGAGTGCATTAGATTAATGCACCCAAATATGTGGCACAAATGCACTAATTTACGCTCTAATAGTGAAAACAGCTGTGACAGGAAAACACTGCAGGAGTTAGGCAAGATGAATGAATCTGGATTCACAACATAGGAGTAATGACCTTGCAGAACAAAACAACCGGTGGCAAAAAAGGAAAAGTATTACGACGCCACACCTCATACGGAGCATTATGCCTTTATATTGCATTCAGAATGAGGTGCCTGACTTGTGGCATTCCCATATCTGTGAAATATAGGTCTCCGGGTGCTTTGAGAGGAAAAAAAGAAGAAGTAAATGTATATTTTGTGGCTACACTAAGCAGTGGCAGCAGTATTTTTCCACCTTATAGGGATAGTGTAAGTGTTTCAGTAGGAAAAAGCCTCTTCACAATGAGACTGGTACTGCTGCATGTCTTAACACAACAAGAATTACAGCTTATATAAACTGGACTACTGCAATTACTCAGTAATTACTGTTTTGTTTGAATGTCTTAGTGGCAAAATAAAGACAAAGACTTGTATGTCCAGTAGCGGCAGTTCAGTCAGATAGTGAATGAGGGTAGAATTACCTGCTGTGTTTTAAGGTTTAAAAAAAAAACGAAGAAGAATAATAAGGGGAAAAAAAACAATGGCAAAGGAAAAAAAGAGATTTCTTTTTACCTATCGATTGTCCTGAGCTAGTAAGATAAACCACTGAATAATGACTAACGCAGTGTGACTAATGCCATGGAGTGAGACGTCTTAGATAAATATCTTTTCCAGGAAAATGTGGTTGTCACAGGCAGTTCTTGAAGGTCGGATCCAAGTGGGTGAAAATCATTATCAGTGTCCAAAAAAACAGGAAGTCTACATCAAACGAGGGAAATCCGTAATTAAGAACAAAGACAGGCAAGAGCCAGAAAACCGGAATAGATAGGAGTGGAAAATAATAATGCTCAGTAATGCACAAACACACTCAACAAGATTCTGTGAGGAGGGAGAGAAACAACAGCGTATAATAATCAAGGACAGGACTCAGGACAGGTGTACACATTAGGGGAACAGACCAATGAAAAGACAGGAGTGGAGACAGGACAGAAGTAAAAAACGAAAGCCATAAAAAACAAAACAAACGAGCAGTGCTTATCGACCCAGGAAGCCTGTCGCACACTGAGAGAGGAATTCCTGACAGCGGTTATCTAAATAATGGCCAAATGCCACAAAAACAAAAAGAAAGTTCAATCTGAAGGTAACTTATCATATTTTCACTTATCTAAACTGTATTGTCTCCTGCTTTCATGTGACATCTTATTGCAGTTGAAAGAAAAGGGGGAAAAATGCTATCTACTTTGTTAGTCTGTACTTTCCATCCTATCTGTTTTCCAAGCCTTGGTGTAGACACATCTGGGGGAAAAAAAAAAAAAAAACTCCTGTCCCAAGAGCTCCATGCAAGAAAAAACTGGCAGCATTGGAAATACCGATGGAACTTTTGAACTCTCCCGCTCTGAATACAGCTCATGTAATGTTGTCTAAACTCCTTCAAATGTCTTTAGAATTAGGATTTAGATGCTAAGATATGGCTTTTGCATAAGATGATCTGCAAAGCCAACAAACCTGCAAACCTTCACCCACAGTGCTGAGTGGAAAACTGGGGTCCTTTCCTGAACCGTAACAAGACTGTGGCAGATGTTTCATTTTTTGTTTGTCATACAAATTGGAGCAGCATAGTGGGACTGCAGCAACCTCACCATCTGCTTTGCTTTGGGCTTCTCTACTGAATACAAAGAGTGCTCATTTGCTCATGCCTTGCACATTTAGACCATTGCACACATTAGGCTTAAACAAATCAATACCCACACTGTTGAAATCTGCTTGTGGTCCAAAAGGTCCTCACTCCTTCTGAGAATTACATATGTAAGACATTATGCCTTATGTAAATAGTTATCAAGTGGATGCTGATCTGCATGTACAGCATTTGGCACACTCTCTAGAGTGATTTACACAAGTGCTTGCTTGTCTACTTGGAAAACATATAGTATATCCAAGAGCAGGAGTCAGCGCTGATACATAAGTAAACACTGTGACAGGAGTACTCGGCACTTTGGTTTTTGTTTAATTGATGATATTGATATTTGATATACTTCCTGTGCATATGTCCAATTCAAATTAAAGAAGTAATTTGCATTTTTTGCAACACTGTGGTACAATGTTGGCCCATTTTTATTGGTATCTTCAATTCAGGAAGATATTGAGATTGGCTAAGCCACACAAGCACATTCAATTATTTTTCAGAAAGCAGTCTTCCAAATTGGTTCTTCTTCCAAACCAATTATATCTATGACCTTACTTATTTTTATGTAACTTTACCTATACATTCTTAATATAGTATCTTATCTATGTTAGAAGACAACAATCCTTATTGATTGTTTGTTGTCTTCTTTGTGTCCTATAAAAGTGGTGGGTCAAGCTGAGCCATTCTTGTGGCTCGAAAGGCTTTAGGTACAGTGCAGAACTGGTTCATTTTTGGCTTTGTAAGCTAGCTTCAGGATTTGAAATCTATCACTAGTAGCTACAGGAAACTGGCAGAGGACACACAGGTTTGACATGGGTGAACCTTTGATTGAAAAGATTGAAGATTGCATTGAAAGGTCCATTCTGGGCCAGTTGCATTGATATAATGGCACACACAGGGCCACCAGACAGGAATGAGTTCTAGTATTCAAGTCTCGAAATGACAAAGGAACTGACCAAGCACCTTAGTGGCCTTCAGATCAAGGCATCAATCTTTTGCTCGTCTTCTAAATATAGAAAGATTGCAAGATGTAAAAGTCAAAGCCTAAATGCTTCACAGACTAAGATCTCTAGACTTGATTAGACTTGAAGATACAGTGCATAGACTGAGGTTCTTTTGTAATAAAAAGAAGAATAAAGACTTGTTAATCCTATAATAGTAATTCAGTCAGCGCTGTATCAAGAGTGTCAGAAATTTGCACATATACATCACATGCCAGCTACATCAAACCTCATCGTACCCCAACTGTAGGCACAAAAGAGTGACAGACAAATAGAAAATGTGAAATAGTGAAAAAGAAAAGAATAAGATAGATCAATATTATACTATAAGAGGGAAAAAAATTTTTAGGTTTTTTTTAGCTTTTTCTTGCTGAACACATTTTTCTTTATTCTCTAATAAATAGAGAAACGTATTCGCATAGTTTCTTTGTTCTCTAATTTGCTTGGAAGTCGGTGAAGTATAGTCAGCTGATTTATCGTGGTTATGGAATTTGTGCACTTGCGCGGTTGGTTGCGTCTTCGCGGGTGTTTGTGTGTTTCTCTGTATTTCAAACTTGGTTATATCTATCTGGAGAGCCTGCTTGCCCTGTGTATGCCTACACAGTAGAGCGATTACAGTGGAGCAAACCAAGAGATTCTGCTCTTTTACCTCTTTCACCACTAACTGTGACAGTCAGAGTTTTGCACAATAAAGTTTCTTTCTCATGATGCTTCGGTAATACTGAGGAAACTTCAGCATTTACTTATATCCTTCTTAAGTCCTTAACACTTGGGCTATATCCCAAACTGCATATTAGCTTGCTATACAGTTATATTATTCAGTGCTGCTTTGATGTCAATTTAGGCATACAGAGCAATGAATTCTCTCTGAATGCGTATTGATTTGCCATGAGATTAATCTGCACAGTGGAGAAAAGCACAGCAGGACCCACATTATAAAATGTTCTTCCATAAATAGCTTGCAGTAGCATTTATGGTTATACGTTATGGAATATATTATTCTAAAAGCATAGTGTATACCTTGAAGCCCAAATCTGACCTTTATTAACATTTCAAAGTGGACATGTTTGTCTTAAAAAAATGAGACGATACAGAACTATCTATCTTCACTGTTCCTTTTTCATAGGAACTATGCCAGCTTAACTCTTGGACATTTGTTTTATTTATGTGTCTCCTCGTATAAATTATAATCTCCATTTAATTATTCCCAGACAGTAATCAGACTCTTATTAAACAGTTTAAAAATGAATACATTACGTGCCTACATACTGTACATTTCCACAGCCCTATAAAGCAACTCCAGAACTTAATTTTGAATGTTTCTATAAAGGGGGAAAAAAATCCCATGGTATTCGGAGAATACAAATTGGACCTTGCAGCTCCACATTTCACCAGATTTAGCTTAGCGTGAGGGGGAAAAAAAAGTCCCTCCAGTAGACTTAGGAACAGCAGTAACTGTTCTGCCAGAGACTTGAGAATATCAGACACAGCAGTGTTCTCATTACAGTCACAGGACGGCACAGGGAGCTCATCAGATTCTGTGCTGAAATCAGCTGGCGGGCTTGACACAGCCGCGGGAAGACGTCTGAGCCAAACCTCTGCAAGAAGTCAGGAACTCAACTTGAGATTCCTGTAGAGTCTGAGCTTGTTTGGGTTTGTGGAACTTTTATTCTCTCCATCTTCAGCATTCGACTGACTTGCTCCGCATAGCCATAATATCCATTAAGATGATCCACTGAGAGCTCTTTGAGTTCACTTCATACAACAGTTCCGGTCCACTAATTTGATTGGCTGAGCGGTGTTGCACTGAATGAACCACTCCACATGTCTGTGTTCATTAAATTAAAATTAAGTAAAATTCCACTTCCTAGTGTGAAACGGTCACAATAGCGGCATCACATGGCAAAGGAAACTTTTCAGGACTGTAACGTATGCCCTAAAATATTACACCTCATCAGATGAAGAAGGGATGCCAGAAGCACCTTTAATAGGAATGAACAAATCAACATTAGCTAGCTAGCCAGCTATCTGATGTGCTGTAAAGTCAGAGTGGCTTCTTCGGGATCAGTTTCCTCTAACGTAGTAAAAATAAACAGAACATTTAGCAATACTGTATCTGAAATGTCACTTACTCAATATTGATTTCTTTTTGTATAGAAGCAAAAATCACACACGTAGATACGTACATACTACAATCATATGATAACCACTATTCAGATTATTCAGATTTTTAATTCTCCTAAACATTTGTGGGAAACTGTTTCGAAAATACCTTTGTGAGCATACAACAGTAAAGCAAAGAGTAAAACACAATCCTTCACTTCTGACATCTTAAAACTGTGAAGAACACAGCACTTATGTTTAAAATGCCAACGAGGGAACAACAAAAGTAAGTTGAAGTGCAGCAACAGGAAGAAACTAGATTAAACGTTCAGTTTTCGTGCAAGCCAATTATATTCACGTGCCCTAATTTCACTTCAAACAGTGTTTTCATACACAAATGCCTTTCATTTTGCAGCTTCGTGACTGCTCTTTTTGTAACGCTCCCAATACTCTACAAGTATAGGCATGCTGGCACTCAAGTGTGAGTGTGAGCCGTACCCAAGGAGTCTCATCTCGAAGTGAGATCCCTTCAATTTAGATGTGCCACCCAAAAAAATCCCAAACGCCACCTTCCAAAGTGTCTCTTGACAGTTTCTGGCAAAAAGTTTCCCTGCGCCTCACAGGCAGTGTGCTGGCAAAATGCTGTTGGGTGAAAAATGGGAACGAGAAAATGAAAGGTGAAAAGGCCTTGTGAAAAGATGGATGAAGACACTTTGAAATTGAAACAGAGAGACTGCGAAGTTTCCACCTGCACGCTTTTAGAGTTCATCCGTCATGTTTGCACTCAACTGATTCACCAAAGAGTGCATTCAGAAAAGGAGCTTGAGGAGATTTAGTACTTCAGTCACAAGCGCACTACAGTAAGGCCAAGCACATGCTATGGACTAGTGAAGTCTTGGTTACATTTTAGACATTTAAACACAGCCAAAACTGTGTGGGATCTCATGCAAGGTCTATGTCTAGAAGGTGCCTCATACCACGACTAAAAGCTTACTAATTACTTCTTGGCCTAAAATCAATATGGATTAGACTTTTCAGTTCAGAATGGTGTCTAAAGTGGTGAATAAAATGTTTACAGATGTGACATGGTTATCAGTCAAAAATGTCTCACTGTTTTACAAAGCTGTGAGAGAGTACAAGCATATTCCCTTCCAGTTTCTTATCACTTTACTCGAATTTCAAAAGTTTATGATTTATGATATTTATACTGGCAGTCCTTGCAGCTTATACTTGCAGTGTAACACTGAGTAAACATACATCAAGTAAACTGCAAAACTAGTCGCAATTATTTACTACAATCCATTGTTGACTCACTCAACACCATGTCAATTTAGCTACACCGAATGGATGGTAGTCTCTTCCACACCAGCAGCTCATGACCGTAGACTTTGGTGGCGCATGATGACATCAATAACTAGCTAGCTTTAACTAATTTAAGTCCAGAGGCCAGCGCACTTGATTTATGCTACAGGCCACAAACATTTGTTGACATCTGACCATTTTACCCATACATGGGTCCTCCCCAAAATGTTGCCACAAAGTTGGAAGCACACAATGATATAGGATGTCTTATATGTTGTAGCATTACAATTTCCCTTCACTGGAATTAAGAGGCCCAAACATGTTCCAGCATGGCAATGCTTCGTGCATAAACAAGATCCATGAAGACACGGTTTTGTCTTTTATGAAGAACTCGAGAACTTCAATATACACCTTTGTTATGGACTGGAACACTGACTAGCCTGACATCAGTGCCTGACCTCACTTATGGCCGAATGAGCACAAATCCCCACAGCCACACTCCAAAATCTAGTGGAAAGTCTTCTTCAAAGTTATTATAACAGCAAAGGGGGACTAAATCTGAAATATAATGTTCAAAAAGTAAAACTGTCTTATGGTCAAGTGTCTAAAAACGTTTGGCTATATAGTGCACCTAGTGAATTGTAGTGAGTCGAGAATATACAGTATACAGTCTAGCAGCACATTTTGAGGGTTTCTTCTTTGTGCAACCGTGTCTGGTATATCAGGTGTGTTTGCCGGGTTTCAGCAAAATGTTCAACCCAATCTAAGTACTTCCCAAATCAACCAAAAACGCTCCTGAAACAAACAAAAGGTCACCTTCACAAAATCATTTGCAATATCTTACAATAGATATGGTTCTGTACATCATAGTGCACTGTGTCCACTTACACTCTGCTGAACACGTTTTTGATTATTTACTATAAAATAAGATCTTGGCGGCTGCAGATATTTTCAAACGAGGTCAATTTGGTGTAAAAACCATGTCCCTCACAACCCACAATCGAACGTCATTAACCGTCCTGTCCGTTGATCCTCCCCCAAGCATGGGGCAGAGTTTGAAAACAAAACCAAATAAACTTGTTCCCTAAGCATTGTGAAGTTCTCACGCCATATGATGAGAATGCAAATGATAGTGTTTCGATTCGTTTGTCTACGCAGAATACAAATTTGTGTTCAAACAATTTTAGAGAAATGAACCGTTAAATGTTTTAATGACGTGACATCACCCAGCATCCCATTAACTTCAAACATGTCTGATTCATTTGTGCATGCAAAATAAACACGTGTTTCATTGTTTCTTAAGTTAGAGTTAGGGTTAGTCATTTAACGGTTATTAAAATATTTAGTGGTTAATTCTCCAAAACTGTTTGAGCACGGTTTCTCTTGCTCCTTAAGCATTCAGAAATGCTAACATGCTTCACATTAATAAAACTTGCACTAGACTATTTAGCAGGCACACAACACTAACTGCTCCAAACTCATCCATTATGGATTCCTCTAATGTAGTAAGGTAAAGTGAAATTGACCCGTAATTAGTTTACTGCTATGGTCAAATTCTTTTGAAGCCTATTTGCTCCATCAAGCATTGCATTCGGAAGAAATTATGCTCCGGAACACGTCTGAAATGTTCTCTCTCAAACTAAAAAAAGAACCAACCAAACAC
Source organism: Parauchenoglanis punctatus (assembly GCA_030068025.1). Classification (NCBI taxonomy): domain Eukaryota; kingdom Metazoa; phylum Chordata; class Actinopteri; order Siluriformes; family Auchenoglanididae; genus Parauchenoglanis; species Parauchenoglanis punctatus. The sequence goes on along the minus strand of JAQQZU010000039.1, from coordinate 19,665,388 downwards.
TCACATTTACCGTCTCATAAAGACGACATGTGTCCATGAGAGATGACATGGTCAGGTGTTGAACATTGTTATTAAATTTATAAAAGCTCCTTCAATCTTCCTCCGCCTGCCTAAGGTACAGTGAAATAAAAGTCTCTCGGTGACTCACTCTGATGACAGTTACAGGATATTTTTGTCGTTGCTTTTATCATTTCATTTTCCTCATTTCATCACACACTGACTGGTACTTGGGGGTGAAGTCATCACTTTTTAACTGTAAAGTTAAGTTTGCAGTTCACTTAATGCCTCAGTTAATGTTCACATTAAACATCATAGTGGGTTCTCACTGATTTGGACAGACAGGCTGGGTTGAGTTTGTTTTATAAAAAAAGAAAACTGCTTATCTCCTGGGATATTTCACACACAATAGTCTCTAAACTTCACGGAGAATGGTGCAAAAAAAAATCTCGTACACGGCAGTTCTTCAGATGGAAACATCTTGTTGATGAGAGAGATCAGAAGACAATGGCCAGTGTGGCTCAAGCTGATAGGATGTCTACAGCAACTCTACAACTGTGCAATTTTTCCACACAAAAATGGTTAGCGTTGGCAAACTTCTGAGGTACATGAGTACATGAATAAAACACTTCAGGATATGCTGTTATAGGAAAATAATTAGCGATAATAAGCATCACCCCATCTGGTTGTTGGTTATTTTTCCATAACTGCATTCCCAGTTGTGTTTTAACCCTTATATCAATAAGCTATCTGACATCATTACATCCAGTGCACCAATGAATGTATATATCATATATATTATCGTCCATTGTTTGTAAAGTGTAATACAAACTTCCTGAGTACACTGTAACTGAGCACCAAGACAAGTTCAATCACCTCCTCCAGACAAAGAAGACAAATCGGTTGCCTGGAGATGGCAAAGAAATAAGCTACAAGTGTCTGGTTACTGAAGCGTTTTTATTAAACAGTCAACTTTAACACACTCTAATGCACATGACATTAAACTGCAACTGTAAACTGCCTGGATACTACACAGCTAACACATAATTTTATTCATCATTGCTGCATGAGTTAACAAAGGTCAGTATTTTTGGAGAAAAACAGAGACCATGCTGAGGCTGGGTAAGGCCACGGTAGCTTAAGGGGGCTTTGACTGTGCGGTAAAAAAAAAAGAAGACTGATGCAATGGACTGAAAGGAGGAACTGCACACACAATGTCCAATTAGAACGCCAGTTCCAGAGCAGTCCAGTCCATTGGCAGCACTCGTATCCTTGATTGCGATTAGTCACAAATTTCCTCTCACAGTGCCGAGAGAGGCCATTTAAGATAACAAAAGGGTCTTCCTCTGCTCTGTGTCATTATTCAACGGTATATCTCATTCTTGGCCAATTTCATTTAATTCTCCACTCCACTTCAGGCAGCGTTAACGCAGAGAGCAGACCAAAGAGCGAATACTTACGGCTTGTAAATAAAATCCACTTCCGTTCTTGAAACCAGCACACCTCCCTCCCTCCTCCTTCCCTCCCGCACTCTAGCTCTCCCCCAATGTTTTAATCATAGCGGTATAATCAAAAGGAGCTGCTTCATAATGAAGTGTTTCCATGGCAACATGTGCTGGAAGACTGTCACAAACGGCCCCCAGAGTCAGATACTTTATGTATATTTTCACATTGTCTTTCATGGTTCCAGAATTGGGGGGGGGGTTTAAAGTAGCGTTGCACATGAAGACACCTGAAACAACTTTTTTTTGTTTCGGAGACCTATTCCGCATAAACAACAACTCAATTACTGTGAGAGGGAAAAAAAAATTGTGTTAAGTCTTAAAATACTTCAGCGTGTTGTTTTGGCAAAGATTTCTTTTACATCTATTTTCAGGTTGCAGAACAGTGCCATATTTGCAAACAGATTCCAAGTCTGAGGCACATACACACATACACAGATACACAGACACAAACACACACACAAAATCTGTAATAATGATGGATGCAACTTGCCTGTGCCCTACAATTATTTCTAGAGGAGCTTAGCCAAAAAATATCCCTTGAAATCCCGAAAATCCAGAAGCATTTATGCAGCCGTTTAAGGCTTAATGACACTCTCTCTGTCCAAACACACACACACCTGGTCTTTTTCCAGTCTTCAGATGCGCAGTTTCAGAGAGCCTGTGCCCACTGTACACTCAGATTCCTGCTCTTAGCTGACAGGAGAAGAACCCAATGTGAGCTTCAGCTGTTGTTGTCCATCTGCCTCAAGGTTCATCTATTTGTGCATTCTGAGATGCTTTTCTGCTCACCACAGCTGTAAAGAGTGATTACTTGAGTTCCCATAGCGATGAACCAGTTTGGCTATCAATCCATTTCCACGCACTGGTTGTTTTTTTGTTCTTTTCCTCGTCATTCTGTCGAAACTCTAGAGACTGTTGTATAAAAAAAGCCCAGAACAGCAGTTTCTAAAATACTTAAACCATCCCATGTGGCACCAGTAGCCATGCCAGAGTCAAAGTCACTAAGATCATCAAGTCACTCCATTCAGACAGCGACGTTAACCTGTATTTGCATGATTTTGTGCATTGTGCTGCTGCCACATGAATAGCTGATGTAAACCTTTGCTCAACTTGAAGGGGAAAAAAGAAAAAGAAAACATCTGGTTGCACAAGAGTTCCTTTTCCTCCTATTAACAGTCTATTTTAATCATATTCACCAGAACTGTTAGGAAGGGAGTTTATTTCCGACACCAATTAACATTATTAATATGGTAAAATCAGTTGGTGTTGCATTGTTCTACGTTTTACTGCCTGGCATCCACCCAAAATTGCAGAGCGTCACACACTTATGCATATTTCCTTATCCCTGCCCCACTGAAATTAATTTCTGGCTACACTGCTGGCTTATAATGACATGAAAACCTGATGCTGCATATCATACCCAATAAATCATGAAATTTTAAAGCAGCGTAGATCGCTTCCGCACGTCTTATTTGCACTCGGAATGTTTTCCAAACACTGTCTTAACCTAAGCGTTTATACGTTTGCAAGGCAACAGATTTTCGTCTTGCCGTTTGCTTTAATTCCACTCGCATGCTGTTTTTCCTCCCTGGCAATCAGCCTCAGTTTCCACAGAAACAACCCCCTGCTCTAACCCCGCTACACTGAGAGAGATCAGGGAGGAAGAAAGAGAGATATAATAGTGCATATAATAAAGCTAGTGGTACCAAGATGAAGTGGGGAAAAACGGGAGTGGAAAAGGAACTGGAGAGATGAAGATACAAGTTGACAGCGTCATTCTTTTTTTTCAGCACCGCATTTGTTCTGTACCCGGTAGCATACTGCCGAGAGCCAGACTCAAACCTAAAGGTCTGTCCATGTCTCTGATCCTTTCATTCAGGTGCTTCCCACTTTCATCTTTTACAGTGCAGGAGGGAAGGAAACCGTGTGAGGAACAGAACGAAAAAACAGCAACATACTGGGCGTTTGCGTGTCTACATGTGTGCCAGATGTCCTTGCTTATAGATTCAGCTGTGGAGGAAATGAATCGTTTTCTTCAGCGCTGGTCTGGACACAGTCTATAATGAGTCGCCTTTCTCTGCATAACACCAAACCCAAAGCAACATTCGATCAAACCCAGCAGCCTGTCACTTCCTTCTGAATGCTAAATGCGTCTAGGGTAAAACATCTTCTCTTTGTGTTTAAATGCCATGGCTTTGGGAATATTCCGGGAGAAATTTGTTTTCCAGAACTGATGGCCACACAGTTCATCACTGTCACATCACACGGAAAAACTATTGTTCATCTAAAAGTAGTGGTTGTGGTCGTTTATAACAGATCTGAAGAGGATTCTCATGAACCTGTAGCTTTTTGTTTGTTTGTTTGTTTTATTGCAACTGGTTTTATAGAAGGCAACTGGTTTGAAGGTAGTAAAAGATATTATACTACAGAATTTGATCAGAAGGTGCTAATTTTCTCTGACAATAGTGCCGGCTGTAGCACAAATCATGGCTCTTTCCGAACGCGCATGGTCTGATGTATTACGGTTTCTATAGTAACAGCTCGTTCATAGCTCTTTGTTCAGTGGAAAAGATGGATCAAAAAATGTAATTCTGATATTTACAGTGCTGGATTTAGCACTGTTGGAAGGAATCTCCAGTCTCACTGCTTTGTAACAATCAGAAATGGAGTTTTCCAACACGAGAAAGTCTTTGCTGTTTCTCTATGGCTTTTTAAACAAAACCAGAAAAGGATAAAAAGTACGATGTGTCGATCAATTACGAAAGAAAAATTAGCATTTGCAAACTCCCGTATTACAGGAGGATTAAAACACTTCTAAGGAAGCATCCTGCTGTTGATCATTTTCCTGTAACAGCAGCACACCCCATCCTGTTTTATTCCTTACATGATATTCCTTTACGTAATTTTAGCCCGTCATAGCCATATTAACGAATCAATCCCTACTCTGTCTTTTTTTTACAATTAGGTTAGTTTGCCCAGGTGATAAACTCTACACAAGGATAGATTACTCCTGCCTGAATAAATTACTGAAAACTAATAATGACTATATACATATTAACTTTTTCAACAATTCTATTTCGATCCGCACTTCATCACTGCTTTAAAATCCAATTACGCTTCTGCCCTCCATCCAGTCATTAATTACATTACCTCAAAACAGCCCAATTTATCTCTGCCCTGTCTTCAGCAAGGTCAAATGGATTAGCGTAATTGATTTGCGCCGACATCGTTAAGGCTTCTTTAGCCAAACACACTCGGAGGAGAGGAAAACGGGAATGACGATAAGAAGAAGTTGGTTGAAAGTGACGGATCACGACGTCTTCAATCCCCTTTTCTGACAGCACTAATAAGCCGGTGTAACCGAGCCATTAATTTTCTCTAATGCTTTTACACAGAATGGGAGAAACATGCACATGCACACACACACACACACACACACAAACATACAGTATACAATAAATCTGATAAATATAAATACATTCGTTTTGCATTATCCAATGTTGCTTTGTTGAATTCATGTACTCTGTAGTCCACAGTGAATAATCTAACATTTAAAAATAGATTCTCCACACAGCTCATAAGTTCAGCATTTTGCATTTAGCCCTTTGACAGAGCAACTTAAAAAAAAAAATGGTCAGAATTCAATGTAAGCGTACAGCTGAGCAGCTGAAGGAAGGGTAAGAGCTCTCTGGCAGTCCTACACTGTCAGAAAAGAGGTACTATACATATCTGTTTATAAATGTACAAACAATGTCAGGGGGTGAGCAAATCATTATCCTGGGTGCCCAGGACAAGCAGAGTTTTTTAGTTTTATTCCTAGTGAACAAACTAGGTTCAACGAACAAAAAACCTACGCATTTGAAAAAAAAAAATTTTCATGTATTTAAAAAATTAACACATTTTTGTCCTGTTTGCTCTACAAATTGGTCACCTGCCAATCCCACCCACCAGCCAGCCCTCGGCTACCATACAACAGCTACCAACCAGAGAGGGTGAAAGATAACACACGCTTCCTTCAAGATGCACGAAGCGAACCTTCTTTTCTGCTGCTCATGATCCTTCACAGGGCAATGTATGACCCTCATTTTCTGCCCTCTTCCGCATACAAGAGCTCATTTTGATTGACAGGGGAGAGAGTATGCCATTCTTCTCAGCATGGTCAATTTTGCTCTCTTGTCATGTTGACGCTGTAAATATAGTGCAAGTCTGTAAACTCTGAAGGTGTGACCCGGTCAATGGCAGAACATCCTTTCACAGGCAGATTAATTAGATTTTTTTCAGAATCAGGAACACAGAGGTATATAAAAAATACTGATGAAACCAAGCAAAATGACTAAAGAAAAAATTAATAAAGAAGCTAGCCAGACTCAGATAATGTTGTAATGTAAAGGATTCTAGCTACATAAAGTCTCTTCTGGAGGAATTTGTGTAGTCGTTTCCATTAGCCTGCTTTAATGCACTTAACTAGCTAACAAGCTCACCATATATTTTTATATCACGTTAGCTACCACTTTATAGCCGAGTCATTTAGATCCACTTCCACTTGCCCAGTGGATCCAATTTTGTACCTTGATGAAATTCATCAACAATTATGTTTCTATAAATAAAGGTTCAGCAGATGACAATAGAATGTACATGAAAACCCCCATTTTAGTATCTTTGCTAAAAAAAAAACGCACTAATGCTGAGCCTCACCGGCACCACTATCACTGTCCAGCAGAAGCACAATAGTTTTGTGAGCTTACACATGATGTTAACAAGGCTATGCTCAAAATACAACAGAGAGATTCTCCACATGAAGGTGAGAATGTGTGGCACAAACTGTAACAGAAATGCCACACATTTGTCAGAGCATATGCAGGTCTCACAGTAGCAAGACTTCACACTCATCACAATGGCTCAAAATGGAGAGACTGTGCATCTTCCTAAAAAGAACTTAGTAATACATCGCTCAAAAATGCTTAAAACGAATGCTAGTTAGCACTATTTAGCATGGCTGCATTAGTGCTAACTCATAAAAAAAAAACTGCAGCATTAGCGAATGTGCATGAAGTCTTTATAATGGTGTTTCCACTGAGAAGTCTACAGGTCATTTCTAAGCACTTCTGAAAAATAGTCACAATAAACACTGTTAGCAGTTTTTTTTACCGTATAACTGCCTGACTAGTGTTTTTCACAAACACAACGGTTTGTGTGCAAATAAATAAAGTATACAATATGAGCTGTAAATATTTAATATACAGCTTAAAGAAGGTATAGAACGATACAGACGTTTGTCAGGTGGACATAATATATGGTGAAAATATGCATTCATTCATTATCATGGTCAGAGAGGCAATGGATCCAGAGCCTATCATGGGAGCACTCGGAGTGAAGAAGGAATACAGCCTGGATTGGATGTCTGTTCAGACACTAGGCTCTGCACATGCACATTTACACTTAGGGCAAATTTTCACACGTGCATTGTTTTTTCTGTTTCAATGGAACCCTGGTGTGTTTTCCTCCTGGGTGCATTTCTTTAGGCAGGTAAGAAAAACCACGCAGGTGCAGACCAAAACAACCGGTCTAAAAGTGCCTGAGTGAGGTAGTCTCAGTCCAGCGCCAATCGAACACTGGTACAGTTTGAATGGAGTGAGAAAGCGATTTGCTCCTGAATCAACTCGACTGCAGGAAGTGACTCAAACCCGCTGTGTATTTTGAGTTGAACGGAATCACGAGGCACAAAAACGACAGAAGCTCTACGGATGCAGAAATACACGGATGTGCTCCGAATCATTGTCTCAACAAACATAAAAAGCGAATCTACATGCTGGATGTGATACACAAAATGTTATTTGTATATTTATCTAATCAGTCATTTAGTATTCTTTGCACTCTGGCGAGTTCAGTGATTTCTATGCACACTTGGTAAACGTTTGTTTCCTTTTTTCCGTCACCATATTTGTCTATGAATGAAAGAGTTCATTTTCATCCCTACGTTTTCAGAGTGCATTTTCATCCCTACATGCCCCTCAACCAATGATGTTTGCATTTAATTATGTAGAGTTTGAAACTAAACTCAAATAAATAGCCAAAAGTATCAATTTCACTCAGGGTAAGCACCCTGGTATGTTTGGAAAGGTGGGAGAAAACCAGACAACCCAGAGAAAACCCACATGGACGTGGGTAGAACACGTGAAGCTCCACAGATATTGCTTGTCAATCATTGCCGAGCTAATCTGCAAGAGTAATTTGATTCTAAATAGCTCTGCCCTTATATCAGGGACTCGAACCCACAGCATTCCATAACTCACGTATTGTTTTGTTTAATATACTTATGAAAACTTTACATGCTCCCTAATCACACACGGATCTATCTGCCTTGATCTGGATCTGACTGAATATGCAATGAAAACCAAAACTTTGTACAAAAGAATATGAAAGAAGATGGTCGATGCTGACTATAAAAGACTGTGTGATTAATAAAAAAATAAATAAATAAGCTGGAACTGTCAATATCTTAGTAATTTGTTGCCTCTCTCTTCTCTCATTGCTATTCAGAGGGGATGAAATTCCAAATAACTGACAGACATAGTGATTTTTCCATTGTTGCTAGGCTGTAATGTCGTTTGCTTTAATATGCAATGGTTGTATAACCTTTAGAAAAGCTGTTTTTCTTCGCAAATGCTTTCTTGTTGAAATGAATAACATAGAAGGACAGTGACAAACAATTTACTCTTTTTCCAACTGGAAACAAAAGAGGAAAGACAGGCTGCTTTGTAGCTGATCTCCATCTTTGCTGCTTTGGCTATCATCACGTCAGGAAAATAATCGACACGGAGCCGTCATGCAGCCTGATTCAAAGCGAATTTGATTATTTTCCAATAACAAATTTTCAGGTTCTGGACCAATTTATTTTTGGGCAAAATGCTCTGAACAGTTCAAAATTTAGTATGTGAACCAGAACAGAGCCTGTTCCCTGTTGGTGGGAGAAAGAAAAAAAAAAAAAAAAAAAAAAATGATACACTTGTGTACCATCTAGCCAGTTTTTAAACTGACCATATGGTGCTAAAATGTGACCTGTTTATACACATCTGAACAGAATTACACAGTACTGCACTTCAGGTGTTATTCCTGCAACAAATTGTGTTTCCCAATTGAGCCATGACACCTTTATTTATCATCACACACACATTTCCCATCAAAACACCATTCATCTGTCTTGTCATACATTCCCACTGCTCATCTCTATTATTCCTCATTGTTATCTTTGAATACACAGGAAAGAGAGAGAGTGAGAGAGAGCGATAGAGAGAGAGAGAGAGAGAGAGAGAGAGAGATGAGTATGTGTTTGTTCTCCTATCCTACTAAGGTCCTGCTAATTAGATTAGTGAAACGCTTGGCTCTTGATCCAGTAATGTATAGTGAGGATTTTTCCAAAAATGAACTGCACAGTTCTCAGGTCTTCTGTGACTAAGACGCAAATATGTCCAATTAGCAGACAAATACTGAACTTTAGATTCAGTTTAGAGTCTCTCTCTCTCTCTTTCTGTCTCGCGCTTGCTCGCTCATTAGGATCGCTCTGTGTGCATGGCTGAGCCGCTGTGGATGTTGCCATGTTTATGTAACTCGTTCAGGTCAGTGATTTTGATTTCTCGCTCTGTGCGTGTACGTGTTGCGGAGGAAGTTACAGACCATGACATGATGGTCCCATTCCAATACTCGTCTCCTTCTCCACACACACAGCATTACTCTGTTGTGCCCTGTTTCTTCATTCCTATTCCAGTAAACAAGCTACTTTTCTCTCAACAAGAACCAGATGAGAATGGATCCTTTTGATTTCTTAAAACACTCAGTCAGTGTTCAAAGTACAGCCAGGAAATGTTGTGTAGCAGAGTGGTAGAGTTCCTTACCGCCATGTACAAAGCCATGCAGAGTGCAATCTGAAGGACCAATCAGGTGGATGAGACTCGACTGGCTGAATCCAACAGTGTATGGTTCTTCAACACACACACACACACACACACAACACAATACTGAATAAGCCATCAAAACTTTTTTTTTTTAACATGTATTTTTCTCTCTGAATCATTAAATTTTATCTTCAAAACACGTGACATGCTGTTAAACTATTCAGCAGTTAAACAGTTAAACATAGAATACTCTGCTCCAGAGTAAATTAACTAATCTGTTCACTGCTGGAAACTCATTAACAGTTGCACGAACAAACTCTTTTATGTAATAATAAACAAAGGATAGGGAACTAGAGCCTTGCCTAAAATAAGTTTTGTCATTTTAATATTTAAGGGATACATACATACATACAAAATGGATACATACCTTTTGTCTGTCTTTCTGCGTGTTTCCAGAAAAAGACATGGAATAGAGAAAACCGTTGTTAGACTTCTTTTTTGTCACATAACTACGTATAGTAACCACGAACAAGCTGTGTCACAAGCGTAACAAGTATATAAGGATATGGGTTGATCACATAACACAGACATTTCTGTCCAACGGGTGCTGTGGTGATATCTTCCATCCATCCATCCATTATCTATACCGCTTTATCCGTCTGGGTTGCGGGGAAGCTGGAGCCAATCCCAGCATCTT
>JAQQZU010000039.1:19609915-19630241 GCA_030068025.1 Parauchenoglanis punctatus | reverse complement strand
CTGGCGACCTGCCCAGGGTGTACCCCGCCTCTCGCCCGAAGATGCTTGGATTGGCTCCAGCTTCCCCGCGACCCAGACGGATAAAGCGGTATAGATAACGGATGGATGGATGGATTACTGCTCACTGAAGCTCAAAATGTTCGTTCCACAAGAAGTCATAAATTCACTATTCACATGCAGATTAAGTCCAGAGAAATGACTTTTCACAGCCAAGGTACAACTCCATTGCCTTTTTTTCCCCATCAAATATTTATTACATCTGATCCTTGATTAGCACTCATGAGACCACATGTTCATACACATCTCAAAAGACAACCTTGAATAAGCTTTTGGAAAGACCATTTTCTAATCTGACCATTGGATGGCCACTGATAGCTGATCATTAACAAGAAATCACATACGACTAGTTTGATTTTGTGAACATGTTCCTTAAAGCAGTGCATAACCTTCCTTGAACAGACATACAGGATATACACTTCTTATGTACAACCTTTTATGTTTTACATTCATATAGCACAAGAGATCAAAACACTATACTGTACAACGGACAGGACTATAAGCCATGCATTTTACCGAATATGACTGAATATATTCCTACCTGAGAAGAGTATAGTGCAGAAAGCACTGGATTTCTTTCAGTAAAATCCGACTATTACGCATGTTTCAGAAGAGTTCAGGTAAAACTAACACATCTCACAGCTCAACCACTGCATTTAAAAACACTCAGCATATCCTTTTGACGTCATCTCTTATATCCACAATAGTAGATGAATTCAGTATCCGTGCAACAGCTGCAGGTGCAGAAAATGTCTGCTAACTAAATGAATAATGTGTGTCTTTGCAGCTTTCCACTCTGTACTATTAAGGTTTGAGGAAGATCATTATTTAGCCTATAATTCATACCAGGTATTAGGTAAATATACAATGAATGAATATTAGCCTGGATTAATGTTGAATTCTTAAAACAATACAGATGGCTAATACATGTTAAACCCAAAGCAGCACAAGGTTGAGCACAATGGGGTTCATTTTTCAAACTGGACATGATTTTGAACATTTACATAAGAAATGTGTCATGTATTCATGTAAATCTTGTTGGACTGGAAATACATTTATATCTTATGAGAACTCCTGAAACTGTGTAAACAAACATATAGAGTGACTCACTAATGTAATTAACCTTGATTAATAAGTTTCAAATCATATAATTGACTTGGAAAAAAAGCAATCCAAAACAAATCCATAAGACAGGCCATTCAATCAGAAAAAAAGCAATGCTGCCCTATAAAGCATGAAGTGTTAGGGCGTTTATGGGTAGTAATGGCTGAACTGCATAACCGGCCCTTAGTAGGCCTCTTTTACCATGTAGTCATTTTGTCGTTTTCAGCTCTGAGAGCTTTGTTGAGCTTTTATTGAGTTTTATGAAGTGGGTGTCACTAAATGCAAATGCTACATGAAAGCACTTTGTAACGCACGGCTGTTTGCCATTTATCAACATTCGCACATGAGTTCAAAAGGAAATCGGCATTTCTGAAACTTTTGTAAATGTGGTAGGTGGTAGGTGGTGCTGGACCAGTGCTCCAACTTAGGGTACACTTTTCCAAAAGCCTTTCTACATGATAGCCATTGCTAAATGGTCAAGTTGTAAATAAAGGTCAGGTTGTAAACTTTCTCTCACATGATGATTGTTGTACTATTATGTGAAGCATGAAATCTTATAATTGGACTGCTTTTTTGCACAATTTGCAAAGATCAACACTGGCGACTTAGCCACGCAAAGTGTTGCATAGCTTTGAGGCCTTTTGTTGCAAGTCAGACTGAGGGTGCAACCCTGACGTATTTCTTAATATACTATGCTCGTTCAAACATTCCATGTCCAGAACATTGAGTAAGTTCAGCGAGGGAATTTCTGTGATGTTAGTTCACTATGTATCTTTATGGCAGTCATAAAGTTACATCCATCAGAAGAAGGGTTGATTCAAAGTGAAACATCTGACTGCACGCTACAAATAACAGGACTGTTAAACTGACAGCCTGTGTGCCATAGTATCTAATGCAGATGTTCCTGATCCAGACCTCATACACCAAAACACCATAATAGTCCATAGTTCATCTTCTCTTCTAGTCCCAAACTCATAAAAGTCATGTAATAAACATTGAAAGAGTGCAGATCAGTCTCCCAGTTATGGTTGTTAGTAAGTGTTCAGAATAAAAATGGAGAACTGGGAGGACCTTCGGTCTGAAATTATACTCTTAGAAACAGAAGTACCTCAGTGGGTTATGATTAATGGTTCTAAACTTAGACCTGTAACACCTGTATGAATCCTTGTGATTTTGGATTCTAGATAACTTGTATGACTTCCACCAGAGAGACAAACCGAATAACCCTTAAAGGTGTTTTTCTTCCTTTCTTTCTTTTTGATTTACTTTGGTGCATTTTCCCCAAATTTTGCCAACAGCCAAGCTAGGCTCCTTTACTCAGCTGCTATTCATCTGGGAGAGAAGATGTAAAAATTGCTCTACGTCATTCACTAAGTGGTCTAGGTTTGTTATTTCCCCTAATTAAGGTCATACAGATCATTTTAATGGGGCCAGTGTCGTGAAGTTCAATGCAAGTCTGTTACTTCCGCATAGCATACTGTTTACTTCCGCATAGCAACCAGTCGCGCCTTCTTGCGTACCTTAAGCACTTCCATTGTACCCTAAACATGCCTTTTACATACCTAGAGGTGACAAGCGCCAGACGTCCCGTCATTATGGCTAAAGGAAGACGAAGCATTTTTTCATGCGCACTGTCACACAGGCTCATTCCTAAGTGGCTCTCTATTGCCTATATATGTGCCCTACTTAGGCTGTAAAAGCTCTCGAAAGTCGGCGGTAAGAGCCAGAACTGTAAACCGGATGTAGCGCATTTATATATGGGATACAATTCTATTTGGGATTCGGCCGTGAGTTTACGCGATGACGTTCTCTGACGTCTTTGTTGAGTGTAGTTACAACTGGCTGCCACTAGAGGGGTTAAAACCGAGTAGATACAGAACGGCCGGTAATAAAATAAAGCGCAAACTAATTTCTAAAGGCCTTTTCTTTTCTCAGTTGTTAATACTGGAAATTATAAAATTATTCGGTGTCTTTGCGTAGGGTATAGGCTACTTGATTTAGTCTATTGTTTTTTTCCTGTCAAAAGCACTCACGCCATACCGGAACACGTAGCTAAAAATCCAGGCTTTGAACCTTCACATTCTGTCCTTTGCACATATGCTCGAGCGACAGAAACCTTTATACCTGCCGGATGCACTGCTATGCTATTCAATGTCCTGCTATAGCTGTGACGACCTCTGAATAACCTTGTAAGCTATTTCTCCAGCTGAAATATTTCTAAGCATCATGTGTGTGGAGGTCATCACATGCTACAGACCCGGTAAACAGGAGGCGTCGAAATCCGACAACTAGAGCCTGCCTGTAAACCACTAATAATAATAATAAATATTATTATTTCAGACCTGCACGGAGCGCAGTAGAGTTACTCAGATGTTATGAGATTTGTCTGTTAAACACCCGGGATTACCGGGGCCGCGCGCGCGCCCGCGACGTGTTGCGACGCTATAGTCTCGTTGATTGAAGGATGCGATTTAGTCTTACGCAGCACTGAGAAAAAAAACTGAGCCTCTTAGCAAGAGTCAGACTGTTTACATCTTACCTGCATATCTGAATGGACGGTGAGGATGAGTGGGAATTTGGAGCAGACATGATGGACGGTGTGTGTGTAGCAGCCCTGCTGTCGGACATCATCACACTCTCCAAATGAAACTGAACGACTCGGAGCACACGGGATTTGGAGGGTGAATCGATTCACCGGATATCTTGTGCTGCTACTACAGATACCCGAGAGCTGAGAGATAATATAGCCTACATTGTTAAACAAATTTGGTGGAGGTTTAAAATTAGAGATTTTTTATTTTTATTTTGTATAAATGTGTGTATTAGATTATTTTTTCATTATTACTATGTCCTATGCACCCATCGGTTCACATTAATGAAAGTATCATCCATTCAGCCTATCATGTGGCAGTAGTGTAACGTACTACAAAAACATGCAGATGAAAGTCAGAAGCTTCAGTAACACATCAAACACACATCAAAGAAGAAACCTGGGCAAAATTGTTTTTCCAAATCTGCAGCTGTCCATCTTCTGTGAGTCTGTCCACTCTGTAGCCTCGGATTCCTGTACTTGGTTGACAGGAGTGGAATCCCATGTGGTCTTCTAAAGGTTGGAAGATTTGGAATGCTTTTCTGCTCAACGTGGTTGTAAAGAGTGGTTATTTTAGTTAGCAGTTACCATGGGCACCCCGTCAGCTCAAACCAAGTCTGGCTGTTCTGACCTCTCTCAAAAAGGAAGAAGGAAAATCCCAGATCAACAGTGTCTGAAATACTCAAATCATCCCATCTGGCACCACAATCATGCCATGCTAAAAGTCACCAAGGGTCAGATTCTTACCCCCAATTCTGATATTTGATGTGCTGTGCTGCTGCCACATAATTGACTGATTGAAGAATTACACGAGATGTTGTATTATTGCACAAGATAGCAAAAGGTTCTTAACTGCACATCATGCAATGTGTAGGAGAAATGGCCTTGAGTGAGTCATGGTCATGAGTGAGTGTACAATCAATTTGGGGACAACAGTAATACCATGGGCATATTTGCTATGTAGAAAAATCCAAATCATATCAATATTTATGATATTGTGCATGAAAATAGTCCAAAACAGGACATTTAATTCTCCAATTACATTTGTGAATGAAAGCTATAGCTATAAGAAAAGCTGCTTAGATGAATGTAAAGACTCCTATATAAAGAAAGACTCCTACCATTTTATGTAGAAAGCCATTTTTGAGTCTCTGTCAAAAATAGTTTTACATATGTAGCCTACATGAACAAACGGTTAATAAATTCACAGTAAGAATGACAAAAGTTACAAGGGGTATTAAAAAAAAACCCAAATCTATTACAAAGAAAAACATTAACAGGTTAAGGGCAAGAAAAGAGCTCTGGGGGGAGTCTCTGGAAATATGAGATAGGCTAGTTAGCCTTTCCCTGGTTAAGTGTATGAAGTTGACTGAATAACTATTTCTTTTTGAACTCTTTTAAACATACTATGAGTAATTTTGTATGAACTTCATGGCTATATTTTGTCTTGTGTAGTATGCTCTTTACATTATTTTTCATTAGGATATTTATTATTTATTTTTCTGTTGTGATAAAAGCAAAAGTAATCTGATTCAAATGTGCGTAGATAAATTTCACCACACGGTGGCAGCAGAGACCGTCGGACTGATCGTGGTTTTTAGTTTTGTTTGGTCGGATTTTTTTTTTTTTTTAACTAAATTACAGTTGAAGTGCACTTATGAAATCATAATGTAATGCAATAACCGAAATGATGAGTAAACATGACCCTAATGCACTTTGCTATTGGTAGGAGAACCATTTCTGCGTCTTTCAGGAAATATGAGATGTTGGGAAACCCAAGTGAACAATATTATAGGCCCACCTTTACTATATAGCCTAGTGTATTTCTGGCAAGTCACCTGAAGTACGATACTTACTATCCAGTCCTTCATTTGTATGTTAAATCTGTCTCATGTCAGTGACTTAAAAAATCACCTCATTGTATTTAAGTTAAATAAATAGATGCTAAACTTTTGGTTAGCCCATTTCTTTTATTTAAAAGTACACAATAATTACATAAACAAAAGAAATACTACATTTCGTCAAAAAGAGACCTTCGAAGACATTATGTGTTTACAAGTTAACAAAAAATTAATAAATAACACGTCTCTAAAGAGGAGACTGAATAACACATCATAACGTGTTTACAAGTAAACCAAAATAAATATATAGCACGTCTCTAAAGAGGAGACTGAATAACACATCATAACGTGTATACAAGTAAACCAAAATAAATATATAGCACGTCTCTAAAGAGGAGACTGTATAACACATCAAACATGTTTACAAGTAAACAAAAAGAAATATATAGCACGTCTCTAAAAAGGAGACTGTGTAACACATCAAACATGTTTACAAGTAAACAAAAAGAAATATATAGCACGTCTCTAAAAAGGAGACTGTGTAACACATCAAACATGTTTACAAGTAAACAAAAAGAAATATATAGCACGTCTCTAAAAAGGAGACTGTGTAACACACCAAACGTGTTTACAAGTAAACAAAGAAATAAATAGCACGTCTCTCACAAATGAGACTTTTAAACACAACAGAATGTGCTTACAAGTAAAATAATCTGCACTAAGTCAGAATACTGAAATGGAAGAGCACATGTCTTACACTGGACAACCCATAGGGTTTTACATAGGCGTTTTCTACAAGCCCTTAACCCCAAACCGAATAACCGCGTTATTTACAGGTCACGCGCAGGATCTCTAAGAAAACGAACCGATAAACACAAAGGAGCGAATTTTGACAAATCGAACGGGAAGTATACGATACTTAAGTAAAAAATCGACTTGACTTAGTTCTTCAAGTCAGCACACTATACATAGGTGCTCATCTCTAGGCTGTTTATGTTATTTGCTGTTATTAGCTAGACTGGTTATGTATATTATTTAACAAATATCATGAGCAGTGGGCGGCTTTTCGGCAGCTACCACGGTCTCCACATGGGCTGAGCGGCGGCCTGTGGCGCATCCTGAGTTCTCTCCGGAGTGTCGCTCGCGCGCTTTTCTCTCCGAGTGATGTCGATCCATTTCCGGCTCAGACGCCGCTCGTGCTGGATTGGGGAGAGAGCGCTGGAGATGCGAGCGATGCACGTGCGGCAGGCCGGCGAGCTCGAGCGCAGCGACTGCTGGATGAAGTCGTGCACGCGCGCGCAGGTTCCGCGGTCGAGGCTCGTGCGCGGGAGGAGCGCGGAGACCCGCTGCAGGCAGGCTTCATAGCCCTCTCTGTATCTCACTGTAGCGTCTGGGGACCAAAATAAAGAAAGTGTGCACTTTAGTTTTCTTTGCTTTTGAGATATTTATGATATTAGATTAGATAAAAAGAAAAGAAAAGAAAAGAAAAGAGCGCGCACCATTTGTCGGAGTTTTGGGGATATCGGTGAGGAATTTGACCGTCATCTCCAGGATGTCTGCTTTCTCAAGCTTCGAGTAGCGACAGTTCTGAAACAGAAAACAACAGAAACGTGAGTTCAAAGTACAAAAGGCACCAAACTCGTTATATTTCTAAACAGGGTGGTTCTGTGTAAATGAAAATAAACTTCCACTTACATCTTTTCCCATCAGAGGAAGGATGAGGTTTTTCAACTGGCTGAGACAGACGTTGATGCGCGCTCGTCTGCGCTTCTCCATCAGAGGTTTTAGAGTTTTTCGCACCTCCGAGGCCTCTTTTCTCATGGCCACCGTGCTTGCACCGCGAAGCGGGAAGGAAACAGCCGGAGTCATTCTTGATTCTTGCAGAGATCTTGCCTTTGCTTACGAAGAGAAGTTTCTGTCCGAGCAGTGTTCAGCGCGCGCTATTTATCCACCCTCACCGCGTCACGGGAACGCCCACCACAAGCCACGCGCGAGCGCGCACGCTGAAGTTTTGACGCGCAGAACAATAGGCTGGCGTTTAAAAATCTGTGCACGTGATCACTTGTCATTAATTTATGCTTCCATACGCTCTTTGACGGTATTTTGGATAAAATTCTGCCTCTATATCTTACTATGCGACAATAAACATTTCTGTTAAAAATGCATAATTAGCCTACTTCTAAATCGAGAAAGCATTTGCGATTTTATTGTCATTAACAATCTCTTAGTATAATGATATATAATCTATATCTATGCGCTTTCAACAGCAGAAAGCACTATTTCACTACAACCTGAACCTTTTAGGGCATTTAATATCTGTTGGTGCATAACCTATAATATAAGCTACAACCTATATTGAAATATTGTGAAAAAGTATATGCTTTCCTATATAGAGGATGATGTGAGACAAAAAGGAGGGAACACAAGGAATAGATGAATAAAATGGAGCTGCAATGGGTTGGGGGGTAGAGAGGGGTGTTGAGTATCTATAATTTACATTACAAGCACAGATCCCCAAGCCAAGCCGTTTTTCTGTAACATCTGCTTGTAAAATTTGATCAACAATAGTTTTTTTTTTCTCTGACGTGTTCATGCGATGACGTAGGTGTTCACCTGCATCCATGGTGCGCGAGGGTTTGTGTAGCCTTTGTGTGTGTGTTGAGGGGGGTTGAATAGCGTCTCTACATTTGGCTTATGTTTAGATGAAAGAGTCCACTAATCCACATAATAAAAGGTCCAGAAAACAGGTATCCAGCATGTAAGATACAGATGTTCTGTATTTTTACGCACAAGAAGGAAATCTGATCATTGCGTTTTTGGATATCCTGGTTATGACGCACGACTTAAAACAGCCGTATTTGTGACCAGAATGCTTGCTTCGACTTTGAGGCAAACATGAGGGTTTTGTGTTGTGCACAAACGGAAATATTTTCAGTTTATAACCCGTGCATCCCCACGGGATCCACGCGTCCAGCACGCGTCATGGCGAGGAGACCAGATGGCCTCCTATAGTTAACCATCCACCCCTCCCTCCTTGTGTGCGATGGTCATGCCTACGTATGCTCCATCCATGAATGTTTTTTGTGTGCATACACTTTAGTTTTGGAAATATATTTGGCGTCAGTGGCCCATCTGCATGCTTGTCACCAGTGGATTTGGATTACAGATGATCAGACAAAAGAAGACGCGTTTCTAGGCGTTTTGCGCGTGCTCATTGGCTGGCTGTTAGCTTGGGAACTTTACAGCGATTAATGATGAACGACGCTTTGAGACAAAGCGAGTGTTATCATATTCAGTCTGGAAAAAACACCTTGTTTGCGAGAAAAAGGCTTTAGTAGGTTATATTCAAAAATATCCCTTAATTGTCAAGAAGATTAAAAGTGTATGTATGATTTTGTGGAATATTACAAAATTTTGTTTAGTATTAGGTTTAGTGTAAGATGCAGCTCTATTTTTCAGACGTACGTAAGTTCATTGTTAGTCGAGCGCATTTCTTAATGCGCGCGCCCGTGCGCAGTTCCATTTAAAATACGACTCAATTGTTCCAAAAAAAGAAGAAGAATAAGAAGAGGTAGAGGAAGAATTACTCGCTTGTTTTATATTTAGTTTTAAATTTTAAAAAATGTCATCAGAATTGCAAAAGCGAACACAAGGGAGCGACAGAGGCTCCCCGCTCAATAGCTTGCAACCGACGCGCGTTACGCACGCGCCCCTATTCCCCGCGGGCTCCTTAATTACCGGCCGCACGAGCCTCTCCCAGAATTGTGAACTCGAGAACTTTTTTTTCAATGAATTGCGTTCGGTTGGGGTTTCTTTTGTCCTCAGAAACGCGTTTAGCGTGGGTGCCCCATCTGTGAATGCGCAACTGGAGACCGAGCTTTTTGTCCAGGGGTTGGGAATGATGAGGTTCGATATTTCCTAGTAGGAGAACAAGTGTGATGAGTGAACAGCAAGCAGACATGCCGTTTAAACCCCCTCTTTTTAAAATCTAATCATTGTTGGGGGGAACCATACACTTCTACACCAGCCATGCGTTTGTACACGGGAAGAAAGCGACGCACAATGTTTTAGGATGTGTAACGTGTAATGACTCAGAGCAGATTGAGCACGTTTTCAGAAAATGCCGTGTTTCCTTTATCCGAAGTTGAATCCTATTTTATTTAGGCTTTTTTCTTTACCTTAAAAGCATTTTTTACAAGACCTACCATAATATATTAATTGATGTATCATATAACTGAAATAATATGCTTATTGATTCAATTCTTTCCTTAAAATATAATTTTGCATACTTGCATACATTTCTGCCATTGAAGTTTAAGTTGTTTTTCCTTAAAGAGTATGAAAACTGGACCATTGCCACAAATAAGTGTGAGGATCATATATTGTGTATGAAATAATGGCTTCTGTACTCTACATATTTCCAGGCATTCATTTGAAATTCAGTCATTATCTTAATCATTGTTGCATACAGTACAGTATAACAGTATAACCACAATATACATTTCGAAAGTCATTTTGAACTGGACTATAGCCTATAGCTCAACACTTTGTTGTTGGAATTGCATTTAAAAATCTTTATTAATCCAATAATGGTTTCTGGAAGCTGGAGCCAATCCAAATAAGAGATACTGTTGTTGTTGTTGTTGTTGTTGTTGTTGTTGTTGAATAACTAAACTTAACAAAAGATGTATCCTAAAGGATCACAAGCTGAGGAATACTAACAGATTAAAGACCAGTTGCAGTTTGTGGAAAATGTATGGTGATGGCCTGTAGATAATCACTGGCTGTTGTAGCAGTTAATATCTTACTTTGTTGAGAGATTAGGCTTGTTCATCATAAAACCTTATGCGCAGTGCAATCAGAAAAAAACTAGGATATATAGGACTGCATTCATTATAACTGAATCCTAAAAAAAACAAAATGAAATGTCATTTAACTCCATGCCTTTCTTTCTTTTGTCTTTTATTTGTTTTACTACTATTTACACCACTCATTCTTGGTCTAACTTCTTTAACTTTCAAGATAGATTTTGCCAAATCATCAGCTGCCAGGTCTTATATTGTGCTCTATGCTTAAATCCATAGTATAACAGAATAATTGTAAATACTACTTCTCTGGAAATATACTGTATGTACATATTTCTCCACCCTTTTCCCTCATTTTGCTTCACTCTAACAAAAACTCACTCTCATTTTTTCTCTCTCTATTGTCTTCCAGACTTCCAGTAGCCTATGACGAAAAGCAGAACTGCTCCAGTCCACCAAGCAAGAGATGAGAATGATGCTCATACTCGTGATGCATTCCTTCTGCTATATCAGTTTTATTCTTCATGTTGTCTTTAAATAAATATCCTTGCATCAGTCTGTTTGTTCTTGCCTTTTAAATTCTAATTGCTTATAATTAGTTAGTGTACGTTAAATTGGTAGAATGATATATTATTCCAGTAAGACAATACGAATATGTGTAATTGATTATGTTAAAATCTATTATTTGTTAATTTGACTGAAATAGAATATATTTTCAGACACTCTTAATAATATGCTGGTGCTGAGGAAGGGTGAATATTTTGGAGCCCGCTGAATCAGATGACATGGAGGAGGGGTGTTGTCTGCTGTTCTATAGAGGTACTAAGCTATAACTGACTGCAGCGAATGTTATACTATAAACCTAGAAATGTGTACATTTAAAAATGTTTTATTTAGTAAGTTCTGTGCATGTACAAACAATTTCTCAATGTGCCAATTTTAAATGCCCTTTAACATTTAGATATTTCCTGCTATTATTACATCATGCTTGTTTTATGACAACACTCAGAATTTGCAGTATTTTTCTGTACTACGTCTTGGCGAAAAGATTTAGACCAAAGAGTGTTCATATTAAATGGTTCATCATAATAGAAATAACATTATGTAAAATGACAGTTGAGCTTCAGATATTTTGTCCTACTTCTGCGAATTTCAAATTGTTTCAACTGCAATTGCTCAATTTTTATCCAAAGGTAAATTACATGCTGGTAATATAAATGAGTGTCTGGACAAGATTAAGTGTAAAGGATACGTCAGTCATCTTGTGTTTCGAAGGAGCTAGTCTTCAACTATTAGAAAAATGTTGGGTTTTCTTGATATTTTTTCATGTGCATTATATTTCCATCTGTACATGTGCATATAGTGTATGTATCAGCCAGAATGGAGACTGAAATGTTGGTGGTTCATAAGTTTTTAGATTTTAGTATGCTAGAAAATACCGAGAGTGAATAAACAATTGTGAAAGATGGCTTTCTTGTCTGGTGCCAGAATAAAGCAGGTTCTTGACTAGGATAACCAGCTGCTAACCCCCACCCCAAGTCTTTAAAGCAGGGGGGGGCTACTGGACACCTGGTGATGGCAAAAAAAGATTGGAGTGGTTGGAGAGAATAGGTTTTGTTTTGTTCATGTATTAGGAAAGGAGTAGGAGAAGTGGAGGACAATTTCCATGTTTAAAGATAGCAAGTGACTTTAGTGGTTTTATAAGTATTAATTCTTCCACTTTTGTAGTGCTACAACATGGAACTGAAATGGACTTGCTTAGGATTATATACTATCTGGCAAAATGTTTGTGGACACCTGATCATCACACTGTACATCATACGTACTTTTTGAACATTCCACTCCAGATTTAGCCCCCCTTTGCTGTTGTAATATCCTCCACTCTTCTGGGAAGGCTTTCCACTAGATTTTGGTGCATGACTGTGGGGTTGAATGTTCAGCCACAAGAATATTAGTGAAGTGGCATTGATGTCAGGCAAGAAGGCCTGGAACACATCAGCTTTCCAGTTCATCTAAAAGGTGTTCAATGTGGTTGAGCTCAAGGCTCTTTGCGGGACTCTCAAGTTCATCTACTCCGACCTGGCTAACCATGACTTCATGGAGCTTACTTAGTGCACAGGGGAACTGTCATGCTGGAACAGGTTTGGGTCTCTTAGTTCCAGTGATGAAAAGTTGTGATGCTACAGCATACAAAGAAATTAGAGACAATTTAATGCTTCCGATTCTGTGGCAATAGTTTGGGCAAGACCCACATATGGGCATAATGTTCAGGTGTCCACAATCATTTGGCCATATAGTGCATGTCATAAAGCTACACAACATTACCCATAATATTGAAGTGAGGAGCAGGAGAATCAATACAGTTTGCAATAGTATTTACAAATAAAAATGCTAAAGTTTTGATTGCATAAGTATTCACTCCTGTTACAGTAAGGCCCCTAAATTAGTGTCAGTGCTAATAAAAAATCACATAATTAGCTGAATGGAATTCACCTGTGTGCAATTAAAGTATCGTGTGATCCCAATATTTGTTTTGGAAAGGCCTCGGAGTTTGATAGATAACATGTCTAAACAAACAGTATCATGAAGACCAAGGAGCTATCAAGTCCAAGACAAAGTTATAGAAAAGTATAAATCAGAATTTCTTAATAAACAAATATCCCAAACACTGAACATTCCACAAACATTAAAAAATATGGCACATCCACAATGAGGGGAGATAAGTCAGAAAAGCAACCAAAAGGCCAAGTGTGATGATACCATCAGCATGCTTCACTATGCGGAGGATATACTCAGAGTAATGAGCTGTTAAACGTTTCTGCCAAGGCCAAAACATTCCATATTTGTTTCATCAGACCAGGGAACCCTTTGCTGTTTGCTGACCAAGATCCAAACAAAATGTAATCTGGCATGCCAGTCTTTCATAAAGCCCAGCTTTGTAGAGCTTCCCGGCTGTGGTTGTCCTGTGAACAACTTCACACATCTGAGCTGTAGATGTCACCAACTTCTTCAGAGTTACTAGTTATTAGTTATCTGACAAACATATTCTTTTCCCAGTCAAGTATGTTTGGTGGACAACCAGTTGTACCATATTCTTTCCAGTTTTTAACAAAGTTCAGGATATTTTTAAAACCAATTCTTTCCATATTGATACTTTGATACTTTTCCAAAATTGTGTCATGGACTTATTGTGATTGCTCCTTGGTCTTCCAGGAACAAATATATTGAGGTCACATGACACTTTAATTGAACATAGATGGACATTCAACTAATTATGTGATTTCTGATGGCAACTGTTTGCACCAAACTTAGTTTAGGGATTTCACAGCAATGATGGTGAATACTTACGTAATCACAACCTTTGCATTTCAGTATGATGAGTCATTTTGTGCTGATTCATGACATATAATGATAATCAAATTATTGAGTCCTTTTCAATTACAATTTCTTTTTTAATTTTTTAATGAATGGCAAATGATACTTTTAATTGTTTATAGCTTAGTTATATATAATGTTGCAAAAATGTCCACAAGTTACTTCTAGTTATCCCTTTATAACAGCTATAAACTGTAGTTGTCCCTCACTAGCTTCTCTTTTTTCTCCATCTTGATGTAAATAATACAAAAAGATTCAGTTTATGTCACTGAGAAATCAGAACATGCAAAGTCCACTGTCCTGAAGGCTTTCCCATTTCACTTGTTTATTATTAACCTTAGATTATGCAGTGTCTAATACGACTATAGGCTGAAAGAAATTAGACTATAGAAATGAAAACATATAATGAATGCATTAATATAAACGTATTGTTGGCACTATTGTCAGAACTGTTTTTATGGAAACTGAATCAACCCTTTCTGACCAATCACATTGAAGAAGTCAATAGCAATGTGGTATAAACAATAATAAACAATATTTTCATTAGATGGCTCTGAGCTAGGCCTATTGGGTTGTTGTCATTATCCACATGCTCCAAACACTGAATTACCCCAACCAAATAAGGTTTGACATATGCATTAATAGAAGTATCCTTTGCATTATTGTGAGAAAAAAATGTATATATTTATTTTTATTTATTCACCTCCGATGAAAAACATCATACGATTTCCGTAGTGGTATCACTTTTGCCGTTTCTATTATTTTGTTTATTTGTTTGTTTTTAATTATTATTTTTTAGGAATCATCATAAAATACGCAAAATCAGAACTTCATTTCAGTAGTCATCTTTATCATTTGGATAAAATAAGTAAAACAACTCATACAATTTCAAATGTTAATTGTATTTATTTATTTTGTTGTCTGATTCACAATAACTTTAAAATACTGATCCATTCACTTCACTTATGTCTGCCTACTTATTAACACACAGTGTTTACAATTTCTTTGCACAGACCAAATATACAAAAATCAACCGTGCAAACCTCGTGAAATACATTATAACCCGTGGGGTTTACAATTGTGTTGTTTACAACCTTTATGTCTTGACACCCCAGAGAGGATTGCATTAAGTCACTAACATTGCCTATTTCTATATCTATGATCTGTGCTTTCTGGCTCTTTTATTTCATCTTTGTTCAATCTACAGCCAGTTTTGAAAGCTTATGACTTATGCATTTCACAATGAATACATATTAAAAATATATGTACAGAAATTAACGGTGAATCGTTATCTAGAGTTCGAGACTTGTTCAGTGGTCTACCACGGTCTCCACATGGTTTGAGCGGGGGCTTGTTGCGCATCATGAGCTCTACCGGAAGTAGGACCAGTGATGCTCGCGCGGTTTTCATATGAAAGGACGTTGCTGGATGTCGGGCTCAGAAGCCGCTCGTGCTGGATGGGTGAGAGCGCGCTGGAGGTGCGAGCGCTGCACGTGCGGCATGCCGGTGAGCTCGAGAACTTCGACTGCTGGATGAAGTCGTGCACGCGCGCGCAAGTTTCATGGTCTAGGCTCGTGCGCGGGAGGAGCGAGGAGACCCGCTGCAAGCACGCGTCATAGCCCTCTCTGTAACTGTCTGCTTGGGCTGGAGGGAAAAGGGGAAAATAACATTAGAGATGCTTGCCTGACCGAATTTGGCCAAATATATTTAAAAAAAAACACATATATATATAGGCTATATAGGCTTAAAAAATATATACATTTTGTAAATTATTGTAAACAAACGCAAGCACGAAATTACCTTTAACAGGTGAAGACGGAAGTTCTCTGAGAAACCTAACGGTCATTTCCAAGACGTCGGCTTTCTCCAGCTTTGAGTAGCGGGAAGTCTAAAAAAAGAGGGAGAATTCGAAACATTATCGTCCCATTCTCATGAGTCAATGAACCAAACGTTGTTATATATCATGAATTTCCAACTTTCTACTACTTACATCTTTGCTAACCAAAGGAACAATCAACTCCTTTAACTTGTTGAGGCTCTCATTGATGCGCGCGCGCCTTCTCTTCTCCATTAGTGGTTTGAGAGTCTGCAAAAAAGAGGGGAAAAAACAGCATTAATGCATGAAAGAAAAAGAAATACAAAACAGAGGGACCTTTGTGGTAATGTTGGAATTTTAAAAATAGAAATTTCACCTTTCTGAGTTCGTTTGCCTCTTTCCTTTGAGCCACAGTCATTCTGGAGCTGAACGAGAATGTGGAGTCAGTGATGATGTTGGGAGTCATGTTTCTCTAAGCCTTTCGCTTTTAGATGTGAGCTTGTATGAAGTCGAGGGTGGTTTGTGGTCGTTGAGGTAGGAGTCCTGTCTTATATAGAGGCCTCGGGCGTCGGGGGAGTGGCCCAAATGTATTGTGGCTGGGTGCTGAGGAGGAGGAGGAGGAGGAGAAAGAGGAGGGTGAAGCTGGAGACCCCGCGCGCTTTTTCACAGCCATCTGCTGACTGGAGGATTGAGTTTTAATCTGAACTGGTGGCACGCGCCTGACTATTCTGACCGTATAACTGTATGACCGTATCATTTTTGAATGTTTGTGTGAGTATTTTATGTATTTTAAACCTTAGTGTGCACTCGTTGATTTTAAATAAACCAGTATAAAATCCAAATTTGGAAGACTGATCCCTTATTTTTTTTTTAAATTACATGAAATCACATAGGCACATGTTTTTTAGCCACACGTGATGTTTCACACATTTTTGACATGTAATAGACTTATTCACTTATACTGCTTGTGGGATTTTAATGTTAATCTTTCACAGACCACGTGGTCATATTATTCACGTGTTTTCTTACAGGATTCGTGGACGGCATGTGATTTCATTTCTCAGAAGCACTTTTGGATCTGTATTCGGATTGTAGCCTAATTCTGTTAATACTGTAACAAGAATCATTCCTTTTCCTCATGTCACTGTTGACATGAGGTTCGCATGATATGGCGTGTTTACTTGTGCATTTTCAGGGCATAACATGAAGAAATTCTCATTGAATCACGTGTGGACAAACCTATGTGAAATGTAGCTTTGTAATGGGCATGTAGGATTTCATATGTTTTCACTGGTCAATATTTATTTCTCGTAATCTTTTCATTACACATGTAAACTTTTTTTAATGTTTGGGGTATAGAAAATAGTTCGGAAAACATCACAATAAATATAGAACTATTTAAAAATGTAAAGCTGTGTATTAATAAACGTATTCTTGCTATAGTAAACAGACAGATGAATACTTTTAACCAATTGTGCTTTTGTGGTGTTTCTATTAATTTACTTGTTCTAGGTTAAAATGTGATATGACTGCAGATGGCTCTTGGACAAGGGTCATGTATCTCCATCTCCAAACATTCAGCTACCCAAGCCAAGCCATATGCATATACATAATTGGCGTTTGCATAAACTTTACAGGAGGTCTGATTGGCTAAACCTGTTTGTGTAGTGACGTTCAGCTACAAACAATGCAACTTTAGGAGGTGTTGGGGGAGGGGAGAGTGGTCTGCAAACACAACATGAGCTTTTCTGAACTAACAAAGTGCCTTAGTAGATACCGGGTCTAACATGCTTGCAAACTGAATGTTCTATCAAAATAAGCATATTGCAGTTGTTGTTTAAAAAAAAAACAAAAAAAAAAAAACCGCACAGGCAGCGTCAAACATTATGCCAAATCTCATCCAATATCATATACATACTGTATGTAGGAAGTATGCCTACATGGTTATTATGAGAGTGCATAGAAAGTAAACAATTAAACAAAACAAAATTAGTGAAACTAAGTACGTGTTTTTTTCTGAATCACACGCAAGACCGAACCGTTAATCGTTAAAAGCGTCGTTGTTTCTAAAAGATACTGTTCTCACGCGCACGGCACGAGCCATTAATGCGCGCCAGATGGACATCTGCTGCTGCAACCAGTGCGCGCCATCGTGCCACTTACCAACCCCCACCAACTCTGTCCCACTTGTAACCTATTCCGAGAGCATGTCTGCTACGGCAAGTTTGTGGCACTGATATTGGTGCTTTTTAAAAGCAATATCAAACGTATCAAGTTATTCTTAGAAGTAATGATTTAGGATTTTATTGCTGAATGACGCCTCAAGCACGCGTCTTATGCTTAACGGTGGAACAGTTAAACTGGCCAGCTTCTTGTTATCTGACTCCTGAGAGGAAAACACCCAAAGGATGATTTCGGTTTGACGCCGTCTTTGTGCGTATTTATGGCGTGGGTATCCCATCTGTGAACGCGTCAGTTTATGTTAGATGACAGATCCCTGATAGTGCACCAATTCCAGGGGCGCATAAGGACCTTATTACTCATTTTTCACACCATTATCATATTTTTGGTAATATTTTGGTAAATTAGTCGATCTGGGAACAACAAACGACTAAAAAGCAGCTTTATTTCTTTATTTCATTATTGCTTAGACTTGGTTGATTAGTCTGTAAATGATTCATTGTAATTGAGCACTAAGCTAATTAGCAGAGTCCTAGCTACAAACTAACTCTATGTTTCACCATATAACAGAATCCAATGTCTTTGCCTGGTCTTAAATTATCATATAATATTATAGTCAGAAAAGACCACTGAACACACTGTAGCCTAAATTCTTTACATTGGCTCAAACCTCATGGTGGGGAAACATTGCAATGCTGTCTTACTACATCATCAATATCACCACTAACATTTATCAGGCATTTTGTACTTGCATACCATAGAAATTTTAAGCAGAATAAATCATATTAGGCCCAAAGCCCTATACTGACAAAGTTCAAAGAAAGAATTTTTCCTGCATGGGCCACCAGACATGAAACCAGTCCACTGCAGGGCATCCCACACTCTTACACAATAATTCCTACCATAGGGGCAATTTATAATAGCCAATCCAATTCTGGCATGTTTTGGGTAGGAAGACACCAGAGAACCTATATATATATAGGCAAGGAGCATGCAAAATTCATCATCAGACATTAACTAGAGCTCAGGATCCAACCATAGACCCTGAAGTTGCGGGATACCAGCAATAACAATAAACAATACCTCTGGTCATATTTTTGGCATATTATTAAACAAATATTATAACTTTAAGTGATGATTAGTTTTCATGGTTATACCAATCATTGGCCTGGCATACAGGAATAGAATAGAATTTTAATTTATGAACTTTTTACAATAGAAATCTCAATGCAGTTTTACAGACTTCAGTGGCACCAGTGTATTAATAAGAATGATGATGGCAAGGCAAATTTCTGTGGAATGGAGTTAAGACAGAAACACTCTTGAGAGAAACCAACAGATCTTCTTAGTACTAGAGGAACAATTTATTTTGGTCAGCAATTGGAAGCATGAATTGTTTTTATATTCAGCAGTCTGAAAATTCAAGTTGGTGGCATATCAATAAGGAAATGCCAGCAGCTCTATATTCTATTATTAACAAATTTGAATGCAAATAAACAGGGTGGAGTACTGATGTCAGTTCACCAAAACTTTCTATATCAATGGCTTCATAATCTAGAACATTGGTTCTCAAAGTGGGGCCCAGGGACCCCAGGGGTCCATGAAGTACAGCCATGGGCTTTGAGGAAGAAAAAACAGTGTTGGAAACCACATCCATTATCTAGGTTTCATATTACAATTATCTAGGTTTTTCACTGAAACTGAACAGTTGAAAATTAGAAAATTAGAAAAACTTCACCTGGTCTTTTTTCCAATCATCAGTTGTTCAGTTTTGGTGCCCACTGTAGTCTCTGATTTCTGTTCATTGCCAACAGGAGTAGAACTCCAGGAGAAGAACTGTCAAGAACTCAGTAGTTTTGAAAATACACATTCCAGTCCATCTGGCACATACAGCCATGCTATGGTCAAAGTCATTGAGATCACATTTTTCCTTATTCTGATATTTGATGTGTGTTTGATTGCATGAAGCTCTTGGACTGTATCTACATGAGTTTATGCATTGTGCTAAAGTAAACAGTGATTGTATTAACCTATTTGATTAATACACTCACTTAGACCTATTAGACCTAATATTACAGCTTAAGGGGCCCCTGGCTGCAAATGTGCTAAGAACCCCTGACTCTAGACTCAAATGAAGAATGTATCTGAATCCCAAACAATGGTCTGACAGCTACATTATGTTGACACCTGACCATCACAACCAGATGTGCTTGCTGAACATCCACTTCCAAAACTGTGGATATTTAATTTAATTTAATTTAATTTAATTTAATTTATTTACATAGTGCTTTTAACAACAAACATTGTCACAAAGCAGCTTCACAGACATATATAGATTCTGAATATAAATTTATGAATCTATAAATTTCTCTCTCTCTCTCTCTCTCTCTCTCTCTCTCTCTCTCTCTCTATATATATATATATATATATATATACATACACTGCCAGTCAAAAGTTTGGACACACCTTCTAATTCAATGTTTATTTTTACTACTTAAAAGACACTTCATGTCTTAAAGTAATGATGGACTGTTGTTTCTCTTTACTTAGTTGAGCG
>JAQQZU010000039.1:19596148-19609815 GCA_030068025.1 Parauchenoglanis punctatus | reverse complement strand
TGTATGTTGAGGCAGTTCATATGGTGCCATCCTCAACAGGAGCAAGTGGTTTCCAAGTGATGACTCCAACCAGGAGTTGGACACCGGGATGGATCAGGCAGGTCCGGAAAGCAGAAGGGGTCAGGATTACTGGAATCTCAGAAGTATCATGTGCAGCTTGACAGATGGGGGGGGAATAGAGGAAAAGCAGATTGTTAGGTATGCTCATTGTCACCTAACGGTAAGGAACAGGGTATATCGTGCGCTGAGTGCAAGCAGGAACTCCGGCAAGGCTAGCTATGACTAAAAGCTAGCATGACTAAAAGGGAGATCCTGAAGGTAACACAGACATGAGGACCCCCTGGGACATAAAGCGGCCAGCCACTCCACCGTCAACAAACCTGGGTGAACGTGCAAGAGTGGGTGGTGACAGCATCCAAATATCACACTTTACCAAAACATTCAATGCCTGTGAACCCTCCAGATCTGCTCTTTTACCTAGTAGAAGGTTATTAACAAAAGGCTTGGCTAAGCATATACGTTTTTGGTCTAGATTTAAACATTGAGACTGTGTCTGAGTCCCGAGCACTAATTGGAAGGCTGTTCCATAATTGAGGGGCTTTGTAAGAGAAAACTCTTCCCCCTGCTGTAGCCTTCACTATTCGAGGTACTAACAAATAGCCTGCACCTTTTGATCTAAGTAGGCATGGGAGGGTCAATATTAATATGGATTTAATCCCCCTTTGCTGCTATAACAGTATCCATTCATCTGTGAAGGGTTTCCACTAAATTCTGGAGTGTAGCTGTAAGGATTTGTGCCTATGCAGCCACAAGAGTATTAATGAGGTCAGGCACCGATGTTGGTAAAAAAGGCCTGGGATGCAGTCAGCCTTCCAACCCATCTCAAAGGTGTTCAGTAGGGTTGACTTCAGGGCTTTGTTCAGGTCACTTGAGTTCTTCCACTCCAATATTGTCAACTATGTCTTTATGGACCTCACTTTGGACAAAGGGACATTGTCATGATGGAACAGGTTTGAGCAAGGTCTGTTAGTTCGAGTGATGGAAAATCATAATGCTACAACATAAAGTGATATTCTAGACAGTGTGCTGCCAACTTTGTGGCAACAGTTTGGGACATATGGGTTTGACGGTCAGGTGTTCATGCACTTTTGACCATATAGTGTATTTTTAAGAGCCATAAAATTTTTTTACAGCCCAACAAGGAAGATGAGATACAAACATTCTAGATCTTTTAAAAATAAAAAACCTTAGCTACACTATTTTCAAATAACTGGAGCTGGTTGATGGAAATGAGTTTCAAGTGTAAAATTAATTAATACATACCCACTAATAAACATGTATTGCCATTATTTTGAAAGCACTAGCAGTATATGGATGAATTTTGGACAAATGCACGGATCATTTTACAAATTTCTGCTGTTTGGAAAGTCAGATAGGGCCATGATATCCCATTACAATACATGGTATCAATCCATATTATTGATTAAATAAACAACTTCCACTTTTGGAGTTGCCAATCTACATAACAAGACAAATTTACAAGAAGAAAAATGTTGTTACTATGCCATATTTTTAATGTACTTTATGACAAATGTCAGTGGGCCCAGACTCACCAAATGTGAACAGTTGAAGATTGCAACAGGAAAATTCACCTGGTCTTTTTCCAGTCTTCAACTGTCCAGTTTTAATGAGCCATTATTGTCCAGATTCCTCTTTTTAGCTGACAAGAGTGAAAGGTTATGTGGTTTTCTGCTGTTGTAAGTAATCAATCTTAAGATTTGGCATGTAATGTGTTCTGTGATGCTTTTCTACTTAGAATGATTGTAAAGAGTGGTTATTATTTGAGTTACTGTAGCCTTTCTGTCCAAATAAAGTGGTTTGGTGAGTGTATATAAAGTACTTTCTCATGTGAGTAACTCTAAAAAGCATTATTCATCCATTAAAGAACTGTCTTTTTTAATGGATCATTTAAGAGAGATTGGAATTATGATATTTCAAAACCTTTTAGTACTCTCTTTTACTCAGTCCATACAGGTGCTGTACTTCCATACATAACAACACGACTTCATTTATCTAAAGACCTTCTTTAAGATTTAAGCTATTACATTATTGCTGTCTTAAATAAGTGTCTACATTTCTACTATTACCTTGTCCAAATAGAATAGCATTTGCTTTCCTGAAAATATGTATGTTCTGCACAGATGTACAGAGTGCTTTATTAAAAATGTGTCCTCATTTGATAGTGAGACATAGTTTGGGATGCTATGCATCAAGCTTGGTCCAATAATTAAGCAATCCACATTTTGCTTGAGCTTCCCAAGCCTAAACTAACGCTATGTTGTGAACATCTGTTATTGTGATGTGTTGTCTGTAGAATTGTGTGCTATGTGGATAGTAGTGTGCCTTCTATGTAATGCATCTGCTGAAGCACCAGGCTTGTGTGGGGGATGTTCATGTGGAGCTCTGGTTATTTTGCAGCAGGCTGTACCTTCATATTAGTTTTCTTTTATTACTTTTTATTACCTTCAGTCATGTAATTTGATAACACTTATTTAATAAATCTGAAGGGTTTGCCTGATTACTTCATGAAACAATTTGAATGGTTACTCTAATGTACCATTTAGTTTATTTGTTAGAGAATCCAACCCAAGCCCATAAGTGATCAAGCTTTCAAGAGCGTCCAACAGCCCAAGCTTTCTTATGTGTCCATAATTGCATCAAGACGCACAATTTGCCTTTAATTACGCAACAACCCAAGCCAAACATCAAGCCAAATAAAGTGAACATCTGCTGATTTGTAACTTTTACGCACAAACATTTCCCTCTGCGCATCTTGTGACGTTGAACATCATCGCCATCTTTTCCACCAATAGAATTGCAGGATTCAATCCAACATTAGGCTTCACTCTTCTGAGAAATGACACGCCTGCGTCTATAGTCGACGTCTGCGGAATATCTCGAAAGTTACTTGGCGTCTTTAGCTGGTTATCTATGTTGGTCGCACAAATTTAGCAATGTATGGTAACTTAGCTGTTCTATCCATCCTATTGTGCGCGTGCTGGAAAAGAAAGCGCGTTTTTTGAAAACCCTGAGGTCCCGAGGGTGCTTTTTGTGTCATATTCAAAGCACGAGGACGGCACGAGCCACACAGACAAAAGAGCAGATGGTCCTGCAATTATAATGAATTATAGAGACGAGTATGGAGCTAACTCGTGCGTTTTCCATTTTCCATCTAAAGATAAGTGGAAATGCTGTCTAGATAGTTGCATGGTAAAAAAATACCCAGAAATAATAGGTTAGATAAATCACTAGACACAAAAAATGTGTTTTTTTGTTTTTTTTTTAATATGGGCCTATTTTCCATTAGAGGAGAAAATCAACGCGCTTAATACTTCATGCAAGCGTTATTTTGTATAATCTTTTCGTGATCACGCATTCAATCAAGTTATAAATTCGCATTATATAAATATACTGACTCAAATTTATTCAAGTCTCTAGGCTAAGACAGGAGTCCGATAGTTCACGTGGTTCAGGAAAAGGCGGAGATCTGCCCCGCCCACAGAGCGCGTGCCCTCGTCTCATTTGCGCTCGAGCCCCTCGACAGTAAGCGCGCGCAATACAAGCGCACGCGCCTGATTTGCACGCCTCCGGTCCTGCTCATGCAGAATGACGGAGAAAAGGAGCGCATGCCTGGTGAGTCCCATCTCAATTTTTTTGGTAAAAGAAAATTACGTTGCATATTTCCATTCCCGTACTTCATAACCTGTAAGTATTGTAAACACATTTTTAGAAATAGCATTGTTTAGTTTATGTTAGCTTATCAACCTGTTACAGTCATGCAAAAGTGTGTATCTCTGAAATGCTTCTGATGTGATGAAATTTTATATGATATGCAAGCTATGCCATACGTGATACTGAAGGAAATGAATTTTAGCTTACATCCGTCACCCAGTCATTGTACATGCCTTTTGCTTGGCTTTCTGGAGCAAGCCTAATATTATTCTGTGCCACAAAGTGTTTACTTATCAGAAAAAAAAATCTTTAACTAACCAAATAAACCTTAAGGAACCCTTTTTGGACTTGGCATATAGTCTCTGAATCTCAGAAATAATGGTTTATACTTTTGTTTAATGGTTTTGCTAATTTACCTGATAATGAATTTGGTTTATGAAATTTACAGCAATGCCACCCGTCTTGAAACTGTGGTAAGTCCTAAAGAGCTACATGAATGATGAAGAAGAGCAAACGTGCAGGAAAAAATAGTTTATACTGATACTGAATTTGTCCTTTTTCAAGACATCCATATATATTATATGGTTATTGTACCACAAAGTAATACAAGATTCAGTGTTACTGTAAGAAAAATGAACAGCATGCTATAAAAATACAGTCATGTTATAGGTTTGTTTAGGCCAAGTGATTCACAAACTTTTTTTTTTACAGCTGATCCATTTAACTGTAAATTATATTCTATGGTCCTCATCAGAAAATATTTATGTTATTAATACAATGAAACTATTGTAATAAGTGCCT
Source organism: Parauchenoglanis punctatus (assembly GCA_030068025.1). Lineage (NCBI taxonomy): Eukaryota > Metazoa > Chordata > Actinopteri > Siluriformes > Auchenoglanididae > Parauchenoglanis > Parauchenoglanis punctatus. The sequence goes on along the minus strand of JAQQZU010000039.1, from coordinate 19,605,282 downwards.
TTCTATTAAATATGTACAATAATATTCCAGCTATTTATTGGTGTCAAAGAGTATTGTATTCCTGAGCCTTCTATTCACAGAGCACAACAGGTCCAAGTTGATTATAGACCTATGTGTTTTTGAGGTATAAAGATTTGTATTAAGTCCATTAAAGTGATCCACCAAATAAGCTACTAACTAAAAGAACTTAACTATAATTAACTACCTATTAAGAACTTAATAATAAAAGTTAATGCTTTGATAAAGGTGGGTTGTGATTTTCACATCTGTAACAAAATATTTCCACATCTGTAGAAAAAAAGTGGACCCCCAAACTTTGCTTCACTGATCCTTGGGGGATCCCTTGACACTATTTTGAGAAACACTCCTGTAAGATGGGCGACCCTGGAATTTACACCTGTAGAATAAAATATAACTTTAGGAAGTGGCAATTTGGCTCATACATCTGAACATTCTTCTTTTCAGTTGTTGTCCTCACAAGTCATCGAACGTACATGCACAAAACAGGTGAGTGTCTTCACACACGTAATTATGTATTAATTGGTTTATTGAACACTTCTGAATTTGCAGAAGCTGTGATTTAGTGCTTCTTGCAAACATATTGTGGTTTGACATCAGCCTACAATAACTGATTTGGGAGTTCAGAAAAGCACTTGACAAATTAATATACCAGAGTCATAATATCTTATTAATGCTGTTTTCTTATGAGCAATTAAATTTAGAATTTGAACTACATAGGGTGGCATGGCGACACAGTGGGTAGCATTGGCACCTCATAACTCCTGAGATTGACCCTGAGCTTAGGTTACTGCCTATGTGGAGTTTTGTGCTGTGTGTTCCCTGTGAGTTTCTTCCAGGTTTTCCAGTTTACTCCTACTTTCCAAAATATGCAGGTAAGTTGATTGGCTGTGCAAAATGGCCCCTTGGTGGAAATGGATGTGTGAATGTGTGTATGAGAGGTGCACTGCAATGGATTGGCGTTCCATCAACGTGAATTCTCTTGCCTTGTGCCTAATTTACTGAGATTTTCTCCAGATCCACTGCAACCCACACCAGGATAAACCAGTTATTAAAGATATGAAGATAATAAATGAATTATTTGCAATTACATAACTTTAATACATTAACCACATGAATCATTGTATACCTCCTACTTATCAGATATTAAGTCAATGTTTAATTGACATTCACAGAATGGTATCTGCTGATGAATGAGAGTGTGTGTGTGTGTGTGTGTGTGTGTGAGAGAGAGAGAGAGAGAGAGAGAGAGAGAGCGAGAGAAATAAAGATTCTTTTATGCTTTCTTGGTTTTGTGTCTTTTTTGAAAACATACACACACAGTCAAGAATAAAAACGATTTTCTTCTGGTGTCTGTGTTATTTTTTTGCCATAATTTAAAAAAATGTTTGCTTTCAGGTAAATCATCTAAATGGCCAGCCTAATGAAACAATAAACACTTTTGTTACTTGTGTGAGTGCTTTTCCAGAAAAAAGGACAAAAATGATTACATGAACAAAATGCATTTGATTACAAATGTACAAAATGCAAAAGTGCTGCATACAAGCAACAAAGGGTACAATGTTAAAAAGGAAAAGGGGGATAAAGCAAATGAGCAAATGGGTAGGCCATAATATAAAGAAAAATTTCCAATGGAAATGGCTAAACCAATGAAAAAAAATAATGTATACTTTACACTTCAAATCAAATGTGAAGTACTGGTCATCTGATGAATGATCAGATTTAAACATTTATGAAATAATGAAGTTTGTGAAATGCAAAGCAATGTTTAGTGTACAGAAAAAAGGTTGCACTGCTAAAATCATGCAAAAATATTTGTCATTACCAATTCAGATGTTTATCAGGTTATAAGACATCTGTTTGTTATAAGACAGATTGTTTACAGCAAAAATAAGCAAATCTGTAAAAGCAATACGCTTTAAAAAATTATTACACATTTTTAAATTATGCAGACTGTTTTAAACGTTATTCTGTGAAAGACATAATTTCAGTGTAACAGCTAAGCTATAATAAGCTACTTATATAGGCTAATTATAATATAATGTAACATTAGCTCTGAAATGCAATTTCACGATGTTGTCCTGTCTCGCGCCCCAACATGGTATCCGTGGGTAATGTTGAGAGCTCTCAGTCTCACGCTAGGGATCAGTCTTGTTTTGTTCTGGTTTAAACTGAGAGAGCACCAGATGGCACTTTTCCGTTGGCGCTTTCTGACTCCTGACACTGATAATTGGAGGGAAATTTGAATAACTGTCACGCGTCTGACGCGTGCGACTTATAATTCCCGCATTTCCCACGCCATGGCTGAACGCCTCTCAGCAGGCTATGGATCTTCCCCATGTAGCAAACATAAAGAAACCGTACTAACCAATATTAAATGTCAAAATCATGTGTGTGGGCTGTTTTTTTTTCTTTATTATTTTGGAGACGAAACTTTGCACACTACTAAACTGATATGCTTCTATTATTTATAGTTTGGAATAAATATCTATTTTGACATCGATACTACTTTATTTAAATCAGTAGCCTACTGTTTGGAATTATTTAAATAATTCCATTATATTTCAATAATATTTCTTATTATGTAAACAACCTGGGTATTTAGTTTAGTAGCACTTTAATGCTTTCTGCGGCAGGCTGATATTTGGGTTATTCGTGATAACCCCATTTTAAGATATTAGGCACTCTACGGCGTTTAATGATTGAAATCTATCCAATTGGCAATAGATTGCATTTATTATTTATTAAATTGGGATAAATCCAGCAAGGCATTCGCAAACTGACGTATTGATAACCCACTGTGTTGTTTGTTTATGTTTATATTTTATGTTTTTAAAGCTCAGGAATTTGCATAAAATAGCACAATAATTTGATTCATGAAATAGTCAGGAATTCACGTGAACATAAGGTGACGTCCATGCTCAGCGTGAATAGCTGAGACAAGATTCCCTGTGGTCTTTGGGGACTCTTTGGGGACTTGTTGCGCGTGACCCCCTCTGAGGAATGAGCCGCCATAAGATTGGCGCGTGCGGCTCAATATCTGTGAAGTGCATGAGAAGGGGGAGGGGGATGGGTGTGGGTGTGGGGGTGAAAGGGAAGAGGAGGGGGATTGGAGGTTGGTGACTGATGGGGGTTGTAAAGAGTTTGTGGCACGCGTCAGGCGCGAGCTTGAATCCCCCCGAGGGACTATGACCACATAAAAGCTGCTCGAGCGGAAAAAATAGCCTAGGTATTGCATTTTTCTTGGATGTGAACTAAAAAAAAGTATAAATGCCTGTTATTATGCCTGTTATATACTGCCATAATGCCATAGTGCCTGTTAGGTATGTGTTTTTTAAGGATAGACAATTCAAGACTTGTAGCTTATTTAATTTGCGCGTTACATTTTACAATTTAATACGTTACAGTTTAGGCTATGATACGCGTCAGGTAGGCTATGTGCAATAAGGTCTATCTATCAGTGCATTTAGCTATAGTGGGATGTATATTTATGACTATTGGACTCGCATGTGTTTAAAGAATTAAAATAAAATGCAAATACAATACAATTTAATGTAGATAAGCCTAAAAGGTCGCATTTAACAGCGCCACGCTCATAAATCAGGCTATGCTCGTCTGCCATCTATTGGTGATAAAGCGTAAAGTCTGTTTCATGAATGTTTTAACACTATTATTATAACCTGATATTAGGCACAGCGCTATAATAATAATAATAATAATAATAATAATAATAATAATAATAATAATAATAATAATAGAACTCAACAATAGTGCTTGTATCAACATATTAAACAATATATTCCCAATACATAGAACTAAGTAGATAGAATTAAAATCAAATACACCTAAAATCCTTCATGTCCCTAATTCATTACAATAAAGTGAAATACGTGGTGGTGAACAGCGGCTCGCGCGCGGCAGGTGAACTCTTAGGTAAACACGGCTTTGTTTGCACGTGCTGCCCCTTTAAGGCTGAGCCGATTTTCGTGAGGCAGGTAACAGCCAAAGCAGCCAATCCTCCTCCCCTTCATAGATTATTTAACAAGGTGTCGAGGCAGCGAAGTGCGTTTAATGGGACCAAAAGAAGAAAACACATAATAACTTACAATTATTCATCACCATTCAATTATTCATCACGGGCTGCCTAGAAAGTTCATTGAGAATAACGGAAACGGGTAACTGGTGTCCTGGAGCTTTTGGGAAAAGGCGCAACAGGAAACTTCAGACGATCCGCTCGCTTTCTGGCAAAATGGACTGGCTTTGCTAGCTCGTGCGCATCTTTGCTGTTAGACTTCTATTCATTATCAATTAACAAATGCTCGTGTCATGCCACATGGCCATGTGACATGACATGCCGGCCGAGCTCCTCTTGCCTGTAGCTTTTTCCTCATCGATTGTATGGAATGAAGAAAATTGCATGCTAGCTTCTTTCTGATTATTTTGTTTTGCATTGCACGACATCTGAAGTTTTTTTCTTGCATGTTAAATGGTGCATGAATAGTGGTTACTTTGTCTCAGAGGAGTCATTATGACCGGGGAGGCGACACTTCTCGCCGCCAGGCAAGGCGACATAGAAACTCTGAAAGTGCAATTAGATGAAAAAGTGCTCAATAGTGACTTAAAGGACTCGCTTGGAGCTACGCCTGTGCACCACGCGGCGCGCGCTGGCAAGCTCAAGTGCCTCCAGTTCCTGGTGGAAGAAGCGGGTTTACCCGCGAACAGCCTCGCGCAAAACGGCGCGAGCCCCGCTCATGACGCAGCCGCCACCGGCAACCTGGAGTGCCTGCAGTGGCTGCTGACTCAGGAAGGCTGCCAAGCTTCGGTGAGTGTCATGGTTTGTTTGTTTGTTTGTTTGTTTTTTGCAACCCCAGTTTCCGTTTTAAAGACAAACTCAGCTCGGGTTGCACGTTAACCAGGCACGTGCGCCAACTATGCATTGCCTTCTCTCATCAATGGTAAGAGACCACTGTGATCATTTGGGTGCTGGATCATTTTCAGCACAGCAGTGACACTGACCTGATAGTGTGTGTGATGTTAGTATGAGTGTTTTAAACACCTCAGTGGCACATGCTGGGTCCAGAATAGCGCATCATCCAACAATATCCAGGTAATAACAGTTCTATGCAGAGAAACTGTTGTTCTCAAAGTGGGGTCCAGGGTTCCATGAAGATTATCTGGGGATGTGTGATTTGAAAAAAATCTTACAGTGGTAGAAATCACAACCCACCAGTATCATAGTTAGTTTGTTTTATCATAGAGTTATTATAGTTATTAGCCTATTTCACAAGTCACTTGAAGTGAATGAGTTGAATCCAAACCTCAGTAACTCAACTCAGAAACAACTCGGCCTATTAATGTCAACTTGAACATAATGTGTAACCAGTTGAAAGATCAGAAATGATGTTCGATTGTTCCAGTAAATAGCCCTGTATGTATAGAACACTTTGAATTTATGAGTCTCATATTTGAATAGTTGTCGTGCTTATAAATCAGTATTTTTTTATAACTGTAGGGATGCCTGGCTGCAAAAACTAAGTAGCATAGAATATCATCTCTAGTCTCATGTCCATGTCATAAGGAAAAGCTTCAAGTTGGGTGTGGATTTGTGCGTGGACTCGCCCTAATTTATTCAAATTAAGGTGGATTAAGGAAGTAGGTAGATATGTCAAATAAACTGACTAGTAAGTGTGTGCTTAAAAGCTTCCCAACACTAGGGATTTTGTTCAATTTCGATTTTGTTCGATTTGTGACTGGTCCTGGTTGTTGCTTGTCAGAAAAAGGCTGAGTATATGTGCATGATGTGCAAGACTGACTATCTTTTTACACTTAACATGACTTAAGCAGGGCGAGGTGAGATCAGAGTCATGACAGTAAAGAATGAAGGCTCTATGTGTGGTTACCCCTGTAGGATGGATTGTTTGCTGGTTTCTTCTTGATTCAGATATTTACTGGAAAAGTAAAATATGCCAATTTTGGAGACTTCATATTTTACACATAACTGGCTGATGGTTGTGGTTATATGGACAAGGAAAATGCAGTTCTGTTTATTATGTTGCCTTTAAGGTAGCTGTGCTACTTATTATTATTAATGAGAAGAAGAAGAAGAAGAATCCAAAAACATATCTTTTATTCTTGTAATCTGTTGTACTTATTTTGGATTTTATTTATTATTTATTAGAGTTGGACAACGGAATCATTAATTAGTCAAATTTTTCTGTTAATTAGACTGATTTTCTCAAAAATGTCCCACATGTCTATAATCCCTACGAGTCAGGGTGGCACCAAAGGGTGCAGAACTACACTACCCATCAGCCCCAGCAAGTCAATTTGCCTTACTAATCATTCTCCTCTGTGTCTTGCCTTGTTGAACGCCACCATTTAAGTTACAGTCTTTCAGCGTCTAACCTTCAAGCTTTTGTTGTAGTTGTCATTTGTAGTTGTATGTGCCAGACTATTGCTCATAGTCTTTATGTCTCTTACCTCATATCCACGGTTCATGTTTATGGGTCTTGTTTTCATGTTTTTGGTTGTTTTGTTTGCTCATTGCATAAAAATCTTCGCTTGCATCTGCCTTCTTCTCCATTCTGTGATGCAGTTTTATGTTTCACAAATAAAAAAGAAACACCATTCATATTATATGCATTAGAGGTGGCTGATATGATAGTAAATACAACACTTTTACTATTAAAGCATTTTTTCTGTCCATAATATGTATCAGAGTATAAAGGTTTGGCAATGAACTGCCAAAAGCAGTATTGTTTCATTTTAAAAAAAATTAATTTATACTATCTTTTATGTCTATAAAAATAAATTACTTTAAACTGTACAGAAATCAATATTATATTGTCATATTTCCCAACACTACTCTGAACAAAGTAATCATTGAATGGACCCTTATCATCTTTATTGGCCTACTCTCACCTAGTCATATTTATTGGCTATAATTAATAGGCATTTATGAATGGTACTTGGCAAACACCATGATGCCACTAGTACTGAGCAACAATGTATGGTTTAGCGCAGTGTTACTGAATCCAGTGTTCAGGTTCTACATCTTTTTCTTTCCCAGCTCCTAATACACAGACCATAATCAGTGGTCTTGATTTCTTAGTTCATGTGTGGTTTTTTTTTTGTTTGTTTTTTTTAAATCTAGGGCATGCTGAGGTAGATGAAGTATTGAAGTCTGGGTTGGAAAATTCATGTCTAATAATGAACATGGGGACACTAATTCACACAGTTCTGTTTAGTTCAGTTACGTTATATCTCCTAGGTCTTGTTTTTTTACATTAATAATGATATGCATTGTAGGAGGACAAAATTGCTCTTTGTTTACCCTTACTGCATTTGTTTGTATACTGGAATAATGGACCAAATCTTTGCATATAACCGTAGGCATGACTTAGTGGTTATTGGAGCTTGTGCTATTTCCAGTATAATGCACTTCTAGGAATGTTCATGGTTTACCTAGTTAGCCTATAAAAAAGTCTTTACCTGACAAGACAGCATTTGCGTAGACCTGTAAAAATGTTAAGTTTAGACCCATGACCCATTTTTTGGCCCATGGCATGAGCTGTTTGGGATATGTGTAATATGACTTGTTATCTACATCAAATTTGTACTAGCATTCAAGACGAGTAAATTTTTTTTATGAGGTTTCAAGTCATTAATATTAATGACTTAATATTACTGTGTCAGTAATAGCCAGTATGTTAAATTGGATGAAATTAGAAGTTCATTAGAGTACAACGTAGCTTTCAAATGGCCTCTTAAATGGGTAAGAACCTTTTAAGACCTTAGTGCTGAATCATGTTAAACAAATATCTGTACCAGGTTCTGATATTGTATGCTATCCATCTGTATTTGAGTGAGTGTTCCCAAACCCAGCAAAATAGCTGTTATAAATATGAAAAAAGAGCCTTGTTGAAATCAAGTTTTGAATAAAAGAACATGTTGGATATTATTATCAATGTATAAAAGAAGCATAACCTGGTGCAAAGACATGAAAATGACATCTTTACCACATTTTTCAGGGGTGTAAAAAGATGACTGTTGTGAAAAGAGGTCTTAACGTAGACAATGTTGTATATGTTTATGCTAGCCTAATAAAGGTTGTCCAGAGTATTAGTCACTAGGGCGGTACCTAGAAACGTGAGGAGCCCTGATCACACGCAAGGTTTATCTTTACCTCAGTATTTTTTTTCAGTACCATATCTTTCCTTTCCTTATGTAAAACAGTACAACAAGGCAGATATTGTTTTTTCTTCGTGCGACCTTGGGTTCTGATTTGCATATCCTGGATGGTATGGGCCATTTGCATGATGCCTCCGTGGTACTCCACAGGGCTTCCTGTTTCAGCAGCCTGAACGCATGCGATATTTGTAAGAATTATAAGAAGCAAAAGGGAGTGGATTGGTTTTATACCTAATGCTTAGACCACAAACCCTGTGCTTTTTTTCTAGCCTTAATTATTCTGAATAAATGATGTGTGTTTAAGGAGTGGTATGTGGCCATAGGTTTGGGTGGTGCAGGATGACCTTGATAATGGCATAGCCTCAAACAAGCTTTTTGAACAATGTTAAAGACGACCATCTAGTGAATATTTAGGTTATTAATGAGATCTCAGACCCATGTGCCTCTATGAAAGAGCCACTACTGGTGCGTTCTTGTGGATTTTTAATCTTGAAACCATGTTGACTTCATCTATTTGATAAATTATAGAGTGTAAGGGAGGTCTGAATCTTGCAATTGTGATCTTTTAAATTTGCATTTACATACACATTAAAAATTCAGTCAGTATGTGATTTTAGATATAAATAAACTCATATTTTCTGTACCTGCTGTTGATGTTTTTTGAAGTGTGTGAAAAGTGAAGTGAAGTGTTTTAAAAAAGAGTTTGCAGTAAATGTTTGATAATTAATTAAATAAAACGTGACAGCACTCAAGTCCTAATTCTGTTCTTAGATATATCTTCCATCCATCCATTATCTATACCGTTTTATCCATCTGGGTCGCGGGGAAGCTGGAGCCTCTTGGATGCTGCAGCATCTTCGGGCGAGAGGCGGGGTACACCCTGGGCAGGTCGCCAGTCCACCACAGGGCCAACACAGACAAACAAC
>JAQQZU010000039.1:19554030-19582425 GCA_030068025.1 Parauchenoglanis punctatus | reverse complement strand
CGTCATATTAAACCCTATGGATTAAGAATGGGATGTCACTTAAGTTCATATGCGTGTAAAGGCAGGTGAGCGAATACATTTGGCAATGTAGTGTATTATACATGCATGCTGCCATACTCTGTCATACATAGTAACAAACATACACACTCTATCATACTCTCTTACACACTATAATACTCTGTTATACATAATAACAAAGGTCATACACCCTCTGTCATACTCTTTTACACATTATAATACTATGCCATACACTACCCGACCTCTTGTGCACTCTAATACTCTCACACTATTCATATACTATCTTTCACACATTGCCATACTCTCATACACACTCCTAAACCTCCTACTACCATACTCTCACATACTGCAAACCTCATACACATCTCACTCTTTCATACTCACAGTATCATACTCTGTCATACACACTACCAGACCTCTTACATGCTCTTTCATGATCTCTCACACTTAATATCATTCTTCCTCACATATGTTGTGATACTCTGCCATGCACATCTTACATACTCTACCATACTCTCCCACACTCTGTCATACTCTGTCATACACACTATGTCACTATAGCACAGACCTCTTACATACTATTCCATAATCTCTCACACTTAATATCATACTCCTCTTATACATACTACAATACTCTCACCCTCATACTCTGCCATAATGTCATTCACACTATCAAACCTCTTGCCCATGCTATCATATTACTCTAAAAGGAGACTAAAATGGTTTCAAGCATTAACACAGCGAAGCTGGTTGTATGCTAATGTTTCTCTTTCAAAACAACTTCAGAAGTCCTTATCTCAGTTGTCAAAATGCAAACATGTGATACTAACTTTGCAAACAGCTATTGTACAGCTATTTCTTTGAGTTTGAAATGTCTTGTATCATCATGTTTACTGGGACCAGCTGAGACATTTAGTAAATACAAAGCTGTTTTGCCCTTCATGGATTAATGAATTGTATAATTATGCACACAATTTTGTAACCTTCAAAAACTTTTGCTTTGGCCTTTAGTTCCCTGATTTCCTTTATGTTTTGAACAAATTCATGCCCTTCCCAGTAACCCATAACCTGCAGGCATCACATCCTTGTCTGTGTAATGCAGCAGGTGTGTGCGCTGTTTTCTTAACAACCCTGGCCACAGTAGTACTCACTGAACTGGAAGACGTTTGATACAAATGTTCCAAGGTGATTGGAGGGCCACATGCCTAGAACCAAACCAGTGGTGCCCTCCAGTGGACAGACAAAGATCTGCATCTGTTTCTTTGATTTTTGTCCATGCAAGGCCAGGCTTGCAATGTACAACTTGAGTCATTTTAATCCAAATGTCTTGATTCACCTATATATTTACACATACAAGCCTACTACCTTTAATTTTCTCTGCAGAAAAATCCACAAGCTGTACTGTATACACCTACCCAGCCACCTGCTGATCCATGTACCTGTTTTCCTGGTTTCAATTTCAATGTACGAGGATAGCACTTAAAACAAGACCAGTTTTTTTCAGTGAAGTACTTTCAGATCATTGTACTATTACTTGGAATTGAATATGAGCTTGCTTAGTCATTGTTATTAAGCAGTTGAAAGAATGGATAGTGGATGAATAGGTTAATGGCAGACTTTCCTACGTCAGATGAATGCTAATTGTGTGTTTTGTCAAAGGGTACTCTGAGTCAGCCATCACAGACATGCAGACCTACATGGACATGCTGAACCCTGACATCACTGCTGGGGACAAGAAGAAGAAGGGGCCATCGCAGCCTCCGCCTCCTCCCGCTTTTCCCCCACCTCCTCTACCTGGCTCTTCACAAATCCCTCCGCCTCCACCCATTTACCCCGCACCAAATCTGCCCAAGGACGAGTCTTCTGAGTTTCTAAAGGTGAAGAGCAACCTGCGTCATGTGGACAATCAAACGGTGAAAAAAGAGGTATGCGATGTATTCTGAATCAAGAAGTTGAGCATTACAAAATCTTATATTTAATTTTTCATTCTAAAGCATATAATTCAGTAACTATACTAAAACTATTAGGAAAACTATGGGAATTGGATTATTAACCTGAATCAGAATCTGAATCTTTTTAAATTTGACTCAGCAAATCAGCATAAGAAAATACAGTATATGGCATATACACAACAAACTTTGCAATCAGTCTGATGTTAAATTGCTGATAGTGACTTTAAACAGGAGTTCCTCTTAAGGATATGTTTATAAATATATTTGCCTTTAAAATGTTCTTCCTGGATTAAAATGGATCTTCCTAGTTAATACATTTAGGTGAGTCAAAACCAAGAAGGACACAGCAAATTTATTAAGGCCGGCTCCATGCCACTGTTGTTACAGGTGTAAAAAAAATACACTTTTTTGAATATAATAATCCCTAGCAAAATACACTGATGATTTTTGTGGTTAATATTGTTTTAAAACAGGGAAAGATTATACTCCCTTGTAAATTTTCATTGCTTAAACGATATCTAGACTCCTTCGCTCCGTACACATCCTGCAATATTGAGGCATTAAAGTTAATTTGTTTGGTGAAGTCTCTACTGGAGTTCTAAGCATCATTATGAATTAATTCATTATTCTGCAGAGCTGAGCGCTCTGAAACAAAACCCCATTCTTTTCTCAAAAGACCACACGAGCTTAATGTGGTTGCTCTGTAGTAAACGAACGTTACAGAAAACGAAGAATGCCTGCAATGTCTGGCCTCTATTATCAGATGTCAGCCCTGTAGGGTTATAAGCCTTCTGCATATTCAATGCTTTAAGGAATGACCATGATAAGAGGTTATACTTAACCTAATGGACAGTGGATAGCTGAGTCTATAAGATAATATGGCTTGGAGCAATCCGCTAATCTCAAGGGCTTGAATGATGTGTTGTTTCTCGTACGCTTATCAAACACAGCTCAATTGAACCCCCAAGGATTGGTGCCTGTGTTACAGAAACCTTGGTAAATTTAAAGCAGCTTGTCAGTCCATTACACACAGCCTCATTATATATTGCAAGGGCCTCACAGGGCATCGCATCAAGCATGAGCAAGCGCTGTGACAAGAAGACAGCATTGTGCTGAGAAGCAGGTGGGTATCATTTATATGCAAGGGTGCATAAAGTGTTAAAGCGTAATGGTTTGAGTGTGTAAAATTAAGTAAATCAATAGTTTGCTCTCTATTCTGGCTTTTGCATCCATGCTAGAAAAACTAGACAGCGTTCTAATATGTAGATTAAATTGTTGACTGTGTAAAAATTGACTCAGTACTCATTCATTCATTCGTTCGTTCGTTTAAAATATCTGATACATTCTGCTAGCCAAATAGAATCATTTTCCTCAATCACATGCTAGCATAATCTTTGCTGGACCTTTATTTTGGGCACCACATCATTGCATCCATGAGTTATTTGGATAACACTTGCACCAGACCACAAATAGTTCATTATATAATAATAGAAATAGACATAATTTCCTCCCAATAGTCAGTTTTTTCCTTAGGGAATCTCAATTCTCAACAAATGGCACAGTAGGGAATTACTAAGTGTATCCCAGCTGTAGGACACACCTCCGGCACATCCTCAAATGAAAACGTGTAAGTACAGGAGAGTTCTATAAACTACTTACACTACACAAACGTAATAAAGTTCAACATGGTGCTTGTGGACCATGAGAAAATGCTGGACTGTTGGTGAAGTGAACTTGTGGCCTGGTCAAAACTCATGGCCCATTTCCCATTAATTAAGTACGAGAGACACAAAAGCACACACACACATAATGCAGCTTTTGTATCCTTGTCCTAATGAAGGAGGCCCATTAGCTGAACCAGACTCCCACTTTTGTAATGATGTGCTGAATGATGGACCTGACATTACTTCAAAGTAATTAACTGTGCCAGCACGCCCACACAAACGAGCCCTTGGTTTCAATGAGTGGAATAAAATATGTTTTTATAGCTGTATCAAGTAGTGTCACAATAAGAACGGAATAAAACATGACAAGGTATGCTGTTAGAGGGAAATAATAATTGATTTATAACATTATTTAATAATAATTATAATAATAATTATAATTACAATTATATTGTAATATAAATTACAATAATAATTACAATAATAATTGTTTAATAATATTAAATAACATTATTTAATAATGTGGAATGTTTGATTGTTAAAAAAAAAAACAAAAGTGGACGTGCAAGTTATTTTCTGTGCTCATTTACTGTACGTTATAGCAGCTATAACTAGTCATTCCCTCTTCAACTTCATTTTCTAGAAATTTGGTACAGAAAAACCAGAAAGTGCAAAGTTCTCTCTCCGAAAGACTTTCACGTGGCGGAAATCTTACCGACTGTTACAAAGCCTGGACACTGGAGACTTTTTCTGTTAATGTTGATTAACATCTCCATATAGAAGGCTTCATTGTATCAATGATTAAACAGTTAAATTAGTCATATACCAACATGAGTATGATTAGCTTTAGATTATATGGAGCATCCTCCATGCAAGTCACAGTGAATGAGTTACTATATATTAGAACAAGTGCATTGATATAATAATGACCAGATGTGTGTTAAGGTATAATGAGTTTAAACAGTACAAAAAGGGCTGGTAGGTGGTTGGAAAACATTTAGCATTTATCAAACCTTCCTAAATGCAAAATAGGGTTATGTTTTTCAAAAGTATCGTATTAGCATGGCAGAACCATCATTGTGATTTTTACTACACTATCCTACTAAATAAATTCTATAATAAGCATGACTGCGTGTGTGCAAAAACAATTCCTACATAAATCACATGCTCACTTTGAAGGTCTGCGAGCTCATTCACTTGTAAGAAGTGTGTTTGTTTTTGTAACACAGGCAAACAGTGTAGGTGTGGTTTACAGGCTTTTACTTAGAAGAGACAAATCAGGCAAAATACTCCAGACTGATTGGTGTCTCTCATCTCGAAGTCTTTACGAAATTTCTGGTTTATTTCCAATATTTCTGATATTTCTAATTTATAAGTATATGTACCAGTTCTAAAGTTGTAGTTGAATAAATTCATCTAATATCTAATGTGCTCACTACTGTGGAACATGTATCTTTCAAAATGGTATATTTGTGTTTATACGAGGTCCAATTTCTGGCTTTTTTTCACTTGCATTAAGTATTAATCACTGTCCTGCCCTTAGGGGGACTTTACAGGAGAATGCAGGCATACACACACACACCCACACGCACACACTTTTCCCATTCAACAGAAAGCCGAATTTTAGAAAACAATGAACCGACTGCAAAAAAAACAAACACTTTTTTTCAAGTAGCTGCAGTTTATAACGATTAACGTTTAACGATGTTTATAACGAGTGTTTCATTTCATAAAATATAGCAATTTGCATTTCATTAAATTTAGCAGTTTTGCCTTCATTTATACTTTATACAAAATCAGTTGCGTAGGGCTTGAACATGTGCCCTCGTTAATGGAGTCGAGAATTCCTGATATAAACTATTCACGACTTACTGATTTCTGTACATAAAGTGACATTTTACTGTCTGAAAGTGTCGGATATATATATAAAAAAAAAAAGTCACGCTTGCATGTTATGCATTGTGTGCTCTTTGTTTAGTGGCAAAGATAATGGCAATAAGCAAAATAAGCAATTTGAATAGATGCATTTTACTACACTAAATAGGCCAGTGACTGAGCATTTGCTAATTGACTGATGCATTTCTGCAATACTGTGCTTTCATGGTAAGAGCCATCAGAACACATTAGAAAATATTTGGCCAGATACTAATTTTTGTTACTTTTGTCTGAAAATACAATAATTGGTAGCCAAAACCATGCCACACTTCTCCTCACAAAAACATCACAGGTAATCGAGTTTACAGATGTCTTTCACTCAACTGTGCCCACCCTTTCATATGTACACCCACACATGCTCACACACACATACACACACATACGCATACATGCACCCTCGCATACAAACTGACTATTTGTTTGCAATAGGAAGGAGTAGAAAGCAGCATAGCAACAATAAGCATTGTCCATGAAAACAATCCCCTGAGGCTACCGCAGCCCCACAGGTGCTCATAGCAACCACTTCCTGAGGCTCCTGTTTAGCCTGATATAGCTCACTGGAGTTTCATTTGTTTGATGCTATCTTATTGACTTGAATAACACTTCCGCATACGCCTATTATGAAATGCTATATTAATAGAAGATAAAAGCTTATCTTAAAATCTAAATCATACTGCATATAGTTTCCTGAGCTGCTTTTAAACATACATATTGCTTTCCTCTGTTCTTTTTATTCCTGACTACAAGTATCAGTGCACCTTTACACTTCCCACCTGTATAAAAAGAAAAAATCAAACTTTTATAGTTTGGCAGTGAAGGAGCTCAGTCTTTGTAATCAGATTCCCGTTTGCTGCCAGCGTGCATAACGCAATCGCTAAGCCGGCTGGAGATTCAATACCAGGTAGCCATGCCCTGCCGGTTTGTCACTGTGCTTTGCATAAAAAGCCCTAACCACTCCGGGTTTGGGATTGGCCAGCACCTGGGCCCTTACATCACTGTGCGAGGCTAGGATTGGCTAGTGCGGCTGTGAGGGCGGGGAAAGGTAAAGCCAGTGGCAGGTAGAGTGTCACACGCACGGTGGAATGGGGATCTGGTGTCACCTGTGCAACCAGCAACTCTGGGCTTCTCAGCTTCTCTGAAACTGACTGGACTACAGGGACAGAGACAGGGTAAGACACATTATATGCTTCTTTTTGGCGTTTTTAGATGCTATCTGGATTATGGATTGGCAAGAGTTTGATCCGTCTTGAAACTTCCAGAATGTTCTCACAACTTGAATTGTTTATATGAACTAGTAGACACTGTGTAAATGTAAAGTAAATGTTCTTGGGTTTTTTTGTGACAGTAAGGACACTCTTTCTGTTATTTATTAATGTTTTAAGAACATACATAGCGCTTTATAGCTACTTATCAGCGCTGATAACCTTCTGTGGATGTTGATCGGAGCTTACTGGTATCCTGAACACACTCTGAATGAGTCATAATGAAGTCATATGTGCGTGGAGGATAAATAATGAAAAATTCAATGGAATCTGAATGCGAATGAGTTTAGAAAGGCACATCTGTGTGGTGTAGAGGTCAGCACAGGCTTTCACCAATTTCCCTGAGGTATGACAATCACACCACCTGCACAGGGCCGGCTTGTGTTACGCCAGAAGCCGGTTTACAGGGAGGAAGGGGCTTAGATCAACAATGCAAATAGGCATGGTTGGTTTGTCTCTCAGGGTCAGTATTTGTTAATGGGGGAGGTATAGATGTTAAAAACAGCTGGAGTTGCCGACCTATAGAATTATATAGAACCACCATTGACTCTTGATGAATGATTTTCATCACGGCTGCTATAAAAGCATGTGCGCCATTGCAACATCCTCTCTGCTTCATGGAGATTTAAATTATTCAGGCTCGTATTCTCAGTTTATTCGTCTGTCACCTGTTTCACCTTTTTATGCTGTCACTTTTGTTGTTGTTGTTGCTTTTTTTTCTCATTTTATTTTCCTAACGCGTTTCCTTGTCGGGGTTGAAGTTGTCATGCTGGTATTATAGCACAATAACAAACTGTACAGCATCAATGGCAGACAGTTGAAGTCTTTTTGAAACCGTACAAGGTATGATCCTTGAAAGGTGAGATTGAAATGCAAATAGAGGTTTTTTGCATTAGGAAAATTCATTGAGACCAGGAAAAGCAGCGTTGCATTTATTTGTGGAAGGCATGGAAATTACTGGAAGATGGCTGCCTGGATTAAAGTAGAAAAGAACCATGTGACTCCAATATGGTTTTGTTCATATTTTAATATCAATCAGGATTAGAATATAGACTGTTTTCATGCATGAGTGAATTATAAATAAGTAGAATAGGAGGAATAAAGCAATGGCTTGATTGGGAGCTTTAAAATTCTGCAAAGAACAAAAGAATCAGAAGAGGATTGTGTAAATCGCATTCTTTGGCATTTCATGTAGACCAATTCTACTTTTTTTTCTACCTTTTTTCTAAGTGTACCTACTTAAGCCTGATATGTGTGTGATAGAACACACCATGCTATTGTATGCTCTTATACTTTTTTGCATCATTTACATTTTCACCTCACAATAATTTTCTGTGTTGCAGCAGCTATTTATATCCATATGCATATTGAATTTCATAATCTATTTCCTCACAAGGCTTATCCATTTGTGGGAATGACAAAGCCGTCTGTAGGCCTATTCATTCAGCCCCAGAACACCTAAGCTCAATATGGCATGATTAAATTTCTCAGAGCGAGTCCGTTGTTTCAGGATTTGTTTTACTTTTTGTAAGGAGCAAGCAAATTCATAGCGAGCTCAGCGTAGCCTTTTGTGTTTTGTACTGTATCTATTACAGTTTCCCTTCATCCCTTGCACACAGTTAATGCACAATGGCTTATTTCACTGAGACTGTCATTAAAAAGAGTTTTAAAACTTCAGCACAAGTTAAAATAAAATAAAATTTTATTTTGTGACGACATACTCACCATCCACTTTATTAGGAACACCCATACACCTGCACATTCATGCAGATATCTAATCAGCCAATCATGTTGCAGCAGCACAGTGCGAAGAATCATGCAGATACAGGTCAAGAGCTTCAGTTCACATCAAAAATCAGAATGTGGAAAAAGTGTGATTACTGTGACTTTGATCGTGGCATTGACTGATTTGAGTATTTCAGAAACTGCTGATCTCCTGGGATTTCCACAGTCTCTAGAGTTTACACAGAATGGTGTGAAAGACAAAAACATTGAGTGAGCGACAGTTCTGTTCATGGAAACGCCTTGTTGATGAGAGAAAATGGCTTGAATGGTTTAAGCTGCCAGGAAGGATATACAGTAGTAACTCAAATAATCACTCTTAACTTTGGTGAGCAGAAAAGCATCTCAGAACACACAACAAAAGAAACCTCGAGGTAGTTGGGCTTCAACAGCAGAAGACTACATCGTGTTCCACTCCTGCCAGCTAAAAACAAGAATCTGAGACTGTCATGGGCACAGAATTGATGTTTTGTGCATGCTGAGATACTTTTCTGCTCACCACACCATTTTGATCTTTGATGTGAAGATTAACTGAAGCTCTTGACCTGTATCTGTATGATTTGTATGCACTGTGCTGCTGCAACATTATCGCCTAATTACTGCATGAATGTGCAGGTGTACAGATGCTGCTAGTAAAGTGGACGGTTAACAAACTGACCAAACTGACCAAAACAAACACTGTATCTTTATATACTGAAGGAAAAGGTCAAAATAGTAATCATTTTATATAGACACTATAATGCAAGGAGGCAGAGAATCCACACAGTAATTGATTTTATGAAATGCCACCCAAGGTTCAACAAAGTGCATCCATCCCAACTTGATCACAAGAGGCATTTGTTTAAATTCAAACAAACGCGGCAATGTTGATGGATTTTTGTTATTTCATGTGAACAAGATGGGACAAATGCAAATCCATGACCGCAAAATTACCCTTTGTATCTTTTTTATACATGAATGCTGGACATAGAGGCACACATAAATAAAAACAGCAGTTAATGATGCCATGTGCTGAATAATGAAGAATGATAGATGAACATTACAGTGTATAGACAGAAGAAAGTGTAGGAGGAAGGTGTTGCTCAGGAAGAAAACCATCAGATTGCCACGCCAGCAGCCATGATTTGCGCGTGTTTGGCCACAGAGAATATCCCATGAGGTGTAGTAAAATTTATCTGGCCAAAAAGAAATGAGAGGGGAAGAACCACTGTAGTCTTCAGTTCAAATATTTGTCAGCTGTTCTGAGTGTGTATCTTTAATTCCATTTAATTTATTTCTTTCAGTAACAGTGTGGTGTTACATTTTGGTTGTTATTTTACATTTGAACAAAAATGATCAAAGGAAATATAAATAGATGAATAAATAATTCATTACTATTAAGTCATAATTAATTCATGTCTATTCCATGGTGATATTATAACACAATGAGTGTTCCTGCCTAAATATTAAAAATGTATTAGAAAGGGACTGAGAATTATTATAATGCTGATATGATCAGTAGCCACTCTACAAATTACAATAGATAACAAAGTGGATCAATAGTGTAAGGTTTCATATTTAATATCTCTCCTGTTTATTTGATTTGCCATTAATTATTGTTTGTGTGCTCTGTTTTTTAGAACCAGTTGTCAGGAGGGGAGAACCCAGACAGACTGCGGCGGGTGGACTCCAACAGGAAGTCACGAAGCTTCAGTAAGCAGCCCAGCACTGGAGACTATTACAAGTCCCTGGGCAACGACATCACGGACGGGCAACCGGAGACAGACATGGCTCCTAATGAGGAGGTACATCAAGAACTTCCTGGATATTGCTTGGGTGCAATTTTAGTGCAAAAGTTATTTACATGACATAAAAAAGCACAGGAAAGCAATACTAACATGACTGCTATGCGTTCCTGTGTATGTTTGTAGACCTAGCTCTGAGCTCCTCTCCCTCACCTGCTACATTACAGCACAAATCCGTGCAAGGTGTGGCCCAGAGCTGGCAGAACCTGGCTTTTAATCCACATATCAGTTGCACTGCTCGATAAACACTGTGTTTGCTCAGCTCTTTCACCGTGTTACACAACCCTGACATTTGGGGCCTTGGGCTTTTATATCAGTCATCAAAACAGAGCTACGCCTCATTTCCAAAACAGAATACGCGTGCTCTGGCTATTGCGCATGTTTAGTATTAAAACAAACCAGACGGATATAAAACACATTATGCATTTTATACGTTTTATCTGAAAATGAGTTGTGAAAAACTAGTTCAGCATTAAAAATGCTAATAACCGGATCCTTCACTAAAGGAAAAGAGTTAGTTCTTATTTAATAAAATGAGTGGGGACTTTGATATAAAATGCAAAAACTCTCTACTGTCAATTATTTGTTCATTTTTAGTTTCATACAAGAACCTGTTAAGAGACCTAAAAATTTATTTGTCTCAGTTCTAAATGCTGTATTCATAAAAATTTTTAGAAATCTTTTAAACTAATCAAATAAAATTTAAACAATGTAATCGCTGCATGCATCTATATACAGTAAATAGAAATGAAAAAATGATAATATAAAAAAAATGGATGCACTGAAATTTCAACATTATTATAATTTAAAAAATTATATAATTATATATAAAAAAATTTCAGCTGTAAATAGCCAAAAACTGCACCTTTTTTTTTTTTTACAAAGTTTTTGAAAATAGAAAAGAAATAGAAAATAGAAACATAATTGAGCCCTGCTGCACACTGCCTAGTAAATGCTATTTTTATTTACATGAAACCAGCTGTTCCTTCATGCAGATTTACCATTGTGAAAAAAAAGAAAAGAAGTTTTGGTTTGTCCAGAATTTTGGTTTTATCCAGGAATTTTCATTTCGGTGCATCATCTCAGTAATATCACATGCTTTATTGTTGAAGTTTATGTTCCTGAGTGGTGCAACAGCAAATTATTTGATATATCATTAAGATATTGTGAATTCCAATCAAGATAATGCCACAGCCATGTTTAATTGAGAGTCCAAGAGAACATAATTGGCGGTGCTCTCTGGTTGAGAGGGATGGGAGATAAATAGCACTTTTCCTCAAAATGTGTTCAGATGAGGGGCAGCTTGCTGACTGGCTTCATGTCTCAGATGAAGTATGTGTTAACCTTTACCCTCTCTCCAGTTGTCTCTCTCCATGCAGAGGTGATTGCTTTAAGAGTACATGGGAAGCCTGGCCTCAGCTAACATTTAATTAAAATGCAGCAATGAAATGTTTTCCGAAGTGTCTACATTAGGAGGTGTGACATAATAATGGAGCACTGTATGCTGAGTGGGAATTATATTATATACATATAGTATATAAAATATATATAATCATATATATATAGTTGCACATTCTGTATTCATGTTGTTCACTGATGCCCAGTACTCACACACCTCACTGTTGCCTATTACAGGCAACTCTGTTGAGCTAATTACACTCCCAGTAGGAATCCACGCTCTCCAGTGGAACCAGATGGCACTTGACATGTCCCCTGAGTAAAGACCCATTAGCTGATCTATTAATTGTGACATGATGTGGACCATATGGTGGGAGAGGGTGGAGAAGCGTGGGTTCATTTATTGGAGGGGAGGGAATAACACGCACGTGTCTGGCACGCGCCACACACTGGGGGCTGTGGGGGCACGTGCCACGGGGGAAAGGAGGGGGGATGCCTTTAGTAGTACTGTGACAGCTTGAGGTGCTGACAGGGTAAATAATAGTCCCCTGAGAGCAGGAGTGTGGAGGATTGTAGGGCTTAAGTCACAACAGATGTCGCCTCATTCCTCTGAGTCACTGATCGTCTTCGCTTAGCTTATGAACCCTAATGAGGCAGCTTGAATATGCGAGCAAGAAGATGTTTTTGAGAAAGATAGTAATAATGAGATAGTTATTATTATAATTATAGTCATTGTATGTATCCAATACAATTGTCTGTGATGCAATTAATTACTAACTTTTGAGGCCTGTGTTTGAGTAATCATATGTTGTTTTAAAGGGAATAACAATTTAATAAATAAACTTCAATAATATTGTAGAGATTTTATATATTATTAATATTTAATTGTACAATTTACAGACGCAAATGTTTTCAAAGAAATGAGGCAAATAATGAGTGAAAGCCAGGATCGTTGTAGCACCAAATCAAACCCCTCGAGTCCTCACTAACAAGTACAAGTACAAAATACAGTGCCTTGAATAAAAGTGCTGCTACTGTAGTGATAATTCACTTGAGTAAAAGCAAAAGTGAAAGTTCAGTAAATGTGAAAGTGATGAAAATTTACTTGAGCCTTAACAAATGACTTTTTTTTTATCTCTATTTGACATGACTCATGTCTGTCAGTTGACACATCTAATTTGAAAACCTGTAATGTCTTTTCTGCTTTTAAGTGAATAGGACCTTCATTCTCAACAGTGTAATAAATAAAGTAACGTTAGCTGACTGTTGCTGTCTACCAGTTGGTGACAGGAAACTACTTTAATTTGATAAGGTAACAGTACTATGATTTAATAAAATGTACCACTACAGTGAACCTTGCACTCAATTACTGTAATGAGAGTTACTTTCCACCCATACTAACTTCTATCCACCATCAGCAGTGTTAAAGCTACAATATGGGAGAAACTACTGCTGACTCTTGGCTCTTGGATTAGTTCGAGATGATTTGACAGTAAAATGAAGGTGTCTTTTTTCTCCCTGCAGGGTTCCGTTCTGCTGGAGGAGCCGGCTGATGCCTCCTCTGTAGTGGAGAATGGGACAGGAGAGAGCGAGGAGCCTCCTGCACCTCCTCCTGCACCTCCCCTGCCTCCGGAGCAGACTCCACCTCCAGCGCCCCCTCTGCCTTCTAAGGTCCCCCCACCTCCCCAGAGCACCAGCGCTCCTCCACAGCCCTCCAACCAGCGCCGCATGTCCTCCTCCTCCAGCAGTGAGTACTCTCAGACTCAATGACAGCAACCCTCCATTTCTCTTCTTTTCTCCTGACACTCATGTCATTTTATAAATGTGTGGTTGCTTTCCTTATGGCCAGCTCTCATCTAAATAGTCCTTCAGTCTTCTTGAGTTCTTCTCTGTCTTCTGTTGGACACATATGTGCTCAGGCAGTTATCTGAGCGGAAAACCTCTATGTGTAAACAGATAAACAGACAGGTGGCTGATCAGCAGGGGTCTAAGCAGTGCTCCTGCGCCTTTGGCTTATATGAACAGCAAGCAGACCTGAGCTCTGGTACTGTAATTGGACCTATAATTGAAACCATTTGTAATATAATCTCAATGAAAATGAACTATATGGAAAAGAATTAAGTGATATAGCAGCTTTTTGTTCTTTCTTTTGAAGTTAATCAGACGAAATAACACAGCACATTTAATCTGTCCTGGCATGGCAGACTTCTTTTGTTAAACAACAATAAATATCTAATGTTTATTATCAAGTTCAGATTTTGTAGCGCACCCACCATGCAACATAAACCTGTGATCTGAAGTAGAGCCTAAACTATTGTCAGGGCTGCTGGTAGAGAAAACTAATCAACACCTTCTGACCAATCAGATTTAAGAATTCACCAGCGCTGTGTAATGGCTTCTGACATTTTCCTTTGATCTTTCATATTTTGGCCACTCCATGTTTATATCTATGATTACTCTGTTGGCACAATTATACCCAATAATAGTGTGTGTGCGTGCGTGTGTGTGTGTGTGTGTGTGGACACTGGATTACTGAGAAAGAACAAAATTTCTTTTTGGTTTGCTTTAATGTCAGTACAGTAAGTGCTATGCATAAGGGTCCAAATAATTGTTAACTATTGTGTGTATCCATATGATCATTAAACCAAACTGTTCAATTTTGCTCCTTTAAAGACTTTACTCTACCTTAAACTTAAAGTCTATCCATGTAGTTGGACTAAAATAGATGCATCAAATACTTCTATTAGTCTGATTTCTGATAAGTGTTGGGGACGGATAATACGGACATTATAGATAATAATAGATAAAGTGAACAATCTTTTCCTGTACTGTTCGGCAGTGGTGCTCCCCCATCAGCTACATCCCAATGTAACCCCTGTTGATTAGCCACTTGCTTGAGTTTAGCTGCTCTCAGAGACTTAGCACTGGAGATTTTTCACTGCTTTTGATATGGACTGGCTCTGCTGAAGTGACTGAATGAGTTTGTGAAAGTGCATTTGTCCTGCGATAGACTGGCTTCCCATCCAGGGCGTATACTCGCCTTGCGTCCAGTGTTCCTGGGATAAGCTCCGGATCCACCATGACCCTGACCAAAATAAAGCAGGCACTCATGAAGAATAAAGGAATATGAATTCTGGAATTTGCTATTTCTGGTTAATTTTGGTTGCATTCTTAGTGTTCAATAAATACTCTCTCTTTCCCGCACTCTCTCTCGCCTCTCTTTCTATCCAATCAGAGTAATCCTGAGGGGACAATGATATTAATTGGTTAAGCAATGCGATCCTGGTCTATGATGTCCATATTTACTAGGGGTTTTTTTATATTGAATGTGCCAATGTGCCAATTTCCTCCTTGTATGAAAACAAACTTGTTTAAAACAACAAAAAAACTAAATAATATATCACAATACTTTTTTGCTACATTAAAAAAAGGTTTCATTTCAACTCTATTGTGAAGCAATCATTAGGTAGCTTTATGGATTATATTTTAATCTTCCTTGTCCTAACAGACACATTATTGTTATCATGTTATAGATGTAGTTTCTGTATATTTTTATTCCCTTAATTAGATCAGCATAATAGTAGAGGAAATTTTGGCTGCAAGAGAGCAATTTATAAAGTGAGTTATTTATATATTACCTTTATATTTAATTTAAGATTATAATATAAAGATATAATGAAACAAGAAATTATTAACAGATTAGATGAGATCATTCAGAAATCTGTAAAATCTCCGGAAATTGTACGTTTGTCTGTGGCTGTAATGTAGAAGTCGTTATCTTAGTAATCTGGCAGTGTTGTGTGAATTCAAGGGAAGTTCTCAGGATGGCATTAACCCCTTAAACTCCCAGCTTATCATTCATCTTAAACCACATTCTTTAATTAACACTATGAATTATTCAGTAAGCACAGTGAAACTAATAGGAAGCAGTATGTAGTTATGAGAGTGAGGAGTGTAAGTCTGTATCTGGTGATGAGTTGTGGGATATTAAGAGTTTAAGTAATACAATAACGCAGTATGGTGTGCAGATGGATATCGAAGTGTCAGTTTTTCATTTTAAGGAACAAAGAGGTCTAGGTTTAGAGTCAAGTCCAGTTCCACAGTTGTAATTCAAAATTAATTTCAATACGCAAAAAAAAAGATGTGCTAAATTGCACTGCTCTTAGGGAAAAATAAAATACATTTCACATACATCTGTGCATAAGGTTTTCACAAGTGATTAATATATGATATAGAAATACATGATTTTTGCCACGTACAGGAAACAAAGCAGCTATAGCGATGTGTTGTTTCAGTGTCCGTTGTGTGAGAAGATCCAGTAGTGACCCCTCTAGGTTCCAGTCTGCAATGTATTTGATGTAAAATCCAGTCAGTAGACTGTGTAAATATTTTAAAGATTCACCCCGTTACCATGAGAGCAGCCTGGTTGCACTTCCCAGGTATCCGTTTACGAATTAATGCCCCGGGGGCTATCGTTACCTCCAAATCAGGTTTAGTGTTATCCCATTTGCGTAATTGCTGCTCTTCCAAGGGACATCGGTCTCAAACCATTCAGTTCAGGAATATGTCAACAAAATACACGGCATTGTGTAGCTGGTATTGCTTTTGTGTTAGTCGGTCCATTTGCTCTTCAGAGCGTCTGTGCCTTAGAAAAATTTGAATGAGAACCTGAACAGGATGTATACACAGGCAGCCAACAAAAGAGGCCTAATGCCTTAGGGGCGGCTGTGGACAAAAGAGCACTATGACAAATAGATTGACTCGTTACACGTGAATCTAAGGACTTACATAAGCAATGTTTGCTATTGTGTAATAGTGTGTAGTGATGCAATGATAAATACACTATTGCTCATAGAGTAAAAGCTTTAAGATGTGAGACCTGCTTAGTACTTGTGATGTTGCTGTAATTCCAATTAGATTTCATCCTTATCAAACTCTACATCACCACATTTGCCAAAATAGCAATTCATGTTTGTTTTATTTACTAACTTTGTTTTTGTCCTTTTTTGTGTTTATTTATTCACTCCCTTTATTCACTGTCTACATTCATTTTGCCGCATCCTGACTATTTCATTCGTCACCTACCCGCTGTCTTTCCATCACTACTTCTTCTTTCACTTGGCCTTGAACTTGTTTTTTTTCTACTGGTGTCTCTTTTGGCCAAACTCTGCTTTCCCTCTATGCGGTCACTCTAAAGGAGGGACTCTCTCCTCTGCCTCTGTCACTCCTGCCCCAGAATCACTCCGGCAGAGGAAGAGTAAGTATTTATTCCCCTCCACACCACAGAGTCTCTCTCTCTCCTGCGTGTGTGTTTGTGGGTGTATACTGTATATGTACGTACGTGTCTTTCATGCTTCCTGTATACTTATTTGGATATGATCCTGCATTGTGGTTTTATTTTCTTATAGCCAGTGGCTCTGTTTGTATGTAAGGAATAAAACACAATGGGGCATCCTGTTATAGCAAAATGTCCAAAGACAGGATCGTGTGAGGCAAACTGAGTTACAGTTATCACCTCAGAGTTGATTATTTTCCTCTAACAGCATGCCGAAGTGTTTTATTCCTCTTATACCACAGCAGTTTGCCAACAATTATAATTTTGATTAGTTAAAGAATGACATATCATTCAAGTTATTTCCTGTCATACATTTATAGCAGCTTTCAACTTATCACTTTACCGCTGTCTTTACAAAACGCTGACACTGGAGACTCCTTCCAAATAAAAGGCTAAATAAACAACCTCATAGAAAACTTCACTGTATCAACAAGTACAAATAGAGGTATGTTGTTACTATGGAAACAATAATGTCAGAGCTGCTGTCATAGAAAATCAAGTAAAACCTGGTGAGAAATCAGAACCCAAACGTTCAACAGCGCTGTGGTATACATAAAGTTATATTCTAAAAAACAAACATTGTTTTTTAGAATAGCATTTTAATATTTAAGATGGTTCTCTTGAGTTTTTTTTGTCAGGATGTTGATTTAACTGTCTTTAATGTATTACGTTTAGTCCCATGCGCTATAAAAAGCCTCAGTAATAATTGTTGCAATAATACGCATGCACGGTGAGACCATTTAAAAATTTATCATGATGTCCTGAGAACGTTTAAATGTTCAGTATATGCGTGTGGCTGATGCTTTAAATACTACTTTTGTTGACACTTTGAATACTTCTTTTAATTACAATAATAGTAGTAACAATGACAATGAATTTATATAGAAGCTTTTATACATTTACCAATACACTGTAACTCAAAGGCTTTAAAGGGAATAGTTATAGAAATAAAAAAAAAGGAATCAAGAAACATGAGCTGGCCAAAATGCAAGAAAGTATAAAAATGAAAAAAGTAGAACAAATGAAAGCAACAAATTAACTTGAAAATATAAGTGCAAGTAAAAACAAAGTCACAGAAAGACCAATAAATAAATGAGAATAACTATAATCATAACTTGGAAATAATATTTTGGGTGGTTTGTTGTTTTTTTTTAATATTTTATTTAAGGGTTTATTTTTTTCATCATGATGTGAACTGAGTCACAGCAAAAAGTGTACAAAGGTCTGTAAACATCATGGGCTTATCATAGCACACATCCTTGGTGACTGAACCCTGCCTTCATCACCGTGCTCTTTCCTGTATCAGTTCGCTCTCGCCCATGGCACACATCCATCATAAGAATCCTGGATGGCATTTCTGTTCGCTCTGTAAATGACTGGTGAGCACACTGATATGTGCTTGAAGCTGAAGATGTATCGGAAAACTAAGGCCGATGGTATTGTGTATCGTAACTGGCATGCGTATGTGTTTGATATGAACGTGTTTTTGTGAATATACATGTGTTTGTTGCATGTTTCGTCCGGCTTCGTTCTATTTGTGTGTACATGTGAGGTCTGCTAATTCTCTGTTAGTGCATTTAAAATGGAGGATGTGGGGAAGGGAAAGTGCAATGGAACCAGCTGAAAAAAAAGGTGATGAGAGGATTAGAGGGAGGGGAACGATCGCAGCATGTGAGACTGCAAAAAAAGTAAATGAGAATATAGAAAGGGGAGTCTGGGGTGAGTGACCGGAAATCCACTTCCAATTTGGCAGCGAGCTACTGTCCAAGCTGATTAGTGCTGATCTCTTTAGAGTCCAGAGCTGTGACGAGCCTGAGCTCGCTTTTATTTTCAGACATTCTCTGTGGAAAGAGTTGGAATGAGAAGCAAGAGTTTACAGCTTTAGGGATGTAAGAACGCTAGGGTTCCCAAGGACAGCGGAACCAAACTTAACAGGTGATATACAATTCTGTTTAAAGTTTTAGAGCTTTAGAATATCAGGAATGTAAATGCTTGCTTCGAGTTTGAAAATGGATGAAACCAGAGGTAGGACACTAAGGGTTTGACTTCAGTGTATGATTATATGATAGGCTGTAGATTCATTCAGCAGATCCTTTACGTAATTTGCTTGTGTTCGATGCTTATTCGGATTTTCTGAATGCACAATTTAATTCATTATATAGTTACATTTTCTTGTATTAACTGCTGTGCTTTCACAAAATGTGGACAAAATGAGCAGAACACAGTTGATCATTGTTTTTGGTTTTCAGTTACAAACAAGTGTCTTTTGTTTCAACAACGGGATTAAAATGAATAATGTGATTAAAACTCTTTGTAAACAGATTATGCCGTCATCTTGCATCTTGCATCAAGATTAATCTGAGAATTTTTGAGAAAATACATTCATTATAATAACTTTTAAAAAGTTCATTTACTTTTAATGCCTTTTTCCAAAGGAAAATTCTTTTTTAAATAACCTGTACTCTCAGACATGGTGGGCGCAGTGCACGAGCATATCATTTGATTAAAATCTTAATAAAAACTTTTTTTTCACATCTTGGAATTATAATTTATTTTAATTAATTGAACTTGAAAGTTTTTAAAACCTCTAGTTACGATGCCTCTTTCTATATCCAAGATATTTTGAATAATTTTTGTCCTTTATTTAAAAAATTAGATTTGCTTCATAAACAGTAGTTCTCATTATTTTATGTGTTTTTAGTTATTCAGGTGTAGGTATCTGGTTTCTTTTAGTTGATTGTTGTTTCTCTCTCGCTCTCATTCTCATTTGACTCACATTTCCTGTGTTTGCCTTAGGCACTAAATCCTTCAACATGATGTCTCCTACTGGTGATAACTCCGAGCTTCTGGCTGAAATTAAAGCCGGGAAAAGCCTGAAGCCTACGCCTCACAGTAAAGGCTTCACGACCATCTACTCCAGTGGTGGCTCCACAGAGAATAACGTAAGTGCTATCCTGTCATTATATACACAAATCTGTGGTCCAGTGTGTCCAGGTTACAAAACACCCAATAACTACTCCCATTTTTAGGAATTTGGTCCTTATTAATCAGTTTTTAAACTGTGTGTGAATGTTTTCACAGGCCATACCGAATCACCAGCTATTCCAAAAGCTCAAACATTTCTTTGTATGCGTGCATATGTTAATGAACTCCAGTCACCTGTAAAGTGCAAAGCATGTGTACATCACAACTTATTTGCATTTAGTGACAGCCACAAAGCTTCTCTCACAGAGAGCTAAAATCATGAAATAAGGACAAAGCTGTGAAAGAGAAGCATTTTTTCAGATGCAATTGTGGAATTTATTTTATTTATGACTACACCAATTAAAAATATTATTTAGCAGAGTGACAGCACCTGAAAAGGCTAAAATCGTGAGATAAAATAGAGAAAATGTGAATTAGGTGTGAGTTAAATGAAATGTAATGCAAATATATGAGCTGAGAAGAATATCAGTTGATCACGAACACCAAGGTCTTTAGCCTTTTGCACACTATAGCCTTTTGCATGCTTTGGTCTGTTGCCCAGGATTCCCTCCCCGATGCTTTGTACTGAATCAGCCATTTATTTGTCACAAAGATCTGCCTCTAAAGCATTGCACAGCATTAAAAGAAGATGCACTGGTGTTATATGTCTTATTTGAGTTACTGGATTTATTTGTCTTAATTTATGGATTTGTGTTGATCTTTCTTTAGTTAATACCAGTCATATGAAAGGATTGGGTTTCACAAAATAGTGATTAGATTTGTGTAAGTATTTGAAATATATGTAAGCTATTTAAACAGGACAATTTGACCTATAAATCAAATCGCAGGAAGTCTTCACCAGTTGCGTGATTTGAAGCCAATCATTTGAGGTTTACATTAGTGAGCTTCCTGACGTGTAAATTTCCTCAAACTCAGGACCTCTGGAACATTATTTCTTGAGTAATTGCTTCAACGATATACAAAAAAATCTGTTCTTATGCAGTTTGCTAAATGAGGCCTCTTGTTTGTTAATTATTCAGCACATTAACATTAATAAGGTGTCATTAGGAATTACACGGCTCTAAGACCCTGTTTACACATGGTTTTGAAATGCATCTTGGGCAATTGGACAGCCAAGACACATTGTCGCTACACCTGTGACCACGACATATTTTCCCGTTATGTCCTTTGAGATCAGAAAGCATTAGCGATTACACTGCATAGGTATGTGGTCAAATTCGTTCCTGACCACCTGAGCATGTGATTTGAGTGATCAGATCACAGTGCATCTTGGTGGTCGTTTACAGTTGTATTTAGCGCTGTCCACTTGTGATCCGATCGCCCAAGACACATTTTAAAACCAAGTGTAAACAGCATCTAAACATTTCATCTTGGTGTGTCTAGTATATGCGTATCTTACTGTTTATATGGGGTTTTTCATCTGAGCAGTGGTGTGCGTGCATGGCTGCATACGTAGAGTACAATACTTCACAAACACAAATAGGGATACAAAAGGATTAAATACACAAACTAATAAAAAGGAAACAAGGAACAGGTGTGACTAACTGACTGCCAAACAACAGATAACATGAACATGAGGCACAGGGCGTAGAAGGAACTCGGAACGCCAAAAGGGACAAAAGAGGCGCATAGAGAGTGGAACATGATAGGGACAGAAGTTTGGAAGATGTAATAGAACCCTTGTAACCACTTGTATACTACAGTGTCAGTATCACTGCTGTTCTGAGAAAGATCCACTAGATAAATAAATAACTGAACAACACTGGTCCTAGCATTGATCCCAGCATTCCCTTTCTATGAATGAATTCCAATTTATCTAAAATTTTTTGACATATCTCAAATTTCTGAGATAATACATCAAAATTTATGTCCAAAATTAAAAAATGAAACAAAACAAAACATTTTTTTTTCTTTTCTACCTGGTGGAAATGGGCTTCCATAACAGTCAGTAATTGTATATCTTAATAGTGCAATTATATAGTAGGTGCACCTGACTTATTCATGTACATAAATACATGATTACACTTCTTCTCTTACTTATCTTTGTTTAAAGATGATCTAAAAATGTGAAAAGGGGATAGTCAGCAATGTATTAGATTGTATTTGTTTTAGTTATAAAATATTCATGAGTCCTGGAAATAGTTTTTTTCAATCAAGTTTAACTTGCCAGATGATTTGTACACTCTTGAAATATAAATTATAAAACTAATCCTACTGATATTTACCTTTTCAGGAAGAAAGTTCAGCATTACCACCTCAGTCCCAATCTGAATCCCAACCTGAGCCCCAATCCGAGCCCCAACCTGAGCCCCAGTCTCAGTCACAGCCACAGTCCGGTACAGTACAATCGGCAAAGCCGACATCTGCTCCCACTTCCCCATCTACATCCACAAATCCTATGGCTCAGGGCAATTCTCCAAGAAACCTGAGCATGTCACAGAGCTACGATCAGCTACCTGTTGTGGTCAATGGCAACAGTGCCTCGGGTCAGACGCGCAAGTCCAGCGTGGTGGATATAGAGACCCTGGTGCCCACCCATGATGAACAAGGCAGAGCCATTCCTGAGTGGAAGAGGCAGGTGATGGTGAGGAAATTGCAAGTGAAGATGCAGGAGGAAGAAGAGAGCAAGAAAAAGGTAAGGAAATGGGTGAACCGTTTTTGCATTTTTTAAAGCAGTGTTTTAGAAGATAAGCTGAGAAACTGTCTTTGCTATTATCAGCATTACATAAACATTGCTTTTTAAATATCTCCCAGCTGCTAATTGTGGTAGATTTGCAGCCTTAATTTAATTGAGCGTGTGTACTTAAGGGAAGTCACTTTCTCAGCTTAAACAGCTGCCATTATTTGGCTCTAGTCTTGTACTAATGAGCCTAAAGGGTGTGGATGTGAGATTTTGCATGTTGTGGTGTGTTAGTGTGTATTTACTCTGAAATGATTTCCTGTCTTCTATGACTTCATTTTAAACCATGATATTTTGCTTTCTCATGCATGAGTGAGAATGAAATATGTAAATGATCTGATGATGTAAAAATATTCTTCATCAAATTGGTTGTAGTGATGAGCATCTTCAGAATCCTAAGCAGAATTATAATTCCTTGTAATTGTGGAGTAGAGCTTATCAAGAGATGCTGATATTAGTTTCTCTGTTCATATCCATGTTTATGTAAACTTTTTAGACATCAGAAATGCTACGTCTAACAACCTTAGTTGAAACTATAGTTTTGAAGCATTTGGACAATGTTTACAAGTGCTAGATGAGAAAGAACATTTCCTTATTGGGGTCTCAGAGGTTTTTTTTTTTTTTTTAACAATTGTGGTCATCCATTTGCTCAGTGAAGCCTAAAATGCATTCAGCTGTATGATGTTGACTTGGTCTAGGATGCGACAGAAAGAACATTCCAGCTCTTTGTATATATGTAAGTAAACACACCTGTCACTTGCTGATGGGCTGTTGGGCAGGGCTGAATGTATGACATGTCTGATACAAGAAGCACTCCATCAGTGGTGTGCATGTTTTAGTAGACTCATCTGGTTAGCTTTAATACTAACTGCTTAGATGTGATCTCTATCAAAGTCCAAATGGGAGATGCTATAGTTTAGTTACACAATTAAGAAGCATAAAAGGTTAACACTTAATAGGCTTAATGGGCCAGGAGGCATAATTTTATTCAACATTCAACACATCTTGCATTTTTTGCCTGAATGGGTCAGTGGTTTGGATCCATCTATTAATAATGCACTTTGACTTTTTTGTCTTTTGCATGTGTTTTTGTGTCGTTTGGCTGGACAGTGATTTATCCCGTGGTGTGATGCAGTGTTCACTTTGGGGCTGCTGTGACCATCCCAAGACATTTTTAAATAAGATAAAAATTGTTTTCATACTCTTGAAACATAGTAAGATATAGATATTGGTGATGGGGCATGACAGCTCTGAGTTTTTACATGGGGATTCAGTGGTGTGATGCAAGGTTCCCTCACACTGCAAATCATGTTTAAATCTTGGAATGCAGTTATGTCTGTCTACTTTTCTGCCTATTTTCCAAAATTCATGTTTATGTTTCCAAAATCTCTCAAGGTCAGTGGTTGTCAATCAAGTCCTGAAGCACCTGTCATTCCATATATTTTTCATTTAAGGTCACTTGACCATCATATTTGTACATGCTAGTTGAATGGAGTAACTATTTGGAATGACTGCTTAAAGGATTGGTTCATAATCCAGACTACAAATTCAGAGTAGGTAAGATAAGTACTCCTGTTAAATAGGAAATTGCTACATTTTCGTCTAGAGAAAAAGCTAGTCAAATTGGAAAAGCTTTTTTCCTAAATTATCTAAATAAACATGCTATATCAAGATCCTCAGCAACAGCAAATTGCTAAACGTCACACTGCTTCATCTCATCTCAACCATAGTAAAGCAGCCACCATTGCACCACTAAATCCATGTAAGGTTTGAAAAGTTTGGTGTGAAGAAGCATGTCTGAGAAGCCTTGGACCTACAGACTGAAGGACAACCCATACTTCTGTTTTTGTTCCTCTCTGTCTCCTCCTCTGACCCTGCTTTAGTTTTCTACCAGTGGATATTTCCAGGCACGAGACTGGCATTACTCTCATGCACACAATGCTATACTGGGTCCATTTGGTGAACTGATGACTGAGGATGACCTCATTCGCATTGAGAAACAGATTGAGAACCTCCAAGTCATGCACAAAGTGACAGAGGTAGAAAAAGAGTTGGAGCAGTTGGAAAAAGAGTTGCATCAGCTTCTCCCTGTGTCTGCTGCCCTGAACCAGGACCACTTCTCCGTCAACCCCAAACAGGTACATGGGCAAGCAGAGGACCTTCCTGCTTGGTGTAGCAAAATTTCTACACTTCTTAAAAGCATGGCCATCCTCCTTGCTACATTAGGTGGTAAGGAAATTGACATTCTGGAAATGATTAAACAAGGATATACGTATGAAGGTCTGAAAGGTGAAAAGGAACAAACAACATCTGTTTCCTCAGGCAACATTGGGCGATCACAGTCTTTCTCAACCCGAGAAGAGGTGGAGAAGGAACTCAAGCAGTGTGGTGTGTCAGTGAAAAATCTGAAGGCCAATTATGAGATGATCCAGAGCCAGTCCAAGTATGAAGAGGACAAGATGAACCGAGTATACAAACGGAAGAGATCCTTGCCAGTAGTGAGTGAGTGCAGTTATTCCCCTGAGCCTATCCTGGAAGATGAACTACTCTTCACACCTTGCGATATCAACTCTCAGGTCATTAATGGTCTACCACCAGAGCAAGATCCAAGATTGCCATTAGTAGATGAGCCGGTTATAATGCCATCATACGTACCTTTGACATACGGTGGGCCTAATGGTGTCCCCCAGTCAGGCATGGATAACGTGGCACACCCTCTATCCTGTGACCCCGCACTAAATGGAAACCATCTCACCCGCAGTCTTGAGGTGCAGACAGACTTAAGCTATGTTCAGGAGTCTATTGAGATGCGAAAGGAGAGGATTGTATTCTTGTTTCTGGAGCACTGGAGAAAGTACACTATGACCGAGTCTTACAGACCCAAGTACACAGGTAGAAGAAGTAGTCAAGGATTCAGGATGGATGACTGTCACTCCCAGGATAACAATAACCAGTTTGAATTAGATGGGAGTGAGGATGACCAGCTCCTGCACTTCATGAAACAGAGGCAGGTAGTAGGGAACCTGCTTGGCCACTGGAGGACCATTATGAGCCAGGTACCCTCGCGTCAGATCCGTCGACTCAGTCGTGCTCAGATGATCTACTGGCCAGAGCATTTTCTCCCTCATATAAATGGGGCTCCAGTGCATTATGATAACCTGACACTTGATCTTTTCATGCTTGGCTACTTCCAGCTGCTTGAGATGAACATGTCTCGCAGTGAGCGGAAGTTCCGACACTTGCTGTGCTATGAGATGTTTGATCGAATTGGCAGTCATCCTTGGGAAGTGATCCGTGTGTTCCACCGTGAAGTGATGGAAAGCATTGAGAGAGGGAATCGTGATTGGTCAGATGGCTTTGAGGACATTAAGCTAAAATACTTTGGTGACACTACAGAGGGGGGAGGGCTGTTGGAGGCTCAGATTGACTCACCAAAAAAAATTCAGGAGATCTTAGAATCAGGATATGTACCTGAGACAACACCAGAACAAAGGTCTCTTGAAAAGACTGAGCAAAATTCAACAGAAACACCTGCATCTGACAAAGTACAAGCTTCTACACAGGAGCCTGTAAAGGACACAGCAGAAAGTATCACAAAAAGTGAAGCGAACATTACAGAGCAGATTAATGAGTCTACCATACTGGACAATGATCAAAATGCAGCTATACCTAATGCAGAATGCCCTGAGGACCAGACAACCACACAAGCCACTGTTGAAAAACCTCTGTCTGAACCCTTCAACGATCATGCTGAGAAGCAAATTCCAGCAAAAGATCATGAAGAGCTGAATGAGGATTCTATGAAGCTTATTTATGATCTTAAAGAGTTTAGCAATGAGGATATAATCAGATACATTGAGCGAAGTTTTGCCTTCTGGAAAGCGAAGGAAGCAGAATTGTTTGATATCTGAGCAATGATGTCAATTATTTCATGAAACTGAGAAACTTAAAGGAAGTCTTCAGATAAAGCATGTTATGGGAGAAAAAGGTCTGTCCAGGCATGTGAGAGATTTGGTTCGAGAGAAAGAATCTAAGATTCTCTCCTTGAATGAGAAAATGATCAAATGCAGGTTACTGATGAACACTGCAAATCCACTGTCCACATAAATATCATGTAGGGTTATTTGATCAGAAGTATTTTCAGAGGTCAGAAGGTTTTTTAAAATTGGGAAAGTGTAGTGTTAAATGCACAATGTTGGAAAAAACGTTGGAGCAAGTTTAGGTCTTCAGTAAAAGACTTTATGGAATTTATGGAATATATGAATGTATGGAAGTGAGGAAATACGGTTTTATGACTCTTGGCCAAATTGTTGTCTTGGATAGTGGTGGGCCATGGTTGTTGCTAGAATATGTATTTTTTCTTTTTGTTGCATTGGAAATAAATACAATTTTAATTACTACTATTTAATAAATACAATTACAATTACTACCTTCCCATGGTCTATGCTATTCAGCTTCACTAGCAAGTGGCCCAAACAGGAAAATGATGCTGGAGATGCAGACCAAGCCACAATATATTGTTAACAAATGATCAATATTTTTCTTGTATAGTATTTTTCTTATATAACCCATGCTCTAGTAGCTGGTATGATGAGTAATTATTTGTTATTTCAGTCTAGATTAAATGGTTTTTGTTGATTTTTTTTGTCTTTCAAAATAAGGCAATTCGCAATTGTGCAATTCAGATAAAAATAAAATTTATAACCTTTCCAGCTTGTAAATATAGACGTAGCATTACTAATTATCAATCCAGAGACAGAAGATACAAAATGGTTTCAGATTCAGGCCATTAAAAAGGCCTGACATAGTGTGAACTGAAGTGAATTGAGTTTCACTATTCCTAATTTTGGTAATTATATCATCCATGAATATAAATTTCAATGAATTGGCTTCTGAGGTCAATTTAAATGTTGCCTTTTCTTTTTTTGGCTCTGTTTATTACTATAATTTTTTTAATTTCATTTTTATATGAGTTTAGACACTGATGTATTAATGACACCAGAAGTCGAACCTTCTTCTATAAACACTATGTAAATGTTATACTGGGGTTTTGACATGAAATAATACCAAACAGTGAAAGTCATGGTTCTTGGTTTGCTGTGATGAACTCGTACCCCATTCAGGGTGTGTTTCTCATCTCATGCTTAGTGTTCCTGGGTAGGCCGTGGATCCACTGTGATACTGAACAGGATACTGAAGATGAATCATTATCTATTAGCTTCATGTTTAGGTGTTCCTGCTGGGTATTTAGGATTATTGTTATTAATCACACAATTACTATTTTTATTTGAAGATAACTGGTATTTCACATTCTGTACAGTTCAAATACATGCCCTTTAATTAGATGTTCTATAATGTAATTGTTTTTGCTATGCTGGTGAAGCTTTTAAACTCAAGCAACAATGATTATATAATTCAAGTGTTTATTGACGGTAATTTTGGATGTTAATGATGTTTTGGATGTTAATTTTGATTTAATAGATTATCCACGTTTGAAGTGTTTGTTTTTGGGTCCACATCAATAAAAATGTTGGGTGTATTTCTTGCTAATGCTCCTTTTTTCTGTAAATTAATTTTAATATACTTATGCTCATATATAT
>JAQQZU010000039.1:19531280-19546056 GCA_030068025.1 Parauchenoglanis punctatus | reverse complement strand
CAGTCTCTTTTAAAGTAATAAAAATAAAGAAAAAAATTGAATTAGAAGGTGTGTCCAAACTTTTGACTGGTAGTGTAGGTGGCATGGTAGTGCAGCTCACAGAATCCCTGGTTCAATCCTGAGCTTAGTTCCCTGTCTGTGTTCTACCAGTGCTCACTTGGGTTTTCTCCAGGTTGTACAGTTTCCTCCCACCTCCCAAAAACATGCCGGAGTGGCTGTGCTCTGTGAATCGGCAATGCATTTGTGTGTCCATGGAGTTCTGTGATTGAATGCCATCTCATCCAGGGTACATTCTCACCTCACACTCTGTGTTCCCGGGATAAGCTACATATCCAGACAAGGATAAAGTTGTTATTGGTGATGAATAAATGAAAGAATTAACATGAACTCTTAAAAAATATATATATATTTATTTATCATTTTTTTCTGACCATAAACTGCAAAGCAATAAGCAAGCTACGCCATATATGAAGGTTGGTCATACCTACACTTGACCAGCAGATGGCACTATGTGGCCTTATCTACAATTTACCAGCCATAAACTCAGGTAATAATTATACTAATGACCTTCAAATACTTTGGAGCAAAGAAAGCAACAAAACGTCCCAGGATTGAAAAAAAGAACTTCTAAATAATTACATTTTAAGCCAGATAAAGCCAGTTTGTTAAAGAACATAGAATAGAGAAACACCGTGTACTCAAGCTCAGAGTAGTGGGCGTGGCTTTCACACCTGTGTTAGTACATCCGGAAAGTTCGCAGTTTGCTCTACGATTGAACGTGTCCTGGTGTTAGACTATATAGGTAAGATTTATTATTATTATTATTACTACTACTACTGCCATTAACGTGTTACTAAATGCGACATGATGTCGAATATTTCCAGAGTCCCAAATCTTTAGAATGTTCTGAAGACATTTGTGGGCTTTTGCTTGTTTGTTTGTGCTGCATGAGACTCTGTGTACCTGAGGAAAAGTTTCGTGCTAATACCGCAACCTTTATACATCAAGGGGGAAAAGGACTACTCAGTGACGTCATTACGGTTTTATTCGTATTTTGGTTAGGCTAAGTTAGGATTTACTCCTGATACTGTTGACAGATACTTCTGTTCTCCAGGCTTACTTTATGTATGCATATTATTGGGGTTTTTTTGTTTGTTTGTTTGTTTTTTACGCCTGAACTAAAAATCACTGTACTGATTAGTGAGTCAGTGTAGCGCGCGCTTGCGTGTTGATAAATTAGTGAAGTATTGTAGGATATATAACATTTCCACCTAGTGTGAGTCGGGACAGTTCACGTTTAGTTTCAATGGGTGTGTATTTTCAGTTACAGGGCGCTATGACTGTATCAAAACAAATCGCTAAATATCCGCGGTGACTCATGCACCGCTTGCTGAACACAGAGAATATAACAGATTATGGAACAATAATCACATAGCAAAAACTACTGTTGCAACAACTCTTATTTAACTTGAACTTGAGAACAGATATATGGGGTTGATATTGGACTTCTTTCTTAATGAGACAAAAATTTACATGGTACTGATTTACATGGCATCCTCATTCTAAAGTGAGTGCACAGGATTATATTGCAATGACCACAGTAACAATGTCTTCCATGTGCACTAATGTGATGCATTCAATCAAATACTTGCACTTTGATTTTCTTGCTTATGAACACTTGATTCAACTTCTCACACAACCCGGAATATTATTTCACTCTGGGTTGTTAATATATATTTGGCTTACCCCAAAAGGCAATGTATGAGTTGAGTTTTGAATTTCTAATTTTATTTAGAATGATCGTACTTAGTAGACTTTGTGGTTTAGTTCCCTCTTTGTTAACTGCATTTCAATTCACAACTCAATCAAACCTGTTTCTGAACATTGTTTTACTCATCTGCCTTGTTAAAAATAATCAACAGGAAAACAGCACAGACTTCTCAGGAGCTTCACATGCTTGGGGACTTTCCAGAAGGCTGGAGTTTCTGCTCTGATTTCTATGATATCTTTTATCTTCATGTAAGCTAATCAAGTTTATTTAAACAATGCAGGTGAGTCAAACAACTGTCAGAACCTGCTTCTAAACAGGTTTGATTGAGTTACGAAGTACAAGTCTAGCTGACCACCAACAATCCCACCCCACCTGTTTCTGTTACAAAATCCAGGTTACGACAATGGTCCGTTGAGAGCCCCGAGCCAATGATACCACTGTGACAGAAATTCTTCGGCGCTTCCTTTGCGAAATAAAACAAGCTCACCATGTCACACCGACAATCCCAGACATCCAAGGGGGACAAGTCTCCTCTCGTTCTGGACAGCATGCTCTCCTCCCAGCTTCATCTGGATTCCCAGGCTAATAGTCCTTCCTCAAGCACAGGCCTCACTGTACATGAGCAGCCTTCACGGACTCCTGTAATCCTCAGCACGGAGAGTGAAGTATCTCGGAAGCTTGGAACCCAGCAGCTCATCCCCAAAAACCTGGCCGTCGCAAGTCGGCCAAAGAACCGCTACCACACCACAGTGGTAACGCTGCCTGTAGTCCGTGAGGCACAAAAGAACATTCAGCGTTTCTCTCATGAACCTGATCTCTCCTGGGAGGACTACGACAGTGATGATGGTGGCTTACGCAGGAACCGCAGGAACAAGTCGTACAAAGCCGCTGTTACCAGTCTTGATGCAGATTTGACCTGGAAACAGGACCTGCTCCAGCCTGTTAGTGAGGAGAAAGAGAGAACACCCAGCCCAAAGCCAAGTCCCAGCCCTGGACGCAAGGTAAACCAGACTATGACCTCCTGGTTTTCTCATAATGTTGTTGAACATCTGCATGTGCCTTTTGAAGATTTAATACCAAAATTGCACACATCGGTTTTCATACCCACAGACTAAAGCGCTATTCAGAAGTTACAATGAGACTTTTGCATGTGGGGTGGGGTTTGCCTAAAGCAGAGGTGTCTGTTTGTTACTCTCGATTCTGACCTCGAGCCAAATTTTTTTGTTCTATATCGGCTCAAGTGAGGAGAAGTACCGTTAATTTTTAGATATTTCCACAATGTCACACTGAAATTTACGTTTTGAGGTTATAAATACTCTTTTTAAACATATTAAATATGACATTACTAAACAATAGCACCATCCCTTTAAAATCCGCATTACATTATTGTTTTGTTGAATGGAGGTCTATGGAGGAGACAGCATCTTAATTGTAAACATTGTCTATCTCAAGGAGATGTTTATTTCAATGGTTGGCACCTGCTTTTCAATATATCATATTAGCATTTTTCATTAATAAATTGTCTCTTGTTTTTGGTACATTCTATTGCATTTGACAGCAAATGTCCTTATTCCATCCGTCTTTTCTCTGTCTGATTTGTTTGAAGGCCTGAAGGCAAGTGCTTGTGTCTAAAGGCAATGGTCTAGACCCTGTTTAAAAAGACTTTCTCTGCATAAATATTGGCGGCACTTTTGGCCTTTAGTCACCGACTTTGCGTATGACCTTTAATGCATGTATGTGAAGGCAGGCACCTGTCTTTCACAACTGATGGATATTATAGCAGATTGCTTTATACTCATTTGTTTTCTTTTTCTTTTCTTTTTTTTTTTTTTTTAGCTAAATTTGCAATATGTCAGATTGGCTTCAAAATGTTAAATGGCTAATTTTAAAATATACAAACATCTGTCTGGCTTATCTTAGTTATTACCCGTATAAACACTATTTATGGAACTAGGCACACAAATCCTCAGTATATGCTTTGCAGGTGTACAGGCAAATAAGTGTTGCAATGAATTAAAATAAGATTAAGGTGTGGAAATATCACCTGATGACAGCTCATGGGATGTGCTTGTTTTTGTTACAGTTACTATCATAAATTTTAATTGAACCATGGCTGATGGATTCCAGTCGTCCTGCAAAAAATGATTTGGCGATTCACTGAACAATGATTCAAAAGATTCACTGAAAACACATGGGAGTAATCAGTGTGTTGTGGAAAGTTTGTGATCTGGCTTAGTGCTCCGTGCATGATTGGCTAGGTTAGAGCAAAGAGTGCTTGATTTCGTTTCAGCAGCTGGACTTGGCATATAAGATATAATATGTATTTGTTGTGCATCCCTATTTTAAATCTACTTTAATGACTGGTCATGCACACATGTGACAGATGTTATTGTAATCTCCTGTGATTTGTCACACCACAAAGCTCTTTACATTCCACAGGGATAAGATCACATTTCACCCCA
Source organism: Parauchenoglanis punctatus (assembly GCA_030068025.1). Classification (NCBI taxonomy): domain Eukaryota; kingdom Metazoa; phylum Chordata; class Actinopteri; order Siluriformes; family Auchenoglanididae; genus Parauchenoglanis; species Parauchenoglanis punctatus. Next base: position 19,541,823 of record JAQQZU010000039.1, on the reverse strand, counting down.
TTTCTGTTCTCTCTCCCTCTCTCTCTCTCAGAGAACCTTGGGTAGGAAGAGGAATCAGAAGCATGGTGGATCCTTTAAGGATGGTATGAGACTAAACACCGTGCAGGAATGGTTGTGATTTTGACATTCATTGCATTCTGCTGTTCATTTGTTGGAGGAATGAACTCATGGATACCAAGAAATTTCTTGTGGATAGTTGAAGGACCCTGAAATTACCAAATATGTCTTTTCTTAAAGTAGAACTATATGTAAGCTAAATGTCATTCCCATTTAGATCCTAGAGCTAAATGTTTGTACAAAAATATGGTATTCATTTATTTATTTTTTTATTCATTAACATTTCTCCTTGTTCAGTAACAATAGTAGGTATTTTGTAGTGGACAGAACATGATCCATGATCACTGCTGTCTTGCCACAGATCCACGGTTATACCAGGAGATCAAGGAAAGAGGTCTCCAGTCCAACAGCCTGGGGCCTGATGATGATGATTTCAGTCAGATGCCAGAGGAGGACCAGGGCATTGTTGTGAAAAACTACAAGGCAGCATACATGACCTGGAGCCAACTTCCTCAGGTAAAGAGGGGACAGGAGCAGGAGGGCAAGAATGATTGAGTGAAAAAAGAATGTAAAATTCAATTCAATTAAATTTTATTTGTATAGCGCTTTTAACAACAGACATTGTCTTCATAGAAGTATGTAGATTCTGAATATAAACTTATGAATCTATAAGTTTATCTGTATATATCCCTAATGAGCAAGCCTGTGGCAACAGTGGCAAGGAAAAACTCCCTGACATGACAAAAGGAAGAAACCTTGAGAGGAACCTGACACAAAAGGGAACCCATCCTCATTTGGGTCACACTGTACAGTGCAATTACAACTAATGCACTTTAATAATAGTGTCAAGTATTGAATGCACAGTAATGGAGGTCATAGACCTATGGCCCATATGGCTGACTATCATATCAGCTTAAAATATGCACATGATGGAGGTTAGACCAACTAGATTTGGTAAAATTTAGAAGTTAACGACTTGTGGTATGGTCCTGAAGACATTTCAGCACTCATCTTTTCAACTGTTATAAGCTTAACAAAGTTCTCAAACCTTCTGATCTGGATAGAGCTGGATGAAACTTTATTTGTCCTGAGCAGTAAGTTGAATCCTGACCCTAGTTTAACAGCTGTTCGCAGTAACTAAGCCAACCATTAGTTCATAACTAGTAATTTCCTATAGTTTTAATGTTCTTATCTTTTTTTTTTGTCTTGTGAAACTCACAGGTGAAGGAGATGGGCATTCTGGAGAGCATGACACCTGAGGAGCGCAAACGGCAAGAGGTAAATGGTGTACAAAGATCTTGTAATTTGAATCATAGGAAGGCATTTGCTGTATGGTTATTTTTCCTATATGACTGTGAAAATAGGCAATTATTGAATGGGTTCGTATTTTAGAACTTAGCAGTCACTGTTGTCCGCCAAATATTCTTATTTCTACCTTGTTAAAGACAAAAGTGTTTAAAAAAGGACAGGACAGGAAAACAGAATGTCATGGTGTGAATAAGTAAAAGATTATCCAGCAGTTCTTCAGTCTCTCTTGTTAGTACGTCATACAGCCTGTACAGTTTGAAGGCTCAAATACACAGAGATTGCTGTCTTCTATGGAATTTTCAGGGTCAGGGGAAGTCGACCAGATTTAACACCGTGAACCAGCCTAGTGTCACTAGCACATGACCAGCCAGCCTTCATTCCAGCAGCAGCTTTCTGTTTTGATTTTTATAACATTCAAGGCATTGTGGAATCCACAGGAAGCAAAGTGTGGCCGTTTCCTGAAGCACGGCCATTTTCTGAACTTGAACAGAAGACCTTTTAAAGGTGACCTTGACCTCATGTGGTCAAATCTTTCTTAGGCATGCAGCTACACCCTACTTTGGAAATGCAAATTTCTGCGAGGGTAAAAAAACAGCAAACATATAGATTTTAACCGAGATTTTCAATTCTGTTTACATTCCATATTTACTGTTGATATGAATGCTAATGTTAATATTTTCATTTTCTTTTCAACTGACGGAATGGCAGGGACTTTCACATGTGATAAGTCTAAATGTTGGCTCGGTTTGTGGCAATTAAATGTCTGGTTTCTGAGTGAAGTCTCACTGCTGTGTAAATATCAAGGTCCACCTTGTACTCACAGCACAACCACACCCTGCTATCCTATTCTGTTTCCCGTCACACAGCATTATGTATGAAGTCAGGTGGTGCTTATAGTGTTGTCATACAGTTTGTACACATGCGGTTTCCTTTGAATGGCAAATAGATTTTTAAAGGTCATCTATCTACAGGGTAGATATCGTTTGTTGTTTTTCATTGTAATTTGTCATTTGTGTAAACCTGGAGCTTCCAAAGCAGTAGGGTTTGAATACGTATACAAACACAAAATTTTGTGTTTTTCTTCTTCAGTGAAACGATGGTTTATTTTGACTTTGGATATGTCTGGTTACAGCATACCAGTTCACATTAAAAATACTGAATTGAAAAGTATGTGTAGAAATCTTTTGTCATGCTGAAGATTATGACAACTTTCAGGGGGATTGAATACATTCAAAAAAGCAAGCGCCATACATTGTATGCTCCATATATAAAATGTGTGCTCCATACATTTGAACTTTCAAGTTTTTCTATATATAATGGCAAATTTACAGTATAGTAATATATTTATTAGTGAGGGTAATGCACAATTCCTTTAAGGGAGTTGGGGTACATGTTTGATCCTGAAAAGTATAAAAGAATCATGCTAAAATGCTCCCAAATTTGATATCCAGACCTAAAATGTGTTCTAGATTTGCCACATCCATAACTATGCACACAGTGAAAATGCCAGATTCGGAGACTCTCCAATAGTGCCAATAGACTATAAAAAAAAAAAGGCAAACAGTATTTAAAAAAATAGAAGAAAGAATTTAATAAGGGTATTCATGTCAGTACTACTGCCTGTCCACAAAGTGCATTTGTGTGCATTTCTGTCTCAGTCTTTCCAACCAGCATTTTTCTGTCTACTCTTGTAGGCCATTTTCGAGATTATGACATCCGAGTACTCCTACCTGCACAGCTTGGGCATCCTGGTGCGTAATTTCAAAAGCAGCGAGGCTTTGAGGAGGACTATGACCACAACCGAACACCACCATCTCTTCTCCAATATCTCCACAGTCCATGCCATCAGCAAACGGTACAACATTGGAAACAAAACTCCACAATTTCCATACTTCACCAATATTTTATTTCGAAGACACTATTTGAGACACATTTATACTCGTTTTCAGGGCCAGTATCATCCATACTTTGTGACTTGTACACAGTAAACACATACTGTCCACTGTGTGCACCTGATCATTGATGCAGTTATCCAATCAGCCAATCAAGTGGCAGCAGTACAATGCATAAAATAAATCAGATAAAGTTCAAGAGCTTCAGTTATTCATATCAAACAGAACGGGGAAAATGTGATCTCCGTAGCTTTAACTGTGGCATATTTGTTTTTGAAGAAGGGACTGGTTTGAGAATTTCAGAAACAGGTGCTCTCCTGAGATTTTCACACACAACAGTCTCTAGAGTTTACACAGAATGGACAGCTGTAGATTGGGAAAAGACTAGGTGACACTATTCCAATCATCTGTCCAGATTCTGTGAGTTTGTGTTCACACACCGTACCCTCAGATTCCTGTTCTTGGCTGATGAGAGCTGGGCATTCCAAGACACTTGTCTGCTGACCACTGTAATGAAAAGTGGTTATTTGAATTATTGCGGCTTCCTGTCAGCTTGAAACATTCTGTGACCATTTTCCTCTGATCTCCCCTCGACAAGGTGATTCTGCCGATTGGCATTTCCCAATTTTTTTTTTCCATTCCCCGTTTTTTTACTAATTTAATCTTTGCTAATTCCTACACACCAGTGGGAAGGCTAACACATGCTTCCACTGAGACACATGAAGTCAGTCAGCCACATCTTTTGGAACTGCTTCTCATGCTACATCACAGGGCGGCATAACACCCTCACAGGAAAGTGCTATCCTCCCCGTTCCACATGCATGAACTCATGGCAGCCACAACTGGCTAGTGTCACTGTTATTGATAGGGAAGAGAAAGTATGCCACCCCTACCTGCCAGAGAGCAGAGCCAATTTTCCTCTCCCAGACTCCTAGCCATGGATTGTTATGGCCACACCATTCTGAGACTGTTGTTCATGTTAATCCCAGGAGATTATCAGTTTTCTGAAATACTCAAAACTCAACTGTATAACAGTATATATATATATATATTAGTTATCTAAATCATGTGTAATGAATCTAAAAAGACTTGATCTGACAGTGTAGCCCAAGTTTTCTGAACACTAGAGCTTACTAAAATTGGCTTAGCCTAGTCCACAGGTTCTTTATTTTTTTGTTGTTGTTTATGATAATATCATTACAGATATTTTTATACAGATATTACAGATATCATGCATTTTATATATCCAAATGCTAATTCTGTAGTCTTTGAACTGCTTTAGAAGTGTATGAATGCACATTTATTTCAGGCCCGTAATACAGTTTGCTGTAGTTTAACAGCAGTATTAAGACTTTAAGGAATATTTACACATCAGCCACATGCCTTATACCTTTGATATAGGAATTGATTGGTGCTACATTTCAAAAAAGTACAAATTGATGTGGAAATTGGTCCGAGAGGAAAGCAAACACGATTATATCGCAGTGCTGTGTGTAAAACTGTTTTTTTTTTTCTCTCAAAAGCTTTCCAGTGTGTCACTCTTCTCTTCTAGCTTCTTTTATTATGATGTTTGCAACATTCTGCTGAAGAGAAGATGTGTTGAGACTTGCTTGTGAAACTGGTTTTGCAACCTAACTAATGTAGGAATCAGGTTTTCAAAATGAGGGTCTTCTCATACACTGCAGTGCTCTTTAGTTTTCTTTTACTGAGAAAACTGACAGATTTGCATCAGCAACCCAAAGATACCGTGATGCTGTCCCGCAAATACATGAAAATATGTGGCACTGGGCCAGCTAAAGATATGCATAGCTGGTTAAGTATGCCATTAGGAACAGAGCAAGGTAATTCGGGTTAAGCTATATAGGGACATGGGAGGGACTAATCTGAAGTTGCTTTTCAGCCTGAGGGTTGTCATATGGGTGGAAAAAATGGAAACACAAACCTCGAGAAAAGCCACTGTACATAATACAGGAAAATAGCACACAAACCAGAATTGTTTTAAATTGTTTTAACAAATTGGTCACATTTAAACAAAATTGAATGACTCATTGCTGAGCTGTATTTTTTTTTTCCCCCAGATTTTTTGAAGATCTTGAAAGACGTCATCAAGTTCATCCTGTCATTAAGGACATCAGTGACATAGTCCAGGACCATGCTACAAATCACTTTGAGCCATACATTGTGTATTGCTCAAACGAAACCTTCCAGCAGAGGACACTGCAGAAATTACTGTAAGAACACGCTTGGAGATGGGGCGGGTAACAACTTGTCATTAACCCTTAGAATGATGATTGCAATTTGCAGGGATTTTATCTTTCACTATCTTTGTTTTCATAACCTAGAAGTATTTTTAACATTCAGAAATTACCATTAAAATGATCATTAAGGTTAAAAGGACTTCTTTCATATCTTTTGATATGATATCTTGGAAACATTGGAAAATGTATAAATATTCATTGATCCCAAAAAATTTACTCTTTATCCTTTAAATTATATTTTAGTTGTTTTTTTTCCCTCATGATGAAGAAAGGAAATTTTTCAACACTTTGAGATGAATGTTAGATTTTTGCTTTGTGACTGAATCACAAATGGCTCCCCACTCTTTATATAGGTCCACTATTTCTTAAGCTCCAGGGTCCCCATTTTGATACAGTTGTAATATGAGGTGTGTAATATGACCTGTGTTTGTGTGTTTCAGTGCATCTAATGCTGCCTTTAAGGAGGTTCTGAAACAAATTGAGAGCAGTCCTGAATGTGGAGGATTACCCATGATCTCTTTCCTTATTCTACCCATGCAGAGAGTCACCCGTCTGCCCCTGCTGATGGACGTGAGGAACACACACACACACACACACACACACACACACACACACACACACACAAGCACGCACGCACACACACACACACAATGCCCCCATAAGAAAAAAAATCCTATTACTCCCTAGTGGGACTGAAGTTTCTTCTTTCTCTCTACATTCATGCAGACCATCTGTCAGAAGACAACCAAGCAGACGACTGAGTACTATGCAGCTCGCTGGGCACTGAAGGCCATCAGTAAGGTGTGTTTTGATCTTGTGTTTGCTGTTTGGCTGCACAAACTAAAACCTTCATTCAAACACCCTCGCCTCCAGCAGGCTCATGGTTTATAGCTAAAAGGCTTTAAATTCATGGCCCACTTTGCTCTATTTCTTTACATGAACATGAAAAATAACTTTGAAAGAGAATATTTCTAGGATTCTCATTCAGTTATTTTTGTACTGAGAGAAAAAGGTGAAATAAATGTATTAAAAAAACTGTAAATGCAACACAAAAAAGTGATTGTATCACCGCCACATTCAGTGCAAAGTGTAATTGAGAGTAATTTGTTTGTTTGCTCTTCAGCTGGTAAAGAGCTGTAATGATGGCGCCCGGAGGATGGAGCGCACTGAACAGATGTACACCATCCAGAAACAGATGGATTTTGGAAAGATTAAGGTGTCTGCTTGTGCGCCGCACTCGTATCTAAACAATTTAGAATCACATTTCTTTCATATTTATGAAAATTATAGTTAGATTAAAATTAGATTGTAGCGAAACACTATAATGTGGAGATGCTTTGTAAATACAGCCTAAGGTCTGTAGACATATCAAATATTTAGGATAAGTGAATTAGTAATTCATTGCGTAGCTGTAATTAAAAACTATTTTTGCGATGTAACTGAATGCCATCGTCTCACTGAGACTTGCTCTTCCACTGTGTTATTACAGCCATTCCCATTAGTCTCATCCTCTCGCTGGCTGCTAAAGAGAGGCGAGCTGGCCGTGTGCACAGAGGAGCTCGGGATCTTCTGGAAGGCCTTCAGCCATAAGAGCTACTACCTCTTCCTGTTCAATGATGTCCTCATTGTTACCAAGAAAAAAAGGCAGGTCTATATATCTTGCACCTTATATCTTCCACCACCATTACATAGAGCTGTCCAGTTATGAACACTGATCACATGGTTTCTCCATTACCACAGATTGTGTTTATTTTTTTGTTATGGGTGGGAGATGCATTTGTAGTGAAGCAGCTTTCACTTCTACACATTTAAATGATCTTGAGTGGGATGCACAGCTCAGACACAGCAAACTTCCCACTTGTGTACAGATAAATTTCAAGTATTATAACTTTAAGTGTTTTATGTTTTCAAGATTGAGAGATATTAGAGGTAGGACTAATGATACCGTCAAAGTTTCTTTTCCACTTTGGAGATGTAGTGTTAGATTGCCTAGTAACTTAACCTTTTCCATTCTTTTTTCCTCTAACGGCACTACTAGTTAGGGCAGGAGCTCAGAGACAGTTTTTCAGTGAGGCAGACACATGGGGATAGATTGACGCAGTTGAAAAGGCAGACTCAGAAACAGATGGATTCAGACAGGAAAAGACGGGCTCAGATGAACACAGAAAAGCATGGACATAGAGAGGGAGAGCGGGACAGGCCTGGAAATGGGGTGAAACAGATAGAAAGACAGAGCTCATAATGGAGGATAGGATACTTGGTTTAATGGAGCATGCCTTACATTCCTACACAACTCTTAAACATATGTTGTGTCTGTCAGTCAGAACACCTCATCTACCTGTCACATCCGAGCAATCCACTGAATGGAATGCCCTCATCATAGTGGTTATGCAGAATAATAGCTAAAATACTAATCATGATTATCTTGCTCAACAAATAAATAATCACGATTTTTCAGCCAGTGGTGTTTAGATATTTTTGGCAATATCTAAATTTATTGCAATAAATTATTTTAAATGAACCACCGGTTTCACATTATAAAATAAACAAGATTGTTCCCTAGCCACATTTTGGACAAACTTCTCTACGTCTACTTAATATGGTTTTTTGTTATGAGCAAATAAATGCTGCTCAATGAAATAATTTAGAATTGCATTATTCACAGGCTAGTTTTGTAAATGTTAGTGACGGGGCTAAGTCTGTGTGTGCAGCGAAGAAAGCTACGTGGTATTCGACTATGCCACTCTGGAGAATGTGGAAGTTGGGGAGGAGCAGGCTGACAAACTCTACCTGCGTCTGGAGATGAAACCCAACAGTGAGGGGCGCTGTGAGCAGATGGCTCTGGTGGCTGAAAACAAGTAAGAGTTGATACACATCTGTAGTGCCATCTGCTGACAGAATTGATGAACTCCTTACAAGGTGTGTGCAGCTACCAGGATATACTAATAGTCAGGATTCAGCCAGGAAACATTGTTCTTACATCAAAACCCTCCAAACAGGAAACTTAACGCATGCAGGTATAAATTATATTAGAATCAATTACTGGGTTGAGAAATGTGCTAGAGAATTTATTTTAAAAGGTGCCCAGCATCCCTCTTAGAAGCCCATGTTTTACCAAGGTATTTTTATGTGCTATGTATTTTAAAAATTAATAACATTGTGCCATTACACGATTTTTTTTTTTTTTTTTTACATCAGGCTGTATATCTGAGATTAATGTTTTTTATGACCTGGTGTAGCAATATTAACACAATTATTACAGATTTGTTCACGAGTGTGAATGTCTGTTTGCAGGCTGGAAAGAGCTCGCTGGGTCACTGCTCTGTGCTGGTCTAAGCAAGGAGGGTGTTCCCCTAACAAAGATGGTGAGTCTGAGCTTATTAGAAATGACTAAATTAGTTTTGCATATTAATATGGTGGTGCCACTTAAATGACTGTTCTCTGTAAAGCCTATATTCTCCTGTTTGTCATATTGAGGAGTTTATTCTATACCCTTGCTGTTCCCTTATAACCCAGTAATCTTTATCAGTGCAGAGACTGAAGCCATTTTAGCTATTTTTTTAATCATTAATAGGTGCTTGTTGTAATGCTTTGTGTGTACTACAGCACTTCCTCAGTACGAAGCCACCAAAGCCCATATGCCCAAAGAGCCAGACGAGCTGAGTCTCCAGCAAGCTGAAGTAGTCATCGTCCTGCAGGAAGTGGACGGTAAGGACAGTTTACAATACATTTTAAAACTTATGCTTCAACTTCCAGGAGAAAAAAAACCCAAACTCATTGGGATTTCAGAATACACAAACACTTTATAGCTCCTAGTGAAAGGAGGCTAGTAGGGACATACCAACTTGACATCCTTTACTATCAGCACCTAATTTATCTAGGGCAATTATTCCTCAAAGAGGAGAAAAAAGCTCACCATTGATGTGAAATCTAACCTATTCTGAAGCTTCACTTAATGAAACCTGAAGCAGATTATTTGTTTAGGGAGGAGTCTCCCCCTGTTACAACCTAGGTTAACTATCTGCACATTTCTCAGGTTGGTGCTATGGGGAGAGGATGAGAGATGGAGAACGGGGTTGGTTTCCAGCCAGCTGCGCTACACAGATCACAGACCGCAATGTCATTGAGAGCAACATACAGCGCATGCAGCGACTGCGCAAAGAGACCAACGTCTGACCAGAGACTCCATCACATGCCCCAGGACTCTCAGATCAAAGCACAGAATACCTGCTGGCAGTTAAAAGATGGTAGTTTTTTTTTTAAGCATAAGCATGTGAACCTTTCATAGTGTGAAATCAAACAAATGAGTGAGAAACTTCATTGTTGAATTTTATTTTCAGCTTGCCTTTTGTTAAAATTCATGTTTTGGATACATAAAAAGTTATTTAAAAATGTCAAATTGACCAGATATCAAATTACTTTTTTAAAAACCATTTGGTGTAAAAACATAAGACCGATTTAGAAAAACATCTGTTGTTTCCCCTAAACTTTTACCTGTCACAAAAATAATGGAAAAAACAAAATAGGGCTGCATAGATTCTGCAGGCAATCAGTGGTAATCTGGTCAAATGCATGTTGCAAGCTTAGACGATCGTCAGGTCAAATCTGGTTCTTATTGCTCAGATCTTGGATGTTTCTTCTTGTTGAAAAACTGGGGGAAAAATGGTGAAAATTAGTTAATTCAAGTGGGATTAAGGTCGTGTTTGGTCATGGATTGTAAATAACCTCCATATTTAAACAAAAAATGAAAAGAGAAAAATAGTGAATAGTGTGTTGGGTATGGTGAGCCAGGCACACAGTTTGCTTTCTCAAATCCACAGCATTAGCGCATGCTGTCTGTATTGTAAAGGTTGGTCTAGCCTTGTGTCAACAGAAAGTGCAAACTGAACCACCACCCCAAATGCCAGCCACTGATGCATCAGCATTTCCCTTTGCAGTAGACATTTATTAATTTAGTGCCAGAAGTATGATTTAATTTCTCTGGTGGCTGAGGGTTCAACATCAAGTGTTTCACTGCTACCAAACAGG
>JAQQZU010000039.1:19518634-19530270 GCA_030068025.1 Parauchenoglanis punctatus | reverse complement strand
TATATATATATATAAAACCTATATGAAATACAACTGCAAGCATCAGTTTCACCTAACAATGACAAAAATAGCTTTTGCTTGCTATATTATTTAAGTCCTTGTTTGTCATGATCGCATGCCAGTGTACCTCAGTCATCTCTCCCCTGGGTGGAGCGTTGGTGTAGGGGGGTCTGCGGCCATAGCGTCTTCTCACATAGTATGGGGGGTAGCGCCTCCTGCCGGGGAAGCTGGGTTTGCGCTGCTGCTGATCTCCTTCGCCAGCACTGTCTCTGTCTCCTGTCTCCCTCTTGTCTCCCTCCCCGTCATCACTTGGGTAGTTGTCCTGGTAGTCACGGGGCGGGCCCCTCCTGCGTGGGTAGCGTCTGTACCGGTTCCTGTCGGCCGCATATTTGCTCCCCTGCACAGGCACGCCGCCTGGACCGGTCACATTGGCTGCCTCGGCGCCCTGCGGGATTGTGGTTTAAACACCGTAAACGTCAACTGTGTAGAAATAGTTGGCTGCACATTAAAAAGGCCTCATGAGGTCACAATTGTGCCTCATAACAGTTTTTTGTTTAATAACAGCAACAGATTTGTTGGTAAAAGACAGGTGCCATTTTATAGGTTAAAGAGATATACAGGGTTTCCAAAAAGTCTGGATCCATAGGCATTTTTCCTTACACTTCTGTACACTTTTCCTTGACACCCTGTACTTTGTACTGAGAAGCTCTGTTCACATGGTCAATGAAGAGCTCACCTTTTCTCCTTCAACCACATCAAACTCCACAGTCTCTCCATCCCCTACACTGCGAAGGTATTTCCTTGGATTATTCTTCTTTATCGCAGTCTGGGGACAACAAACATGAGTAATCATATCAAGTGTTTCAATGAACCATTTGTTTTGATTCAATCTATGCAACGGTTAGCAACAAAACTATCAGCACACATGGAAAATGATTACCTGATGTACAAAGACGTCTTCTTTTGTGTCATCCCTTTAAAATATAGAGAATAACCTAACATTAGAGAGACAATATACACTTAACAGAGATCAGACTAACAGGATTTAGACAATGGTTAGGGGGTAAATAATATCATGGCGTTTGGAGGACTCAGAAGCTCGGCTATAAGTATTTAAAAACTCTAATAGGATTGAGGATGTTCCCTGACCCACATATACTATTTAGTTTCTGAGGGGGTTCAAGCTGTTTACCTGTTGATGAAACCATAGCCATTTCTTACGTTGAACCACTTCACTGTCCCCAGGACCTTTGTTGCTACAAGGGGAATAAACAAATAGGACAAATAAGCACCAGAAGCTTTTTGCAGCACATAATACATTTCATACACCGCAGTGTTTTAGTGAAATCCCAAACGGCAAAGCCATGAAAAAAAAGCATTAGGAAACTAAACCACTGCCAAACGCGAAGCAGAAAATATTTATAGCCTCCAACTGTCGCGCTGTTTATAGTCTATGATCTAAAACGGTCGGTCTGCATAACCAGCTGCTCATATCAGTGTCTTTTATTTCCAAAATTGACGAACATGAGCGTGCAGTCTGAATTTCAAATGAGCTGCTGATTACAGAGAAGAGGTAAAGTGCACGACATTTCCTGGATAAACAATTCTCATATTACGACTCACATAACCTCACTGAGCCGAATCAACGTCGATTCACTATTTCAAGGAAATGACACACAGAGTCGAAAAAACAGGAAGAAAACGTTTAAGTCACACGTGGTGCGTATTACTAACTCCCTCATGAGAAACTACTATAAAAGCGTTAAACAAAAGTAATAGACGTGTGTTTTACTCGGTAAAACGTTGCAGAACGACCCCGTACCCTCCGGCTAGGGAGAAAACGATTTGCTAAGAGTGTAAGCAGCCAGCTCGGCTGCTAACTAGCCCGTCATGATGCGCTTCTAGCAACTAGCCTCAACCATGTGGTCGGACATGAGCTAGTAAGCAAACAGTCGGCTCCTTTTACCTCAGGTATACATTTACAAATTAATTTCCTGCCTTCACGCACAAAGTTTTAAAACGAAGCGACGCGTTTCGGTTAAGTTTCTCCAAATCACCCAAAATTCGTGCGCGTTCAGACAATAGAAATGTCCGCATCCCAACAGAGCGGCGGACATTTTGGGAATGCAAAGTTAAACATCCAGCTAGCGTCACTCAACCGGTTTGGGCTCTACGCTGACTTACAAATACCGCAAATATGACTACTGTTTAATAAAACTGAAGATGAATCACTGCTCCAGTGTTAAAACGTCCGTTTGAGTTGCTCTTTTCTCATATTATCGCGCAGTACAGGTAGGCCAGAAGGCTAGTCATACACGGACTATGGCAAACAAAGAGTAGCTCGGCTACACATCATTTGTCAGGTAATTCTTAAAACAACTGTAGTCTGGAATTTGAGCAATGAAGATTGATTTGGTGTTACATTGTTATATGTAATTCGTAATGCTATACCCACGGAACACAAGCAAACAAACCGACCACTAGCCGTCAGTGTGTGTGTGTGAGAGAGCCGAGGACAGGGACACAGCGGGTCACGATCAAGGCCAAACTCGCTTCGACACTAGGCTAACACAAACCATGGTGTCCAGTATGGTCAGGTCCACCAACTTATTTTTGCAGCAAGTTCATTCTAGTACGACCGAGTAACCGATTTACTTACAATTTTAGATTCATTTAAAATTTTATTTTCTCGGATACGGACTAGTAGCTGGCCGACGCTGGAACACGCGCACACAGGCCTCAGGTTAGCACTAAGCTAACTAGCACATCGGCTATCCTCTCAATCATGGAGCGCTGTCGGACTGACACGCGACAGCACAGCGCGTGCGTGGTTATTTGGTTATTTTACGAAAATTAACCGTCGCCCCTACTGTAAGTTGATCCAGCTAAGCAAATCAAAGTCAACTTACTTTCGTCAAGCAAATGGGGCTGGCTAAGTTTTTAAAGACACTTCACCATTCAACTCCTATTTATTTATATTTTCCCCACACAAACAGTTGCGACACAATGCAGCGCAGAAAAACTTCAGGCACCAAAAACCGTCCCTGTTCCTCGTCAGTTAAGAAGCGATCTCCAACGGAGATAAGGCTATTGAGTTACCAAGGAAGTCGTCACGTCCCAAACGCCTCCTTAAAAACACTTTATAGCGCTGGCCTCAGAGAGTGGTTAATACTACAGTACAGACGGGTTTTTTTTTTTTTTTTTTTTTTAAAGCAGCCATCGGGGATAGTTAACTCACCGATGACCTTCTTATCCCCCGCGGTAGCTGCGGCTGCCGGGCTGGATGGGCTCTCCACGTCGGCGGCAGGCTGCGGCGGCTGCTGCTGTGTTTCGGCCTCGCTGCTCATGGTGGTTTCTTGTTGGTAAAGCCGGCGGTGGCTCACTAGTGTGTTCTTTCCCGGTGCTAGATGGTAACCTGGGCCGGCGGTGGTGGGGGCTACTGCCTTCGGGCTCTCTGCTTTCCTTTCTCCGCTCCCGTTGCCGATCGAACTGGACGGAATTAGAAAAGATGCTGGAGGATATTCCTGACCGAACGTCCCATTCGCTCATCTGATTGGTTGAGGCGTTGGTCATCATTCTCCGTCACCCATTTCCCCCAAGCTTATTGGGTGGCTTTTGTGTCAGTCATGTCTCCGTGCCTACCGAGTCTGTGATTGGCTCGTTGTGAAAGGAGTACGCGAAGGCATTGCTCCACACGTCGTTAAAATGGAGACAGAAAGGAATCAACACAAATGCCTACAGTTTTACACACGCGGGCTAGAAATACGATTTTTAAATGTGAAGTTATCATTGTGGTCACCTTTTATATGTTTTCGTATGTGAGAAAAGTGTCATTTTTAAAGCCCAACTCTTTAAAATGGAATCGCTTCGATATTTTGTCTGATAAATTGTTAGAAATGCTATCACCACAGCATATCATTTACAGCCTTCTGTGTGCTTTCAACGAGAACACTCGGTCCTTTAAAAAGGCTGGTCAAATTAACAGCAGCTCACAATGGGCTGCACTTGTTTAATACTACTACTACTAATAATAATAGCAACAACATTTAGTAATGTGCTATCAGACAAACCTCTAAGCTGTTTTTCATAAAGAACAAATGCGCTTGAGACACTGTATAAGCTTTTTATTGAAATAAAACATTGTGCTATGCTTCTTTCAATTATTTTTAAACCAAACTTCATCTAATCAGCAGCTCTTGCTGTTGAACAGAATCCAGTGTGAAACACTTTTAGCAAAGCAGCCAGACACAGTAATGCTGCACTGTATGAACCATCATGTCTATTTTTAACCTTGTGACTAAAATGACAATTTCAATGTAGAAACAGGGCGTTTAAAACCACATCCCCTCACACAGACACTGCCCAGTGCATTTTAAAACGGGGAACACTCGAGGAGACCGAGTCATGGCCGAGTGTGAGACAGTCCCACACAACCTCCTCCACTTTTGTCATGTAAATGTTGTGCTGGCGTTACAGCCGAGTGGCTGGACGACGTGTGAAGAGCTTGTTGTTAACGTCCCGGCACAAAGACGGCCTTTAACATTGACCCTCAGAAACCTCCTGCCGAGACCAGAGCTCTTCCAGCACTTGTGCTGAAAGGGCTCTTTTGTGTGGAGGGGATGGGGGCCTGAGCCATGATGGTGGGTAGAGGAGGAGGCTTTTGGATAGGTTAGGATGTGGATTTGGGGAAGGAGCCGAGACAATAGAAATTTCACTAGTCAGGAACTGGCATTAAATGGCACGCCTTAGGATAAAGGCTCGGTTCGGTTTCAACTCCTGATGGATGCTTTCAGAGATGTGACGCTTGGACGATTTATTGACGAAATATCATTTTATTAATCGCATCAAGCGTAATTATCGTCAAATCGCATTAAGTGTAGTCCTGGAAAGTCGAGGAATGAATGAATGAAACCGTTCCTTACAAAAAAGCTGAAATTTATTCAGGACACTTGGCAGAGAATGCAGTCAGACAACATTGTGAATAGTTAACTGTAAAGCGATCCAAAAGATGGACAATGAACGTATTCTTCTTATGCCTCAAGAGAAAAAGGAGACACTTGCCTTCTGTATTTCTTTCACCATGTTTGTTATATCAGATTTCTAAATTTATAGCAGGACATCACAGTTATTCATTCGTGAGCAAGATACTGTAGAGCATCATGATGTTGTACAGCACAATAAATTCAGAAAACATCATCTGTTAAAGATTTTAAGGTTTCTCTTGGATGACAGGAATAGAATAAACCATTACATACATATGACAACAATAGAGCTGTTTAAAAAAAAAAAAAAAAAAATCACATTTCTCCACACTGGGCGATGAGGATGGGTAGTTTGGGTTTGTTGTTTGGTCCTGTAGGCACGTTCTGCAACACATGTTTGAATGAAGAGTTTAGCTTTGTAGAGGCTGTAATTTAATTAGTTAATGATGCCAAAAATGCCTCATCCTAGAGTCATTTGAAATGTGACCAAAACTCAACAGAACTGAAATCGCGCATTAATATTTCTTCTTCAGTATGACCCGACATAGCATAATGCAGCATATAGTGAAGCCCAAAACCAGTTAGACGGTTTTAGTTGTGGACTCCATAACACTGGCTTTGAAATTAGGTTTCTGTTTTAATTAGAGGGTGTAGCTGTGCGTACAAATGACAGGCACTTTAATACCCATTGCCATTGAGTTGATCATAGCCAGCACATTTACAGGTATATGTGGGATGTTGTCTCACAACAAAACGAGGGACAGAGCAAACTCCCACCATCATGATATAAAATGGGTGAGCACCAGAAAATACTTAAGAAAAGAATGGCCAGGTTACAAAGTTTGCGAAGTAAGGAATATAGCATTACGGGGTGTGCAGTTATGGGAAAATAATCAATGACAAAATGGAGTTTGTCTATTACAACTTCAGCACACCCCGAAACCTCAAACCAACTTCAACTCATCAGTCCTGTACCCCAAATAGTGTCCTTTTATACAGCATTTGGAAACACATACTCATTCTCTTGTTTTCCTGTCATTTGTTTTCCTCCCCATTGAAATGAATAGAAAATCGGCATCACTGCTGTCACGCATCATCAGAGAGCCACCAAACTTCTTTTCATGGCTCAGGCCCAACTCACCGGCACACGCCTCCATCTGTCATGAGCCACACCTGCCATTGTTTTTGCACTGCGGAGCAATCACACTCACAGTTTCTTGCAGAAATGAATCTCTGGTTTTAAATATTGGTGTCACTGCCAGCTCACTACTGCGAGATAAAAAAGCTTTTTATCTTTTTTGCAGCTTTGAGATTATATTGTATGAGGAAACACTTATTCTAATTCTACATTAATTCTAATTATATCTACATTATCCATTATTGGGAGGCAAATACTCTGGGACAGAGCATGTTTCTATGTTTAACCTGAGCATCATGCATGTCATGGTGTCCAGTAGCTGTTACTGCTCAAGGAATCTGACAAAGCGGAACTTAACACAGGAATGAGTCATTGTTGTTGCTCTTTAGCTGCTTAGTGAAGACTGAAGAAGAGTGATTCAAAACGGATGGTTAAAGCAAGTCCAGAGTTCACAGCTAAAAAGTGAAATGTTCTTGGCTTTCCAAGTCATACGCTTAACCTGAACACCACTGAACGCAAAAAAAGCGTCAGATGAATGGAAAATTTCTTCATCACGAGCCAGGTAAAGATGACTGTAAAGATATCCTCAGACAGATGTGTGATGTTTATGGTCACAGACTTTAGACAGTCACTGGTTACAAGGAATTGTAAATACTAGTGATGCACCCTAGTACATCAGAGGTATTGGTCTGGTACTCTTACATGTTAAAAAAATTAAAAATACATACCTGAAATTACGTTACTGATACTGTGTTATACCACAGGACGCAAGCCTGGTGTTCAGCGTCATGCCAATGAACAGACACTACTACAAAACCACACTGATTTGGACGCATTTAACAATCAACAACGCCAAAGCTACACTCTGAGAAAATATCATGAGGAGCTAGTACATTACCTTCACTAGACTAGTAACCCGAGAAAACATCTTTATAGTGTTCAAACATTGGATTTATTGGAGAGTGCAAGGACGGCCGCTCTGAGCACGCAGAGCTGTGTCGCTATTGTACGCTATTCATGGCCACTGTGTAACAAAAAGGGCCAATTAAAATGTCCCTGATTGATTGTATTAACAGGTGACAAAGAATGTGCATCTGTACTTGTTCTTGGTGTGAAATTAAGTGTATCGATGCAGTGTGCGAGCAATGAACTGTTTCGCCGGATATCATTGTTAACAGCATCTAAATAAAGCTGGCATTCTGTTGCCCCAAGCTCCCAGTCACTCATCACTATCCAGTGAAAATGACTAACGCATCAAATCTGTGTTGCTCACCGAATGACATCATACACTGCACACAAAAACACTTATTCATTCTGATCGTGTCAAAGCTCATGGTGTGGTTGCTTTATCATACAAGATGTATTTTTAAAGACAGCATTAGTTAGTACAAGACTGCGAATAGGCTTATACGGTAAACACGTAGTCTGAATAGCTAAACTGTATCTGAAGAGTAGGATTATTCAAACGTTCTGGTTGCTTTCCTAGGAGTCGTGTTTGGATTTAAAATCAGCAGCTCACCTCAATTTTTCTCATGATGAGCAAACCGTCCACCACTTTGCCTGAAACGAAAAGAAATAATTCAGAAAATTAAACATAGGGAATAGTTAAACGTGAGTTATGAAACTTCACGCTCCACAAATTGGAAACATGTGACGGTCACCTGGACATTTCAGTCAGATTCGCTCGAACTCACCAAACACGACGTGCTTCCCGTCTAACCAGTCACACTTCGTGCAGGTGATGAAAAACTGGCAGCCGTTTGTTCCCGGGCCACTGTTTGCCTGTGGAGAGGAAAAAAGGAGAGGAATGAACGCATGTCAATAAGATTCAAAGCAGGAAACCCACAAATACTGACAAGCAGTCCACCTGTAATATGTGACTCCCACGGTGTGGAAAAATACTTGAACTCTACTGATACATAAAGTTCCACCATGAACATAAAAGTTCAAACAAATCAAAATCACTTAGTCACCTAAAAGCTCTTGTGAAGACCATCATCACACCTACATTCACTAAATAAATGTGCTGCAATTTCAAGTCTCCAATCTTGGCAAACTGTTGTGGTACGAGAGGAATGAAACTTTGGGGTGGTAAAACAAACTCTGCTGCATCGCACCACACTGTAGTGGATTCTTTTGCTAAAACTGCACACCCTGCTGTGTTCTTGTCCTTACATAACACTTGCATGACTTGTACGACAGTGAGATCTCAGCATCCCCCAACCACTGCAGTGACAGTTTTCACACTTTCAATCGTCTGCTTGCTCCGAGTCGTTCAGTGATTCAACTGGATTGAGTTGATCCCAGTTTACCTTGCAATAATATATATGAAAAGGAGACACACAATGGAATTGGAACAGTGTATCCCTGAAGGAAATCTGGCTTGCATTATGACCAGAGCTCAGGCTGGGAAGATATGCAAACTGTTTGCATCATGTTAGCATGAAGAAGGAAGGAAAGGGAAGGAGGAGAGAAAAAAAAAAAACCCACCCGCAGGATACGTCACTGAATTGTTCCACAAATCTACAGCTAAGAATTTGTGTGGGGGGAGAAAAGGATGACTCTCATAATATAGAGAAATCTCTGGCAATGTTACTCTCTCCACCTTGACGGCTCACGGACTTCACACACTCTCCTGGCTCGTTAGCTTATTTACATAGTGCGCAGGAGGGACAGAAATACAAGGTGTAGACTTTGAGCAAAGGTAGAAACACAAGGGCAAGAGCAAATGTGAAGCCAGATCCACTGACCACTTTTTAGCAAATCCTCTAAACCCTTTCACATGCATCTAGGATTCAAATTTGAAACTATTTAATAAAAAAAAGTACGTAGCTAGAGAGTTAGTTGCATTCATTTAAGTGACAGATGTTCCACTCCTCGACAACTCTGTATCGTAACCAGGTAAACGTGTGACTTGTTCATCATGCTAAACAAACTAAACACACGGCAAAAACTGACCTCCTAACAAGTGAATCTTATCTAGTGTTCCCAATTATATGATTACAACAAACCAAACATAAGTTTACTAAACCTTTAACATTTTTACTCATTTAAAGATTTATATTTTCTTATTATATTGGCAGATCATGTCGCGTATCTCTAGAAAAAAGTACTAAAAATGAGCAAAATGATCTGCCGAGAGAATGAGAAAATATAAAGCTTAAAATGAGTGAAAATGTCTCAAAAACGGTTTTCCCAGAATCCTCCGCAACAAGTAGCGATTCGCCTTTTTCGATGCTATAGATATTCCACAAACAACCCGCAACCATCCGGCGACAATGGATCTTAAGCTGTGACGTCAAGTTGAAGATATTTTGTCAAAGTATCTATATTTAAAATTCTTTTGACCGATTCACTCCATTTTTTTTGTATAGTTGTCCTGCATATAACGGACCCGAACCGGCCTCGGCTATCTCACTCGGCTGCGAAGGAAAGAGAATATAAGGCATGTTTTGTTCAAAGCTTCTGACAAACGAATGGGGGAAAAGTTCAAGAAGGTTTTGCTGAACAGAGAGCGAGCAGAGTAGTGATCTGTAGTAACGTGTTTCCAAAAAAAATGGATTCGGGGAAGGGTGAGCCGGCCCTTTAATGATCTGATAGTTGGTTGATTGTAATCTATAGTAAGGAACAGTAGATAAATTTGACTATATTTAAGATAGTTTCACTTGCTGTCATTTTTTGGGTTTAGTTAAAAATGCCATAAGAAATTATTCCAAACAAGTGTGTGTGAGATGGGGTTAATACAGTTTAATAATGTTACACATTCACAGTTAAACACAGCACACAGTTTCCAAATACTGATGCTTTTATATGGTGAATCCTTCATATTATCCTCGCAAAAAATGAGCATGCAACATTTAAAGGTGATGTTTTTTTATGCATCATGAATAAGACATCTCCAGGACTGAATGTATATTTAAAAATGTATATTATATAATATTCAATCACCATCCGCCTTGTCACATTATTCTGTGTAAACACTAAAGATATTGTGTCTTAAAATGCCAGGTGATCAGCAGCTTCTTAAATACTCACCATGGACAGCAAGCCCGGAGCAGAATGCTTCAGTTTGAAGTTTTCATCTGCAAATGGACCTCTGTAGATGCTGCAGATCCCCGTGCCATCACCCTGTGAGAAAACATCGTAGAGTGAGACGTCGGAGATTCATACATGTGTGTATTAGTTAACCACGCTGCATCTGAGGGGTCTGAACACTAGAGGGTGAGAGAAGACATTCAGACTCTGACCTGTCTTTCAAAAAGCCAGTGAACCAGAACTCGTAGTATTAGCCAACAACATGCAGGCTTAATCTATATCTACAGTATATTCATCTGTATTGGGTGAAGCATACACAAAATATACTTCATGGATGCAAAAGTTATATTACTCAGCTAGAATGAGATTTCTGCAGACGCTACAGGTAGAAACATCTATGTTGCATCTCTTAAACTGTAGTAGAAGAAATATCAAAACAGAAAAAAGAAATCTTTATTTACTCTTTTTGTCCACCTGCGATTACCCCATTATCTGACACTTAGGAGGCTTTAAACTCCACCCACTCAACAGGGTCATATCATGACTGTGTGTCAATTTATGAATCATTATGATACATGTTCATTTCCTTTAGAAAACGTATAAACCGCACTTGAGTAGAGCGGTAACGCACACGACACCCTACATTCGTGAAATTTGACATTCTCATTCCTGTCCATGATTAGAAATATATTACAAAGGAATTTTGTAACATAAAATGTTGGACGAAATGGATTTACATTAGATTTTATACTGAAAAATGGCACAGAATACTTTGAAACGGTTCATGCATGGTATTTTGTTACTTATACAACAAAGAGAAATGATTTGAGCGTACTTTTCTGTAAAAGTCTTTTTCTTGAATGTCTTCACAGTGAAACAAATATTTTACTTCAACACCAAAAAAAAAATGTTTTAGTTACTCTAAGCATGCGACTTTTAATTATTTATTTCGACTCACTAGACCGAAGCCTCATTTACATTGTACCTTTTTGCAAACGTCGCGATACAAAAGATACTTGTAAGAATATCAGCAGTCAACTGGCAAAGACTGATTGTGATGTGTATCGTTTTAAAAAATTTCCCTTGTTCACCTGTGGCATCTTGCTTTGTGTAACGTTGATGTATGAAAAGCAGAGTGTGTTCATGATATGTGCATGCACTAGGAGCTGGATCAGGTCCAGCTCCACCCCCTGTAGCCAGTTGCACCAGCAGAGCATAAGCTGGATCTGTGTCTAATTTCAATGTAAATCAGCACTATGATCGAGTTTATTAAGAATTTATACCATTGCACCAAATCACACACATTCATTCATTCAGGGGTTCCACATACATTTTTGTTCCTTGTGAACAGAAATTTAAATTGATTTACTGAAGCACTTGCTAATTATATGATGATTTACAGAGTTACAGTGGCTTGCAAAAGTATTCGGCCCCCTTGGACTTTTCCACATTTTGTCACATTACAGCCACAAACATGAATC
>JAQQZU010000039.1:19492016-19511131 GCA_030068025.1 Parauchenoglanis punctatus | reverse complement strand
ATGAATCTATTTTATTGGAAATCCCGAATCTCCCTACTCCCTACATTGGTGCACTACCCGGGGTAGGGAATAATAGGCTTCTATACACATCACGAATGAAACTGGAAATCAGTTGGAACACAGTCTGTGCTTTTGAATACTTTGTCAAGTGTAAAATGGATGTTCATTTTAAAGTAAGGTTTTTTTATTGTCTTTTTTAAAAACACAATAACAACAAAAACCAAAAAACCAACCAACCAAAAAAAAAAAAAAAAAACCCATCACACAAAAACTCTCAGCAATGAAAAGTCAGAGTTCATCTTTTCTATTTTTGCAAAAAAACAAGCCACCAGGTAGTATAGAATTCAGCTATACACAGGAGAGGATTACATTTTTTCAAGAGTCACATAATGCGGACTTTCGGTTAGGCAATATTGTTTTGAGACGCACGTCATCCAAGCTCCTGTTTGTTTCTGTATAATCATTTTAATAAAATACCACTTATCATCACTTAGCGTTTTCATCTTGAAGTAATTATTTTACTTTGCTCATATTTGAGAGACAGAATGATCAAAATAAGAAAAATGGGTGGTAAGGTGACTATTCAGACGACTGTGAAAAGCTGTGGACAAAACATGACCAGTGAACTTATGGCTCTGCTGAATAGCCCCTTAGAACCTATCCAGTCCTCAGTCAAATAGATAGGGTCGACACTGGCAACTCCAGAGACTATCGGAGAGATGAAGTCCAGACTATCGGACCACAGCGACAGGATGTTTGACGTGAGTGGGCTCCCAATCCAACTAGGACAGGTGGAGGAGAATATGGCACTCGAAGTTAAAGTGGAAGACTTGGAATCCTGTTCAAAACTCCAAAATGTCCAAGTATTGAACTGGCGGAAATTACGGCGGGGAAGATGCTAGGGACTTTTTGGCTAAGTCGCTCTCTGCCCTACCAGGTGACTTGCTTTCAGGGCTGCCCGAGTTAGACCGTGCTCACTGCAGCTTGCAACCAAAACCATGACCAGAGGAAACTCCACAACCGGTCATTGTTCGGTTTCATCAATACATTGAGAAAGATTTGGTCTTGAAGTGGGCAATTTCTTACAATGGATAATCAAGGTCTAGGAATCAAGGATTTCAGTGCGGTGGTGGCAAAGAGGAGAGCAGCATTCAACCCGATCAAGGAACTCCTCTACAAGCAAGGAGTGGAGTTTGGTACACTGTATCTGACTCTCCTATAACAACAAGGAGAGCATTTTCAATTCTTCAAAAGCCACAGAGGAATTCTACAAACGGCACTTTTCACCCCAGGAGAATTCAGCAGCGGAGTGAAATCCTATCCCCTCCAGGTGGTATTAGCTGGTTGACCATTTTGGCTGACTATAGCACTATGAACTATGGATGTGCCTCTGCGCTGCAATCTTGTTATTAAGTAACATCATCTTGAGGTTTGTGATTGCAACTAATTTTTCACAAATTGTTCTCTCACTCTTTCTCCATCTCCTATAATTTATAATATTCAGGTTATACAAATGCAATGTTAAAAGCGGATAACACTACATGACAAATCGGTTATATGTACAGTAGCTCGGGCCTCTCCTCACATTTGTATGGACGAGCAGCAGACATTTATTCTTTTATACGTGTTTGGTTGATATGTAGGAACCGAGGGCATTTGTATGGCGGGTATTTTAGGAGTGAGGGGAAGCAGGGATGGTGAGGACATGGTTGGGTTGTCTTTTTTCCTTCTCCCTTTCCCCTTTCTTTTCCCCTTTACTTTTATTCCCCCAGTGTTTGTTGACTATTATGGAGTGTTATTATTCCCTTGCTGGGTCCCAAACTATAGGAATTATACTCGGTCATATACACCTTCTGTACTCTAAACCGGACACTGGGTGAACCGTACACTCTATTAAAATTATTTCCAGGCATGTACGAGACTCTCTCATACATAAATTCTCACACATAACTTTTTACTTCTCTACGGTCCATCAATTCTACTCGTGTATTGATTATTTTTTTAATTTATAGAACCCTTCTACCTTCCATCAGATCTACAGAATACGCTGCCATATTAATTTCCAAACATTCCCCTCACATACTAAACCTCGGCCTCCCCTCAGGTTCATGTAGACATCAAGGAGGATGGGAACTGAACACAGGATTGGTGGCCAGCCTAGAGCTCTGCGACTACATATCACAGAACACTGATTTCCTTTTAAAGACCAACATATTTCATCCCTTCCCCATCGCTTTTATGGGAACTGTTGAAAGCTTTTATCCGTGGGCATATCAGGGCACAACAGACAACAGGCCTCTTCACTGAATCCTGTTCTGGCAGCCTACAATTGCAAATTGAATTTGACTTCTTGTCAACAAGCAAAGCAGAATACCTACTACAACAGGAAAGAGCAAGTTATTATGAGCAACGGGACAGGGCTAGTGGCCTCTCAGCCTCACAGCTAGCGCATCGATATGCCGCTCACGTCATATCACAAATATATGCCTCTTTTCATAACCTGACCACAGATCCAGTTAATATAAATTCTGAATGTTCCTTCTTTTACTTCAACTTTTACAAATCACAGCCTTCCTCTCATACTTGTCATCTAGTCTTTTCTTTATAAGTTGGATACACCAACTGTAAGTAAGGAAATGGCAGAAAGTTTAAGTGAACCACTGGGCTTAGAAGAAATAATCTACTGGATCTCTCTGATGCGGAATAAAACCCCCTGGACAGCTTCTCGTTACATAGTTCTGGAAGACGTTTGCCACACAGCTCGCCCCTTTATTATTAGATGTTTTCAATGATTCACTACAACAGGGTGTTTTATCACCACAACTTTGATTTCACTTAAATTAAAGAAATATAAGGATCATAACTTGTGGCAGCTACAGATCCAACAGTTTACTTAATAATGATGTCAAGCTGTTAGCAAAGGTGCTGGCACATCAACCTGAGATCTGCCTCCCCAGTATTATATCAGAGGACCAAACAGGCGTTATTTTGGGTTCTCAGTTATCATCTAATGTCTGTCTCACTGTGCCTATCTAACTCTTGAAATGGTCATTTTGTTGGACATGTCTGAACACGTGGAACAAAAATGTCTACAAAACATTTGGATTTGGCCCTCAATTTCTCTCATGGATTGGCCTTCTATATTCTGCTTCACTAGCTAGTGTTCAAACAAACTTTGAAATCTCTCGCTCGCGGCCACCAAGGCTTTAAAATATTTGTGTCAACATCTCATATTCTCTTAGCTCGCTTCACACAAATAATTTCATGAAACTGATCGGGAAAATTAAACTGGACCTTCAGAGACGTTGCATGTTACCTCTTTTACTTGTGGGTCAAATTGAAACCATCAAAATGAATATGCTACCTCAAATCCTATTTCTTCAATTCTCCAGAGACCGAACAGGATGGAGGCTTTGCCTTATACAAAGTGTTGCTGTGTTATTGGGCTGTCAACCTCCAAAAGCTTAAAAATAGCGTCATTTCCCTGACATTAACTGCTGCATTTAGAAGCCAACTCCTGCATTTCATCCTCTCTTCCTGCATTACTTTTTGCATCCATCTCAGTATGTCCTTCCCAATACACTAACCAACCACGTAGTACTCTCCTTATCAAAAATCTGGAAACAACTTACACAGCACTGTGGATTAAAATCTCCTTCTGTCAATTTTGCAAAAACCCGGTTCATATCCTTTCCCAAACTCCCTGAGAAAACTCTGTTAGAGAATATAATGTCAAGTCCAGTATCACAACATTGTATTCATCAGTCTATAATGTGCGTCTCTCATCACAATCATCCTCTCTTTTCTGGCTAAAGGACACATGGGGAAAAAGAACTGGGGCTCAAGTTGGACAAAAACTGTTGGAGGGATGAGCCTTATTCGGTTTAAAGTGGTTTAAAGAGCCTTTGAACTAGGGCCAGGCTGAAGACACTGGAAGAGTCCTAACCCATTTGGCACAACTTCTTGGTTAAAAGATTTATCATCATTTCTCCGCAAGCACAAGGTCAGAGGACAAGTGAAAAGATTTGGGACCACTTTCTCTTCTACATTAATTCTCTAACTTCAAAAGACTTACTTTGATCAATACTTCTCAATTTCCCCATTCCTCCTTTTTTTCCACCTTGTTATCTGTCACTCAGGGAAGTGGGTGTTGTTCCCCCTAGGACATGTGATCATGGGAGAGTGAGACTGGAGCGATATGTATCTTTTGTGCGGTCTGTTTATGTGTTTGTTTATGGTTTGAAACAGGCATGTGTCTAGAGTGTACTGAAGTCAGGGGCTTATCCCACATGTTCTCTACATGCCCACCCCCTAACCCCGTTTTATCAGCGTCATCTTTTGTTTGCGACCTCACTGAGAAGAGAGAGGAGGGTCATGTGGCTCCCATATATTTAATATTAGTATATGACTTCATCTGCAAACCTAAACAGACAACGATCATTACATAGTGTTGACAATGACAATGGCTCCACTCATTATATAGCCTTCTCGATTTTTTTCTAGCACAAGTTTTATCAAATACAATATACTGTCAGACTGTTCAAACTCATCTGACGCTTTAAACATGCTTAAAATGTATACAAAGACAAAGACTACAAGGCCAGATTAACAATATGTACAACATGCATATGCTGTATATGCTTCTTTGTAGAGCTCATGACATAAAATAAACACAAACAAACCAGATAACTTGCACAAAATCTAGTAGCCGAAGAATGGTGTCTGGTAGTGTGTGTGCGCGTGTGTGTAATATATTTAAATCAGTCTGTTCAAATTCATCGGTGTGCTCACAAAGCTTGTTTTCATTCTTTATCTCTGTAAATAAAATGACTATATGAGTTGTTGTATTAGTCCAAATCTCCCAACAGCCACTGGCTGAGTAATGATACACTCATCTATGCAAAAACAGCAACCATGGGAGCGCAGAAAAACATTGTCTTTGAAACAAAGCACACCAGAGATAAGTCTGGCTTCTCACAGCCTTGCACTCGAGTGACAGTTTCCTGTGTGCTTTTCAGCTTCTGACACACTTGCTCGCTTCATAATTATAACAGAACATTATGTCAGAGATCAAGGTTTGGTAGCTTGAGATTTTTCTGTGCTGTTTTTGCTCAATTTCCTTCATTCTGCACAGTTATAATGTCCATTGTTAAACACGCTATACAAATAAACAAAAAAGGGAATGTAATCTATGGCAGGCAAGACAGGTTCAGGGCCATAGAAAAAAAATCCCTGGGGCTTCAGCCCAATAGCCAGTCCTAGGCAAGCCCCTGGTTTCAAATGTCAGAAAAGCATCAAACCTCTTATTTGCAGTCAATATTTGCACTGACGGAAACATACATTGAAGTTTGTTGAATAAATAAAAAAAAAAGTCACATAATGCATATGATCTCTCAGCCAGGCTTTAAAGCCAAGTTAAGTAGCTTTTATTGTGTACACATCTCCCTGGACAACTCTCTGATCTCTTCTTCGGTCACCGCATGTAACCTTGGGGCAACCATGGACAATCACCTGTCCTTTTCCTCTCATATTGTTAATTTTTCTCACTCATGTCGATTTCTCCTCTGCAACATCAGAAGGATTCGTCCACTTGTCTCCACACAGGCCACTCAGGTACTTGTTCAGTCCCTTGTCATCTCGAGACTAGACTACTGTAACTCACTCCTGGCAGGTCTGCCTCTGAACACCAGTTGACCTCTGCAGCTAATCCAGAACGCAGCTCTGCACAACTCATTTTTAACCTTCCCAAGTTCTTCCACACCACCCAATTGCTACGTTCCCTTCACTGGCTTCCTGTAGCTGCCCGCATCAGATTCAAAACACTGATGCTTGCCTGCAAAGCCAAAAATGGACCGTCCTATCTCAAAGCACTTATCACACCCCACACTGAACCGTGCTCCCTTCGATCCTCCAGCACTGCTCGACTGGTCCCACCATCTCTCAAGGTATAAGGAAGACATACATCTAGACTCTTCTCTGTTTGGCACCTAGGTGGTGGAATGAACTTCCCCTAGATGTCCCAACAGCTGAGTCACTGGGTGTCTTCAAATGACGACTAAAGTCCTACCTCTTTCGGAAGTACTCGGATTAAAATTTTCAGTATTTATTCTTATATTTAAAAAAAAAACATTCTGCATGCTTTCTTACTGTACCTCTAACAGAGCTTTTAGACTGATGGTATTCTTATCCTAAGTTCTAGTGAACCTCAGAATGTATTTTCTGATAGAGAGTTCAAAACACTTATGCTAGTCGCTCTGGATAAGGGCGTCTGCCAAAATGCCGTAAATGTAAATATAAGATTACACAGAATTATAAAACGTGTATGTGTGCTGCAAAGAACAACACGGGACCACAAAGTGCCTGTGTGCAAACATTACAAGACAGTGCAATAAAATACATTAAGTCAGTGCGACATTAAAAACCAGTACACAGTTCTAATGCGTTAAGGTGCAGTGATGTAGTGAGTTGTGCAAGACATTTAAATAAAAAAACAGTGACATACTTGTGCAAAAATAGCAGAGGTAGTGGGAATGTATTCATTTGAGAATGAAAGCTAGGTGGGAACTTATCCTTCCATTTTTGCATTATGAGTCACCTGGTTAAGAGAGTAGCAAACCCCGTCATGGTCTTGGCAGAACTGTCTGTGAAAGAATCTTGTGCGGTTATTCTAAGTATTTCTCCAGTATAAGTGGACCCAACTGGTCTTTTGAACATCCCAAGGAGAAAATCAAATACTGATTAGCAAAATATATTCAATTTTAAACATGACCAAAACATAGGGTCAATGCCTGGCATGAATTTAACCAATTTTACCAATTTTTGGACGAATGTAACCCATGGACACTTTTAAACTAAATAATTACAGGTCTTAAACAAACTGAAGAGGAGTGAATCCTGTCCGGAATATCCTACCACTGTTTTTCTGAAATCTGTGCATCAAACTCCTCCTTCCATTGTGGTTCTAATACAGACAGGACTTTCAAGCTGTACAAATCAAGCAGGGAGTACAGCATACCAATTAGACTGAGGGCTAATATTCACAATGGTATCTAGGAGGGAATTTGGTGGTGGTAGTGGAAAGAACTGTAAAAAATGTTAAAGTGTGTACTAAGCTACTCCAAGGATATAAATCTGTTTTCAACATACAAGTCTTTTAATGGGGTAGTGCCATTCTCAACCCAATTCAAATCCCAACTTTAAAGGCTCCATCAATAATGGAGGGGACAAACAATTTATTTTTTTGTGTTGAGCCATAAAACTTAAACCTCACTAAGTGAAAAGGCTCTGAACTGGGACCAAATCTTAAAAGAATGTTTCACTATTGGATTTGAGGACTAGCTAGATATATAGATTCAGAGTGCCAGTGGTTTATTTTTGAACAGAGAAGGGCATCCATTGAAGTAGAGTTATGGCCCTTTTCCACTGCATGGTATCGGCTCGACTCAACTCGCTTTTGGTATCAGGAGTTGGTTTTCCACTACCCCTTCAGTGTAGCTGACTGTCATAGCGACGCCACGCGAAATGGCCGTGACATCATTTTCAAGGCGACCGACACACAGGGACATTAATAATCCTTCTCTCTGTGCACTGAACTGAAAAATAAAAGTAAAATCTTGTTGGCCCAGTTTTGCTGCAGATAATGCATTTAAAATTAGTCAGCATGTACTGATACTTTGCTTAACTCTCTGTAAGTAAAACCATTGCAGTAATGTAATCGGTAATGTTATGGGTAGTTTTGTAATAAATCAAACATTATGGTGTGGCATTACTCGGACTAAAGCAGGATTCCGTCCATCTTACTAAAAGTTAGGATCTCGACTGGTATCTTATAAAGGCAGGAACCGTCGCTCTGTGGCTTGCTTTAATTTGTTTACCGAAAACACGGAGCAAAGTGCATGTACACTCATCGGTTTTACTTACAGAGGGTTAGGCAAAATATCATTACAGACTGGCTAATATGAAATGAGTTACCTGCAGCAAAACTTTCCCCAGATAATATTTGCAGAGCCAGGACGTAACCCTTCACCATTGCACTGCAAATAACACTTGCAGTGCGGCTTCTTTTCGCTGCCTGTAAACTGCTGGTGTTTTTATGCCTTTTCTTTTGCGCAGCATCCAGTGTTTGTGTGAATGCTGCATTTGTGCCTTTTTTCTGTGCACGCACAAATGTGTGAGAGCAGTGAAAACACACATTTACACACATATAAGCAGTGAAACATAATGAATAAATAGGTTCGTTCAAGATGCCCCGTCTCGAACAATGACGACGCAGTGATCGTTACGATTCTCTCTGACTGCAGTGTTTCACATCACCTTTTGGTACTGCCTCAGCTCACTTGAAACCCCGATGGAGGTGAAGGCAAAAATAGTACTGGCTGCCAGGTACTATCCATGACTCAGGCCTAATGGAAAAGCAAAAAAGGCTTGTAGAGGAAACCGAGCTGAGACCACGCAGTGGAAAAGGGCCATTACAGGATGCCTTCTCTAAAATTTAGGAATTATTTGTTCATATCAGATATTAATCCAGTATATCCAGCCCTACTAATAGAAGCCAGGATGGATTTTTATTTCTATGGAAAATCCTAACAAAAGGATGCGTTACGGGTAAAGTTCTAAATTACATATGAATTAAGATCATGTTTGAGCAACTTGGGATGCCTTGTTAGAAGCTTAAAACAAACTTAAACCTAGTGGTAGATGTTCGCTCTGCTGGTAGAGTAAATTGTTCATTTTGGAACCATCTAGACTGTATAAATGTCAATATGTAGAGGTTGTCAGAGGATCCACCACACCCAGACTGCAAACACATGATACCTTAAACAAATTCACAGGTCAAACAGCTGCTGTGTGCGTTCTACTGCACTCGGTCCTAACTCTTAGAGCAATGTCGAAAACAAATAGGTCCTGCCCATGCACATAAAAACACTGCAAACTTACATTTACAAAGTCGCCACCTTGAATCATAAAGTCTTTAATAACCCTGTAAAAGAGAAGAAGAAAACAGAACAAGATAAATTGACAGTATTAAAAGGATATTATGTCTATAAAAATGAAATACAGCAATATATTGGGCAGCTCCTGTGGCATTGGTGTTGAAGTGTTTTTGTGAATAGCGTCAGTACAGGCCTATATTATAACCACTGCAACCAACTTTGCACATGTATACGAATTAAAGCAACATGTGCATAAAAGTCTGACAAATGTATAGTATGATGGCGTAATGTACCACCTAAAAATGAACACATCATCCAAGAAATCATCTTCCTGCATAGCAGAATTAGTTGTTTACCCATAATACCTTCTAGCAGATTACACCATGTGCTTAATCCATGCTAGCGAGATTGTCATGGGCTGCTAAGAGAATGAAGATTTGGGAGTCTGTTGGGAAACAGATGTTCCTTTCTTTCTTTTGTAACTCGCAGTCTCGCACACACACACCACCACAATCACAGACACATGCAGCTGCTGCTGCTCTCTGGCTTCCACGCCACTTCCTCCATAGAAGTTAGAAGGCTTTAAACGCTGCATTCATGAAAATTTACATGTTCGTTCCAGTCGCTATTTAGAAGGATGTCGCAAAGGAATTTGCCAAAATGCACACATCCTTGTTTTTTTCTCCTCACTGCCACTTACTTCACCCTCCTTTCACAAACCCCTGCAGCCACAATGCTTCTGAGCTGCTATACTTAATTCGATCTTTAAACAAGAATGGGCCTCTTGTTGGACAACAATCAACAAGGAAGTGAAATGTTCTCATTAAATTGAAGAGATTGGATTTCTCCAGCATATTCAAATATGCAGCAATGGTCATTTTAGGATTAAAGTTGGTCAGGTACATGAGCATAATCTCTACAAAGACTCTTACTCTCCTGTACATCCATAAAAAAAACCTGGGACGGCTCAGTCTCATGAAAGCATGTTCACAAGCAAAGGAATGGTAACAGTATGCATACTTTTGCTCCACCTGGAAGAACAGCCATCTTTGAAATTGCTCGTTTTGCAAGCAGGCATTTAATCCTTTCATTAAAAACAAGGCTGCGAATCCACATTTCAATGAATAAAAATGTACAAAAAACATGGCAGTCAGTCATCATTCAAGATAGGGATTGGAATCGAAACTCGGGTTCAAATTAGAACCGGAACCAAAATACCAAGTACTGGGCACCCATAAAAAAAGGTAATAATAAAAATTCTGCTTATCAGTTTGATAAACCTTTATAAAAAAAATTTTATTGTCAAACAAACAAAGGCCATGTATCTGCAAGCGATCAAAAGTATACAGCACAAGCACAGATGGATCTGTTGTTGTGTTAGCCCGCTAGCTCGCAGTGGTGCTCCAAGGGGACTTAAAAAAAAAGAAGAAGAAAAAAAAAAAAGGTCCCTGTAGATCGCTACGTTTTTTTAAACCATATTGGAATCAACACGGGGAATCACGGAAAACCAGAACTGATCAAATTCAAATGATACCCAATCCTATTTATGAGTAAACAGCTGTTTAGTAAATGCTT
Organism: Parauchenoglanis punctatus; assembly: GCA_030068025.1. NCBI lineage: Eukaryota > Metazoa > Chordata > Actinopteri > Siluriformes > Auchenoglanididae > Parauchenoglanis > Parauchenoglanis punctatus. Next base: position 19,500,623 of record JAQQZU010000039.1, on the reverse strand, counting down.
ATTCATTCATCTTCAATAACAGAACACTGAGCATGAGGTGGAAACATTCCCAGCATGGAACGCCAGCCCATCTCAGTGCACCATGCATACACGTTCACACACTCGTTCACATACGGACCAATGTAAAGTTGCCAATCGTACGTTTTTAGGAATCAGGAGGAGACCAGAGGAAACCAGAGAACAGGGAGAACATGTGAAATTCCGAGTTGTGTCGTCCCCAATTGATTTGTGCCATGAAACTGATCACAATAATCACAACTAATGGAAAATACATAGCCATAAGCCTTACCTATGAAATGTGCACCCTTTGAATCCAATAGGAACACCATCTTTCCTGTAAGAGATGATTTGCATAATACAAATGATGGGGGGAAAAGAATAGACGGGAGAATGAAAGTAAAAGTCGCAACTTTTCAACAGGTTCTCTGTCTGACTATATCGAACACCAAACTGGTTAAAGTTGGACAAGATTGATCTGTACTATTAGTCAAAACGCATAAAGCGAAGCTTTATGAGATCAAAGTGTTTGTCACAATAAGTCAGGATATGCAAGGTCATGCATGCTTGGATAAATGAGGCTTCAATAGGGTCTAAAATAACACCAGTCCTGTAAAAAGTTCCCCTGAGACCGAGTACAAAGCAATTAGGCCGGGTTACCTGAATTCCCCTGTGCAGAACTGCCTGCAAGACAATACACAAGAGCATTGTGTAAAAACACAACAATCACACACACACACATTAGGATTTACACATCAGCTATAAGCAAAGTTATAAAACAAAAAATAATACACGAATATTTTCGACTTCTATTAGTGAAGAGTTTAAGAAAAGAATGGAATTTCTAGCAGAAGGTCAAAAACATCTGTTCTTATTCACGGAACATTTCAAGAAGAAGCAGCGCAATTTATAAAAAAATAAGGGCCACGTTCAGATCAAAAGCCGGTCACATCGCCTGGACTTTTTCCAACTGTCAGGTGTCCATTTTCACAGTCTAGTGCCAACTGTAGGATCAGCTTCCTGTTCTTGGCTGACAGAAGAGGAACTGCTGCTGTAGTACATCCATGTTGTTCCTTCTTAAAAGATTTTCTGCTCAACATGGTTGTAAAGAGTTGACAAACAACATGGTTGTTGCAGCTGCTACATGCTTGGCTGATTGGATAAATGTATGACTGCATAGGTGTTCCTAATTAGTAGCATGGTCAGTCTATGGCAGTGATCACCAACCCTCTTTCTTGAGATCTACCTTCGTGTAGGTTTGAACTCAAACCAAAATCCAACACACCTCTATTAACTGATCAAGAATTTCTTAAGGCAATGATCAGTTTGTTCAGGTGGGTACGATTAAGGGAAACGCTAAAGTCTTCACGGAGGCAGATCTCCAGGAACAGGGTTAGTGGCAATTGGTCTATAGTGATCTACGGTGCATTATTTTAGTGGTAAAAATACAAAAAATATTACAAAAAAAAAAAAAAAAAAAAAATGCAATGCATAACATTAAAGAAAAGCTGATTTTTAAATCGGCTGTATATTTATGACAAATGATAGTAAATTCAATACAGCGCAAATGAACCGTGATTTGCATTTGACTGTACACAGCATGTGTCGTGAAGAATAAGGATGCTCTGAATACACCGTCAGTCCTACTGTGGACAGGGGATTCGTTTTTAACCTTCATACCGAAAATTCTCAGCAGTCTTGGGAACCACATCTGCAAACAGCTCAATCTTCATTCTTCCAACATCCTGCAGAGACGAACATGAATCAGTTAGAAATGAGCAAAACACACGGACAAAACATGTTAACTGTGCTGCCACTGTATAGTAGGTCAAGTAGGGGGTTGATTTTGGCCTACACACACCCTCCAACTCAAGACAAGCACAAATCCCACTGTGTCACTGAGCTGTGTGGGCTTCTGAGGGGACAGTAAGCGTGGTCGCGTAAAAGAACTCATTTGTCTGATAAGATCAAGCGTAAGTACATTGAGGTTCACTGGGCGGCAGTTGCTTTAAGCTCGTCTCAGGAGACAAAACTGACCCGAGGAAACGGACCAGCAAAGGAACGGCGTCATCGATGCCAGCTTTTTAATCTTTAAAACACTGTGAACGGACAGGTAAGCAATATGATCTTCTTACTCTATGTAGACACGTCTTAATATAAGTAAATCACAAAGTAGGATCACATTATCTGATGTGGAAAAAAATGATTATATAGGTCAAGGTATAGACTACCAATACTTGATCTGATATTTCTGATGCTCTTCTTCTGGCACTGAATTTTCAAGTCCTGTATAATTGGTATAAACCCAGCAGCTCATAAACTGTGTTGCTTAAACAGTAATCCCAGGTACAATGTGTACAGTTTGATACGGAAAAGAGCTGTATGAGTCAATTCTTCTCCAGACTTTGACTTCGTCACACTTGCTGCTTCTTTTTGCAGCGAATCCCACGAGCCTTCATTATGTTTTTTTGATTGAAAATATGTTGCTTCCTTTACTGACATACAAATATGTTTTTCGTACTGACGCAATGATGCAGAATTCATAAAACGAATATCTAGAATAAAATCGTACTTAAAAAAAACAAAAAAAACCAAAAACCGGGGTTGCCTAAGACTTTTGCATCTATACATTTCACAGATTGCTTAAAACTAGCTGAGCCTTTTATGTAACTCAGTGCATTCTGGAGTCCAATGACTTGCAATTGATGAAATTCTCTATATTATTAAATGAATAATATCTATAACGGCGCTAGCCTTCTAACTTCTTACGAGAAATACATGAATAATGAACATACGACATTGACCAACAAACTAGCACTAGTAGAGCATGTATCCTAGAAATAATGCTCAACTGAACGCAATTCTTATAAAACCCTTTTGGTTGCTTTTTTCACCTCCACGTTGAGTCAGTTACCCTGGTTACGAAAGTGAAACTCAAAGCTGTACATCTAGAGAAACATGAGCAGGAGTGTTTCTTTAGGACCCAGAGAAAGGCACACAATGATAGGTGTGGTGTGAAGCAGCTGTGTTCTTCAGATTACAGGTGGAAGAGGCGTAGCGCTAAAGGAGGAGCGTCTGTGCTCAACAACACTCACTCCCGCTCAGCCGAGGAACGCTTCCACAGACACGCTTCAATATTGATGGTGCAGCAGAGCTCAATATCGTCAGCGGAAGACACCAGGAAAAGAAGTGGAACGGTAAAGGGAAAGCAGGTACTGCTGTGTACTATTCATCACTTTGAGTTTTGATGTTGCGCTGTGTTTAATACTGTTCCTGAATCCATTTGACTATAAAAAATTGACGCAAGTTCCATCATTAAATATTTTGGAAAACGATCATTCGGGAATTCCTCGGTGGTTCTTTCCGCAACAAAATTATGAACATTGTTTTAAGCATAGCAGAAATCCACCGACACGTCAGGCTACCAGTTGCACAAGGATGTAATTATTAAAGCAACTGTGTAGAGTGGTATGTTTGGTTGCGGTGAGTCTGTTATAGAACAGAATGTAAGAGCATTTACCAAGCAAACTTAAATCCCTATTTGAATCCCAGCTACATTTGTTCAGGATTCAAGATTTATTTGGCAAATACACAGGAATTTGGCTTGCTGATACAGTGAGGTAAAAATTGAACAAAAGGAAGAACGACAAAGATAAACAGAACAACGATAATAAATCAGTAAATATAACAGATGTGGTTAACAGCTTGAATGCATCACAGTCTATTGTAGCATTAATAAAGGATTGTTAAAGAGAGTTATGGCCTTCGGGAAAAAGCTGCCAAGGTGCCTGGTGGTCCTGGTGCTGACTGAGCGGAACCTGCGGCCAGAAGGGAGCTGACTATAGAGGAAGTGGGCCGGGTGGGATGGATCAGACGCAATCCTTCTGGCCCGCTTTCTGGCTTATGCGTAATGCAGAGCACCAACAGGCACCTGCTCCTGGCCGGTGAGCCTCCTGGCTGTTTGCATGACGCGTTCCAGCCTGAGTTTTATTGCAGCAGTGGATGATGGGTACCACACAGGGTACCACACAATAATAAACGTGCTGAGAACGCTTTCAATAGTGGCTCTCTAGAATTGGGTTCGGACTTTGAGAGAGATGTTCAGTTTTCAGGAGTAAACGTTATTTTTTGTACCCTGTAGCATATTTTTATCAATGATATCCTTTTTTTAAAAAAATTAGTAATTACATGTCTAAATTCATTGTGCCACATAAAACCCAGGCTGGTCTTAGCAACTACAGCAAAATGATTTTGAAATCAAGTGTTTTTTATGGCTAATTGTTTTTTTTCGGCAAACAAACTGAAATTAAACGCAACCGATTGTTTTATTCGCACTATATTGTTCTCCATTATTTCTAACAAAAGGTACAACTCAATGCAATAAACTCACTGTAATAAAAAGTTATCGATTGAATAAAATACTTGCCCTTTGGTGCTCTGAAATGTTATGAAATAGTTTTAGCACCGGGATCCAAAAAATCCCACAGGATTCACACCCCTAGTGAGAACTCATACTAGTGTACTCCAATGTTAACTTGCATATAACATATAATATTATAATGTAATAGGAATAAATGGCACTGGATCCTGTGGAGGTGTAATGTTATGTATGATAAAATCTTTACATGACTAAGCCCTCATTTGCATAATTTTAGCATTCCACTGCAAAACTCAGCTTTGTCTCTACTGGTTTTACTGGTTTTAAGTTCGCTTTATCTAATCATTTTCTGCCCATCCTTTCCCCAGAGAGCGCTTCGCAAATGACTCGAGCTGCTGACGCAATACAGGTTCACCATTCCCCTGGGAGCATGATGGCAGTGCTCCAGGAAGAGGACGAGAACTGCACCCAAGACACAACTCTACAGTACTTCTTCCTCCTTCTTTCCAAAGTGGCTCTGAACACATTAGTATTGTCCTTCTGGTTGAAGAGCATTCCCAAGACACTCGTTGGTGTTTACAGCATCTCGATATACCTGGCAGATGTGCTGCTGATCTGCTCCATCTTCTGGGCCTGGTTGCAGAACCATGACCCCCATGAAGTCGTGTGCTTCAGTCTTTCACACAGCTCTACCGTTTACTCCCTGCTACCTCTGCCTATCCTTCTCCTGGGAGCCTTAGACTGTCTTATCCATCAACATGTAGGCTTTGGTCACAGGTTTTTAAGCAGGACTGCGGTCCACTGTGCGATAGTACTGCTGACGTGGATGGTGGCTTGCTTTTACTCTTTCTGCTACACAAACACAGAGTTGCTGACCATCCAGTACGAAGAGGGGTACAGCGCTCTTGTGTGTTCTGTACAAGGATCTTTGGCAGTCAGTCAGTTCACTTTGAATCTGTTCATCGTTGTAGGCTTCATACTTTTGTTTCACTGCAGAAAGCTGCCACGCTGGGCTTACTTAGCTAACAAACTGGCCAAGCAAAGGACTGACTGCCTTTCGATGAGTGATCTAGCCTTTTCAAGGAATCTGGAAAAACTGGAATCGGGAACTGTTGAGAAAACGCAATTGGAGAACCAGCGGGATCGTCCGCCTCTCATCATCAGTCTGTCTTTGTGTTTTGCACTGAACTGGACACCTTACCTGCTTATGGGCGTGATCTGTGACCTCCTGGGATTTGCAGTGCCGTCTTACGCGAGTGTCAATCTCCTTTGGACTGCATGCGCCAACAGCTTACTGGTGGGCGTGGCGTTCTGGTACAGAAGCAAAAAGCATGGACCTTTCTGCACACTGCCAGATGACATCTGTCCATGGAGCCTTTACTGGTATTTGAGTATGGAAAATGGCCAGTTTGCAGCTAGCATGAAACTCCAAGATGGACAAGAATGAGACAGATCTACAGACTCCAGACTTACTGTTACCAGTGAAGATACCTTTTTCAAAGGCTTCTTGCCAAATCACGGCTGACAGATGGGCTAGACCATACACTGCACAGTGTGGACTAAAATATGGATTTGCGCACAATGGCATTTTGTGTTAATATACAGTTAGAGTTCATATGTTCCACCAATACCAATTTACCCCACAGTCTGGGAAAGATGTCTAAAGTCTAGTTTTAATTCCAGGTATCAGCTTAGCTAATGATCATGCAACTAAGTAGCTGTTACTTGTTACATAAAACAATCAAGCTTCCGTTTTGTTAAACATGGGCCCTGTTTACACTAGGTTTTAAAAAGCGTCTTCGGCATTCAGGTCAGGTAAAACCTGCAACATACCTTCATTATTTCCTTGTACTTCAACCACGTACATCAGAGCTCCTCTCCATTTTTTTCTAGCGTGTCTCGCTGTAACCAAAACAACTTTCACGTTCAGCGTTAATGATGCATTTTCCTGTTATTTTCGGACGCATCGGAACGCATTAGCATTTACACTACAGAAGGTATGTGGTTAAATATGTTCCAGACCATCTCGGCAAGTGGTTCGAGCGAATGCGTATTGAATGCTTCTTGGAGGCGTTTACACTTGTATTTAAAGCTGTCCAGTTGTGATCAGATCGCCCAAGACGCATTTCAGTACCAAGTGTAAACGGGGTCATGCTGTAAAAGTACATTTATCTGCACCAATTTCCTGCTTGGATGTTGCTTTCCATCATGAATCGGGAAAGCTTACTTTTTGTTTAAAGTCAGCTTTGATGTGCGTTAGCTCTTTCCGCCTTTTGCAGAATATTTGATCATCATTTGATTTTATATTGACTTTTATATTGATATTTAATTGCGATACATGCAAAAGGGACACTTTCAGGAAAGTCTGTAGTTTTCAGAACTATGTAGAAAATATCTAAATTTCACCACGTTTTCTCAAGAGCGATACACCGGCTTACAATCTATTACGTGGTCACCTGGTGACGTGTCCCAGTTAAAAAAAAAAATTGAATTGAAAAAATGAAATTGCATTCATTTAACCATTTATTCATTTAATCTTTAAAAATGACATGTTCAGCAAAACACCGTCAGTGTTTAGAGAAGGAAAAAATGTCTGCATTGTTAGCATGCTCATATCTAGTGTGTTAACTACTGCAGTATCAGTACGGCAAAGAGCAACAGTGCGATAACACCACAGTGTGCAACTTTATACCCTAGACAAACAGAAGAAACAGCGCCGAAGCCAGATGTCGGCACGTGCATTTACTGACCTAAAGTCACGCTCACACCTCAACATGTCCAAGCGCACAGTAAAGAAAGCTCCATACGTCTGTAGTGTACGCGTATATTTTTATATATGAAAAAAGTTGTGCATTGTAAATCTATCTATTTTGCATGTTTGAACAAAAACCTGAAAATTAATAAATGGGATCTTGTACACTTTGGTGCAGGAAGTTAATTATTTACCGCTCATGCCGGCTGCAGAACAATATTTGGCATTAGTTATCATGTTTAAATAGAAAAAAAGAAAATGGTACCCGGTCCTGTCATACAAGTCCTGTTGTTTACGAAACTATAAACACAGTGCAGCAGGTCTTTTTAAGATATCGAACATCACAATGGTGTACGACCACATAGGGTCAATAAAGGAAAGGGAAACGAGCAGTAAAGTGTAAATGTGTGCTGGGAGTGGCTCTCTTATGGCCTGTACATACCTGATATACATCCTTCACATATGCTCAGGTTCTCTGATCACGTGTGTTTCCAGTTCACACCTGGTACTGTCAAGACATCTCCAGTGACCACACATGATCGCATTTTGTCAAGGTGCCAAATCTGACAAAACCAATCATCTGATGTTTGTCAGGGCTGTGCAAGTGTCTATGCAAAGTGTCTGAGCGATTGGATCTCAACTGATATAGCAGATACAGATGTGATGAATCTGTTTACAATACAGGACTGTTATTATTATGACGGCGAAAAGAGTATAATCACAGCGAATTCAAGTCACAGAATAATCACCATCACAGATACATCACTTCGTAGATCTAAGACATGATCGGTTATCGAGAGAAGGATGATCGACGTCTCGATGCTAAATCTATCTATCACGGGGAGTAAAGGCGGTTACATAAGGTGCAGGTGAAACCCTCCAACTGCTTTCTTCTACAGGGTCAAGAAATTAAAATAAAACTAAAACCTTGAGAACGCGATAAAGGGAAATCGCATCACTCACGGGTCGCTGCAACCTTCAAAAGACTAAATCATGAAATAAAAATTCAAAAGTACAAATCAGAGTCAAAACAGACATTGAATGATAAACAATATTACTGTTAAGAAGACGTTGTATGTAAACATTTTGACTTCGCCAGTCAAATTATGAGTGTTAACGTCTGCACTTACAGTCGCAGAAACGTAAAAAGGCTTGATTATATTTTTGTATATTGTTTATTCATATTATACATGTCGCACTGTCTTCCTGTAAGGATGTACCACATTGTTGCATTGTATTGTTTTCTTTGGTTATTCCAAAAGGAATCCCTTGTATACTTGAACTTGGCACATTCTGACTGTGTTTTTTTTTTTTTGACAGCCTGACAAACTACCCAGGCCAGACAAGAAACAGGATTAACAGCTTTATGCAGAAAATCTGCATTCTCCAGGAAAGCCAATGTTTTTTTTTACTTCACAGATGTATGACCAGTTATTGTTTGCGAGAAGTACGCAAGCATGAGAAAGTAAGCAAGCATAAG
>JAQQZU010000039.1:19465146-19482276 GCA_030068025.1 Parauchenoglanis punctatus | reverse complement strand
TATATATAAAGTGACATACAGAGACAGAGCACAAGTTATGTGTGATATAGAGGAAAATGAATTTAAATACCGGTCAGATTTCGCAGGCAGGTACGACATGCTCCGGCCTCCAGCAGCACTCGGCCTATTTCCTCTCAGGTCTTTCTGAAAAATACAGTATATTTATCAGTGATCATCTCCACCTGAAAACTACAAAGGAACTGAGAAACAGCGGAAATGTTCTAAACGTCACAGTGCAGCTGATGTTGAGTTTAATATTTACCTTTCGTCTAGGCTCTTTAGGCTGTCGATTTGGATCGAAGTGTGTGGAGTCTTTGGGTTTACCTGAAGAACAGAAGGAACATTAGGGACGAGTTTAAGATGAACAAAGGGAATATGCTTAAAAACAAAAACTATTTGCACCACTTTAGTGGCTATTATGGAGGAGGGAAAAAGAAAGTGAACTAGCAAAAAACATCCACGGCAACCCGTCTGCCGTTTAATCAATCAGGAAATTAAATTAAATTTCATAAAAATTACAGGCAGTGTTCAATGTAACAATTTCTTTGTTCATCTCTGTGCTTACATTAAACTCATCCCAGAAGTTATGTTTTGCACAACCTTTGATGCTGCCTTAATACGGAACTGCCTAAAAATCCCAATAAACCATGAAATCTTGCGCAAAATAATTTGATCGTTTCTATATACGAGCTCTGCAATTTAACAGCGGTGTACACTAGTACAGCTCATCACTCAAAAAGAGCATTCTGCCCCACCCCGGCAATAAACGGGAAGGTGAGCCAATCGATATATTTTTATTTTTTGAACGTTATTAACAGCCTGGAAGCCCCGCCCCCTTTCGCGCCACCTCACATGTTCTCAGGGCACGTTCGCCTTCTGTTCATTTGTGCAAAAATAAAATTACGACTTTATGCTTAACATAGCAGACGTTACACAATTATCTAGTTAATGGAATGTAAATCATGCCAGCAAAACATTTCGGTGAAAAATGGTACGTTTTTAGCCTAAGATTCTGAACTAAAAAGATTTATTAGACCTACAAGGACGTTTTAAATATACCACTTTACAAATAATCTTAATGGAGATGATAATTAGTAAGTGGTTATAAACTCACTGTTTGAAGATCACATTAAAATTGACCATCTGAGTTTTCGCTACCGCCACTGCTGGGATATTATTATGCGCGTCCTTTACTCTCCTCAAACCTAAAGAGCTGGAAAACCATCGCACCTGCAAACAGTTTGAAATCGGACTGGCTGTAGTCGTAAGGTGTGAAGGAAGCGGACGGGGCTTGTTCTTCAGCCTCTTGCTGCTGCTGGCTCCCTTTAGCTGGCGCAGAAGTAGAAGCGGCGGACTTGTCGGTTTTCAGCGCTTTCTTTTTCGGCTTGCGAGTTTCTTCCCCTGCTTCACTCGTGACCCTCTCTCTCTTCTGTCCTCCTTGTTTCACTTCCTAGTCGGAGCAAGATGGAAATGATGATCTGAAGTGGAACACAAGCAACAAAATCCATACATAAACTCTAATTCTTTCTAGATCTCACATGCGCTTACCAGAACCTGCTGCCTGACCGTCGTGACATTCTGCAGGGACTCCTGGTAGCTCTGTTTGGCTTTTTTACGCTCCTCTGTAACAAAGGGCACATTACATTCAGCACCGAGGACACGCGAATACCGAATAGTTAGTAAGAAATAAGAATCTAAGTAATGAAGGGAACATGCCTTTAGTTTTCTTTGCCTGCTCTTTAGCTTGTTGTTTAGCCTGAGCCTCTTTCTGCTGCTGTTCAAGACTCTGCAGTTTCCATCGATTACTGATCTGTTTTAAACACAAGCGGGAAAGGAAAAGGATTAAACATTAATGGGAAAAAGTAAACTAGTGCACCATGATTATTAGTTCATCTTAAATCTTAATCTTAAAAGCACGCTTATGCTATTCCTGCTGTTAGATAAAGTACTCATTCAAAAAAACTAGCCCAAATAATACAATTTCTAGGATGTGCAAAACCCGTAACTTATAACTCTCTTTTCCATTATGCTTGATACGACTAGGCCTGATGAGTCAGACCTAAAAAATCTGAAGAGGAGGAAAACACACTATTCGAGAACTGCTATTAAGCCCTTTCTACATTTATTTGTAGCTCTTTTCAAATGTTTGCAGTTTATTAAATGTCTTGCCTTTGTTCCCGTTACGGCTCTGACGTACCAGAAAGCTTTTTAGCACTGACGTCACGCTCCAAACGGTTTTCTGAGGTCTTGTTTGAGCACAACGGCTGCATTGTACGAGACCACGAAGATTCATTTTTTTAAAAAATCTAACTGGGTTCAGCACGTCACCGGTCTCGTTTTTTTCCCCGAATCAATATGTGCGTCCTGTACAAAGTGCGTCTTTGTGCCCGAGGGTTGATATTTACCTCATAAATCTTTGATGAAGGGTCATATTTCGCGTTTTTGGAAATGTGTATATCCTTTGAAGGTAAATACTATTAAAAAAGAATGGTACAAAGATCAGTAAATATGTTACTGTACAATGTGAAAATCTTTAAGATAAGGTATTCGGTAGGACGCACCATTCTGAAAGGGTTTTGGAAAGACTCCATGATGCTGCGCGCTTTCTGCTGAGCCACGGTGAAGTGAGCGGATTCATGCACCTCCTCTTCCTCCTGTAACGCAAGCAGCAAAAGGAACATTAGCAGATGTTCTTTAATACAAAACACAGAAAACTAAAAAAACTTTTTCCAGGAATTCCAATAGGCTAGTTAAGGCTGAATCATGGATATACTCATGATGTAAGACATCCAGGAACATACAGGCTTTTTTTTTTTTATTCTGATGGTCACTCCTGGTTAACCAATGATGTAGTGCATGTAGACTACAAAAAGTCCCATCATTAAAGATTCTCTAGCTGGTTTCATTTTTGGCTGCTGATATTAAATCCGGTGTTGCAAATAAACACAAGTGGAGTCACGTATCTGTTAATTTAGAGCTTTTATTGGCCATAGAAGTGCTTCTGAACTTTTACTCACATCCCACAAACTGTTCTTGTGATCTTGAAGTCACATGACCAATGATCGGTTTTGGCTGAATGGCTCACCACCGCCAATAAACCACATCATCCACTCACCATTTTATCTGCAACACCTGTATTCTTGCACTTACGCAAATATCTAATCAGGCAATGACATAAAAATCAAGAGCTTCAACAGATCTAAATTTGAAACACGCTGCCTGTTCTTCTTCCATTCTCCAACTGTCCAGTTTCAGTGAGCGATCATGGACACAGACACCGAAACTGGACAGCTGAATACTGGGAAAAGGACCAGGTGATTTATTTACCCCTAATCATCAGCTGTTTTATTTACTCTGTGCCTACGATAGCCTTAGATTCCCAATCTTGGCTGATGGCAGTGGAACCCAGTGTGGTCTTCTGCTGTTTTGACCTCCTCAAGGTTTGATGTTTTGTGCGTGCTGAGATGCTTTTCTGCTCACCACCGTTGTAAAGAGGAATTATTTGAATTACTACATCCTTCCTGGCAGCTCAAACCTGTCTGACCATGCTCATCCGCTCTCTCTCATCAACAGGGCGTTCCCACCCAAAGAACCATCACTCACGCAATGGTGGTCGTTTTTCACCCCATTCTGAGTAAACTCTACAGACCGTTATGTGTGAAAATCCCAGGAGACCTGTATCTGCCTGATTTTATTCACCGTGCTGTTGCCACATGATTGGCTGATTAGATAACGGAGCAGATGTTAGTGTTCCTAATAAAGTGGCCGGCATGTTTGTGTGTATGCATGTCTATATTATAAGTTGCTGGTTCCCTGCGCATAACTGTTTCACTCACCGGTTATACTTCACTTGGTAACTGTAACATGCCAAGAAGTCTGAATCTGAACCTTGTAGTCCATTTGCTTTAAGGTTTGATGCTTTTCTGCTCACCACGGTTGCAAAGAGTAGTTATTTGAGTTCGCTGCTTCTTTTTTTAGCTCCAGCCATTCTTCTCTAACTGCTCTCACCAACAAGGCATTTCCATGCACAGAGCTGCCACACACTGGATGTCACCATTTGGAGTAAACTCTAGACTCTTCTACGTGAAAATCTGAGGTGATCAACAGTTTATCAAATACCCAAAGCAGCCCGTAGCGTCGGACATCGTGTGGACGGTGAGTGTGTTTATCAATGTCTTACTGCAAAGAGGGAGATTTTTGCACAAGCTACGAGGTCCTTCAAAGACTTAAGGTCATCATGGAGATCATCTTGCATCACACTTGCATCATCTTCCTCTGAGAAAAGTTCTCCATGCTTGGTTGGGGTTTCTAAAAAAACAAACAAACAAATAAATAAATAAGGGCCGGGGGGATAGTCAGTAGTTTTCAAATGAACTGCTGTTTAGCATCGCACCTACATGGCATAGCATTCTACTCACACAGGCTAGTCCTGTGTGTTTATACTCCTCTATTTCTCTATACTCTAATGATTTATAATCCCTCTACCGAGTATCACTCAGAAGAGGATGGCGTCTCTTTCCAATTTGGTTTCTATCAGTGATTCCACTGATCTGAATCAAAGGTCTGTATTTGTGTAAAGCCGCTTTATCGGACAAAAAATTTAAAAAAGTACTAAAACAGATGAGCATTTTCTAAATCAAGGTTTCTCAAACCTATTACTGCCAGGACCTCCTTTTAACTGGGAAATAAAGCCCAAGGATCAGCAGAGGTGCATTTTATGACCATAATTTATTCAAATATTAGTCAAATGCATTCAATTCAATTGACTAACATTCAAATAAGCTAATAACTATAAGAACTCAATAATTAAATAGCTAATATTTAAAAGAATTGTGTTTTCTCTTTAATTATTATTATTATTAAAAAAAAAAAAAAAGAAATCACAGATGCCATGGATATGCACTCAGGAAGAACCACAGGACCTAGAAATTAAGTTGTAAAGGAGTAGTGTAGCATATTGGATCTGATTAGGTGTCATAAACAAATTGACTTTAACACTTAAGCCACATCGCTTCGCCATTTCCAAACACACACTCTGTAGCAGAGGGATTTATTCGTGTGCATGGTTTCAACCCCAAGAAAATGAATGCACAATTACAGCAGTGTCTCTCATAGCAGTCCCCAGGGACGCAGTTGTCTCGTCTACAAGTTCCCAACACACCTGAACCAAGCAACAAGAACTTGGAAGCACACTGCACACGAACACAAACGAGCACTTCCTGGAAAGAACAAACAGCGCAAGACGCAGCCGCCCTGAGGACCGGTGTTCACTTACTTTTGTTTTTTCCATTATTCACTACAGAGGCATTAAAAATAAATTAGCCTGTTCTCAGATGAACTCTGAGGTCATGGTGATAGAACAAATATGTAATTAATTAATCCTGAACAAACACTAATGTTTACTTCACTGAAAAACGTTTGACCTACCATGAGAGGAGAGCTCCATAAGATCGCCCTCAGACACATGCGAGATGTCATGGGGCCCAAACAACGTTGGCTCGAACTGCAAAAACGACACACATTATGATTCTGTCCGTTTTCTGTCGGGCTCATTCTTGTAACATTCACACGTGGTTAAACTAAAGTTCACCAAACCTTTCTTTTGGGTGTAAGCGATTTCTTCTTTTCAGCAAGTAGCTCGGCCTGAGGAGACAGATCATCAGTCAAATTTATAAAACCTAAAATCATTACAATCATTTATTGAGCACGAAATCTCTCAGGACCAAGTTTGTAAGAAAAAAAAAACAATAACGCTGGCTAATGGTAAAACACCACAATTAATATCTGATGAACTATAAAACCAAACCCAAATTACTCAGTGACCACTGTGTAAACTTAACACGACATCGTGTGTTTGAAAATAAGGAAATAAATGAAATACCAGAGCTGGCAAACTGATCAAATATTAATCAAGATTAGCTATTATGGCTGTGAAACCATCAGCGCAAAGAATCGGGACTACAACACTCCACTCTGAATACCCCTTAAAAACAATCATTGTGGCTTTCTTAGTTGTTTTCCATTACATGTGGTTTCATGATTATTTAAAAAAAAAAGAATGGTTTCATTAAGACCTACACTGATTTCTGTACAGTAGTTTTATTTTATAAAGATGATGAAGCGTTTATATCCTTGACCATTAATGTTTAAATGAGCGATAAAGTACTTTAGGAACAAGCTCAGCCCTTCTGACTGAACAGACACGATAGTACAAATCAATAAATCGGCTCCAGAGCGCTGCTCACCTTCATCAGTGGGATGTCCCTGGCTTGCCTGATCAGCTGATGGAGCTCATTGATCTGCTGGCGCACTAGAGGTGGAGTGGGGTTACAGCAGGCGACGATGCCCTGCGGCTCCCTTTAACCAAACAAACTGCGTCAAACTACAGCCTGTGCACACACCACGACACGAAATACCACAGTAATATCCTGCAGAAACTCACAGTAAGAATTTCCTATATAATATCTTTAATCAAGGTTTACAATACAACACCACTGTAACACAAATGCTGCAAAATCTGTGCTTGTTCATGTGCTAATGTAACGTGGTTCATTAAAATGAGCCCCATACGGTCTGTAGTGCAGACATTCTCCCAAGAACCAAGAACAAATCTGTCAAAGAAAGAGGCAGGACTTACTTGGGCAACTCCTCAGCAATTTTTGTCATCATATGATTGGGTAAGATGTACCTGCAAGGTTAAAAAGGAGTTTACAAGCCATTATAATCAAACCATGTGTGTTCATTATCATACAGTTTTTCTCCCATTGTCCTGGTACATCTGGATACGCCAGACTTGCTGTTTTCTATTTTTTTTGTTGTTGTTGTGAAGTGGAATACTGGATCTTAATTTCAAATTAAATATGCTCATCTCCCTTGTAAACTAAAGAAATGTGCATGTATGTGTGTGTGTGTTCTTACCCAGTGCTCTCGTCTTCCTGTCTTGCCAGTTTATCCCTCCATGCATACATCAGACGGAAGGCGGTTAACTGCTGGCTGTTGAAGCTCTTCTTTTGCCTTTTGTAAAGCTCCAGGTACGATTCCTCAGTGAAGATGGGCTTTATGTATTTCTGAGGAAAGCAAAGCAATTTGATACAAAATGAACCATGACTGAATAGCAAGAGGATTTGGGAAAAAAATATTGCCAAAATGTCTGTTTAAATATTCTTCACTAGTATTGAGGTCAGCAGATATTCTCGGCTAAAATAATGCAGAAAACGCATAAGAAAATATGAATTCAGTGAATACAACTTAGACACTGACACACAAGTTGTTCTGGATTTGCGCCCCAGTGTGTCCAGAACTTCGATTCTGATCAAGAACTACTGTGTATATTTATCATTTTAAGCGGCAAATTGTCCACAAGGTTTCTTCATGGCCTATCACCATAGAACAATGGTAATCTTTTTCAGTTGCATGACCATCTTTATAACCGAGGTTTATTTTTTAAAAAATGATGCAGTATCTATAGAAATAAATCATTGAATGTAATTCCTGATTATTATCCCTATCCCTAAAATAAACATACGTAACTGTACCTTTAAGCAGAGATCTTTGCTTTTGGACCAGACGAGCTGGACGAGCGTCGGCTGTCCGTTAGCCGCGTCAAACAGGTCTGCTCTCAGCCGATCATACACATACAGCAGGTAATGTGTGTCAGCCTGGGCATATTTGATCATCTCCTCTGGTAGGGGTCTGAGAAGCAGCAAGCACACTCATGAATAAACAGCGAATAGAAATCTGGATATGCTTGTTAGCTGTTTCTACATTACCGTATTCTCCAGTCGGCGAGCTGGTAGCGTTTGTTCGAGTCCACGTCGCAGAAGACTTTGAGCAGGTGATCTAACGAGTTTCTGCCGAGGTTGAGTGAGCGAGCTGCTTGGTGAGTGTCGAACATGTTGACCACGTAGAGGCTGAAGTCTTTCTGCAGCCACTCGATATCCGAGTCGGCGCCGTGGAAAACCTGCATGAACAAAAGCAATTGCTCAAGAAAAAGAAAAAGCACACAGAAATGAATGACTGGCTTTAGCAGAGCACTAGCAATTGCTCCAACACTCATGTTCTCGCTATAGTTATCTCACAGTCTTTTCTGGTCGTCCAGTGAAAACTTCTAGCAGCACTTCTATCACTTTTCTGAAATCGGTTCTGTCTGAAGGGAGCCTACGGATCCATCGTCGTGTCCTTACAGGATTTTAAAGAATGCGCCACGTACGGCTAACTGATTCTTACCAGCAGTATGTCATTTGCTCCTCATCGACTTCAGTCTTTCCGGGCAGATAATTACAGGACAAATGAGCAAAAATCACCTTCACGATGCTGGGATTGGTGAAGCTCTCGTTCAGAATGTACATCTCGCTCCTAAGCTCGAGGGTGTCGATGATGAAATCTTCTTCTCTGGTGGAGATCTGCATCAAGCACGTGATTCCCAAAAAGCTTCTGTACGAATGATGCTGTGAGAGGAGAGAAAAACACACAGAACAGCATATTTGTATTTTTAAAAATACATTAGTGTTTATGTTATATTAATAAAGAAGATACTACGACAGAGTGAAAAGAACAAAAAAAACAAAGAAAAAAAAAACAAAAAACAGCAGTTTGCTTAAGAATTAAACGTTGACTTTGTGTCAGACATGAGCATCGAACTGTATTTCACTTTCATCGCATTTCATGAAACGCAACACTGTCCAATAACAGCCCTCAGTCGTACTCAGAGGCCCGGCTATGACGGGTATCGGTTTTCTTTAAGAGATGATGGTTTTGAAAAGCAATACCACTGAATCTGTAGGTGGAAAATAATGATTATACACGTAACGCTCATGCACACCTCCAGGTCCACAGCGAACTCGGTCGTCTTGTTCAGCTTCTCGTTTAAAGCAGCCAGATCCTCCAAGTTGTTGATTATCTGGCAACTCGTCTCTGCTAGAGCTTTATGCATCTGCAAAACAACATTGACCAAAAGCAGAAACATGAGTTTTGGATTAGTTTGGCAAAAATGTTAATGAACCGAACGGCAAATTACTGAAGAGGAGTCGCATAGCTACCTGTGGTTCAGGTTTCCTCTTGAAGCTCTCCGGCATGCCCAGGTGGTCCAGCTCATACTGGTAAGGATGAGAAAACCTGAAATACACCATATGGTCAGAAGGGGAAGAACCGTCATTAGCAAAGATATTAAAATAACATGAAAGAAAATCGTTATAAGATAAAAAAAAAAAAAAAAATCATCCAGATGTGAAGCAGTGCTTACATGTCTCCTGTGTGCTCTTGTGTCCTCAGCTGGTGGATAAAGTCAGCCAGTGCGATGGGTACATCCAAATCCTCAGGTCTCTGATTCCGCAGAGGTTTGTTGCTAAAATCTACATGTAATACAAACACTTGCTTTATCAGACACATATGCATATATTTCCACTATCTACTTAGTACTATCTACTAAGGTATTTATTGTTAAATCTCTGTCAATATAAAACACACACATCGATTTACTGTTCTGCATCATCATCTAGATCACACTTTTGTTAAGGAAGCTTCTAACAGAAACCCTGAAAAAAAACTTTACATATTAATGCTTATTTCTATACGTCCTTCCAACTTCCTCAATCAACACATTTTATTATGATTTATTAGGACATTAGTATGATGAATTTCATAGCCCACATGTTCTTATTTAAAAATGAGTTGGAGACGCCACTGAAATGCACGCTGCAGTCGCAGCACACTTTAAAGACTGGAGTCGAATCTTCAACAGTTTGCCAGTGTCCCTCTGTGTTTTGTGACTTTAAGATCAGAGAGAGTAGCCGACAGTCCACATCTGTTCAAGGAGACGTTCAAACATGTCACAGACTGAATGTGTGCACGACATCACAATCAGTTTGTGTTTGGGTAGGATTTGTTGTTGTTGTTTCAGCGACATTGTGGCTCCTGTGTTGTGGGGAAAACATGCAACCAATCTGCTGCTTGCAGCCATCACACATTTTTTAGATTAATAAATCAAGGATTTATGTTGTTTAATGTATATACATCTTTTCCATTGCGACATCATTTTGACGCATGAACATCAGGAGGATTTTCAAATTAAACTCACATGGAGCCAGTGGCTTTAATGCGTTGGGCTTGATGAAGATTCTAGAGATGAACGGCGTGTTGCTGTTGTCGACTTTCTCCTTAAACTTTAGCTGCGGCCGCTGAATGTTCTTGGCTTGAAGGAGGCGGAAGGTCTCGACATTGCGGTCACCTCCCTATACAGAAGGAACATCAGACACCCGTCACATCTAGCTCCCGCACTAGCACACTACACTAAGGTAAACCTCAAACCAAAGACTTAAGCAAAAGTGCTTTCACATTTGGTATTTATTAAACAATGAATGCGCACGCTGTAACCATGACAACGCTCTTACCACTCCTGCAGGTAGCGGCCACCTGACTAACATATTTAGATTAGACATACTTATACCAGAAATGAAGATTAAATAGGAATTGGTTTGAATATTTTTGCCTTCACTGTGGCTTCAGAGGCAGAAAATCAGAATTGGAGCTTCTTATGTGACTTCAACGTGTGCAGCCGTGGTTAAACATGGCATATTGAGTATTTCACATTGTTCTCTGATGTCTAACTAGAAAACATGTGACTTGTGGAAAAAGCCCAGATGCAGTGTTACATGCCCATTTATAACCCTATAATTTGGCCCTGAACAAGCCGTTTTCGCGTTTCTGGTGGGATCATTAACATGTTGATGAGCTCCGCTCTGATTGGTCGGCTTACACCATATAAGCTTACACCATATAAGCAATAATTGTTCACCGACACCATATCCTCCATGTTGGCTTTCTTGTCTGACCCCCAACTTGTCACAGGACTAGTTAGATGAGATAAATAAAGTGCTTGAAGTCACTGAAATGTATTTTCAACTGTGACCATAAAATGGCAGCACCTTTTAAAAAGTGGCCATATTCCGCCCTCCTTCCTTAAGGATTACATCAATAACGTGCTGAGAGTTGAAAAAAATGGCAACTGTGAAAGCACCCGAATGCTTGAACATAAACGTAGACTTGCAGAGGGAAACCATCGTGTTGCTTATGGTTTGCTCCCTATGTCACTTCTGTTATTAGTAATGAGCATGACTTAAGCTTACAAACTAGAAAATATATACTAACCTTGCGATTCCAACTAGACACAACAATTTTCGGAGGCTGATAACCTGTAGGCATGACAGGCTGCGACCGGGTCACTCCGGAAGCCTCGTCCAGCAGAATCCCCTGAAGGGAGATCGAGACACAATTAGTAGGTTATATTTGGACCAATGTTTCATGGCTTGACCAGGTGCACTGAACAGTGTGGATCCCTGACGCTCAGCACAGTGATGGGCTCAAAACGATGTTACATGTCAGAAGACGGAGCGAGGCAAACAGCTGCTCATACCACTTTCTCCAGGATGGCATCGTTGGCGTCGACCACCATGTCAAAGCGCTCCTCCAGGCCAGTCAGCTTGTTCCGGTCTCGCAAATGAGATCTACAGCCATGGTGCTGCATCAGCTGACTCATACTGAACAAAAACAAACAGCACCAAAAATGATTCATGACTGATACCAAACAAACAATCTGAGTCTAGATAGCTCATTTTTCATGTGATTCAAATAAAGTGTTGCACAATACAGACAAAACCGTGGATGCACAATACACAATACTATACTCATTAAAACGCAGCACATGATGTACCGTAAAGGCTTAAGCTTTGCGTGTGTTGTCACAGACGAAGCAAAATGACAACGATCTGGATGTATTTCACGATGAACAATCATTGCAAAGGGGATGCAAAAATATCAAAATGAGGTATTAGAGTAAACTGATAAAAAGATCTTCTCTTTTAAGTGAAATTTAGTATCTTTAGAGAGCAAGGTCAGTCAAGATTAGCATGCAGTGCACTAACTGACACTGGTCTTTAAAAACTAGCACCAAGCTCCTGAATTGTGCCCACACAAAGGTATTATAAAGGCGTGTGAGCAGTCCACTTCAGCGAGCACTGGGTTATGCACACCCTTTCCCCATTCTTGCCCAGAGCTACAGTTTGCTTGTGAAGCAAGATGCAAGTCAAGGCACCTTTTTTTACTTACGCTCCCTGATGATGCCTCACATGCTCGCATCATCTTAAAGTCTTTGTTTTGATTACAGAATGTTCACAGTCAAACAAGAACTGTTATTCTACTGAAATATTTAGTACATTGATTTTTTTATTAGTCATGTGCACTGTGACACCCCCCCTCTGAGTGTTGCTCTAAAGCAGCCTTGGGTTTTTGCTCCACTGTTTACTTGTATATTTATGCTAATACAGGAAAACACCTCATACCAGTGTAAAAGTCTGTCTCCTTGCACTGAACAGAAAGTCTGGAAGGCTGGAAAGCTCTGGTAAAAGTCATATTCGTCTCCTGCTTGCGGCAAACCAGCAGACGCTTTAGTAGCAGCCATGACACTGCCGAGTCCATGCTGTGAAGAGGAAGTATATACTGTATTACACAGCTGTGTCTAAACTCCACCCTGTTTACTGCCATTTTAAATCAGTGCACCAGAGGAGGAATTTTACGTATTGTCACTCCTAAACAGAAACATCATAAGATTACTTGACATTACACAACATCACTGTTCAGTTCTGACTGCTGAGAAGGCTTTGATTGATTAAGCAATATCTCAGGAGTGGGATTGCAGTTGTATTGAATATCTGCACGGCTGTGATTCGGTCGAAGCTGACCACAGCTCTGCTGATATTCAGTACAACAGCACAACCTCGAGGGTGACGATGCTTTTACACAACAGTTCTAGAAACAGAAAATTAATATCTAATAAGTGACATTTGCGACACAACGTGGACGAATGCTCTGTTTATTTTTGCTCCGCGAGCAGAAGTAGATCCCGAAGAAGCCCCACTCGTTTTATGGCACATCAGCTAACTGGTTAGCTCGTTATATTGATTTGTAGATTCCCGTTAAACGTGCTTTTGGTAAATTTGGCGTCCATTTTTTCTTCTCTTCATCCCCATATAATGAGTTTCCATATTTTTCGTTAAAAGTTATATTTCTGAAAAGTATAATTTGCCATGTCTGTTTATGTTTCTGACAATACCGCAGTCACCGTTTCGAACCAAGAAGTGGAAATTCACGTGCAGAACACGGACGAGCGGAGTGATACACACAGTGAGCAGCTCTGACAGTAGTGCCGAGATGCAATACAAATCACAGCTTCATTTTACTGTGGTCGCGTTAATAATGCGTTATATCGTTTCTATAGTAACGGCTCAGTCTTAGGCACTTGTATGGAGGATGATCTACATAACCTAACACTTAACAATAAATTCAATTTAAAAACATGCTATTTAACGAATAAAAGCTATAATCGTAGGCCGGGTGAAGTGTCCTGTGAGAAGACGTTTAATTAGCAGTAAACGGTTGTCTGTTCCAGAACTTCCTTGGGCAGGAAATATAAACACCGTTATAGATAGTGAAAATGTCTGGCGAGATGATCATTGTCATAGCACACCGTATTAGTGACATTAAATAGACAAAAATGTCTATTTGAGTGTTTTCTAACTTTCTGATTCATTCGTATAGCAAACGCAAAGCTTCCCACGTTGCTGGTAAATTGTTTTTTTTGCACCACGGAAAAGACGCTCTAACAAGGCTTGAAGCAAAATAACAAAACGCTGAAACGTCAACAAACCTTAACAAAAGCATCAACGTCTTTAAAACCTGGGCAAAACTCTGCTGTCGCTGAATCTGCTGCTTTATTTGCAGAATTCTCTCCTTCTTTAGCGCCGCCACTCGTGGAAGCGTCCATGCTGACAAACGTAATATCGCGAGAACAGCAACAATCACGAGACTTTCTCTTCTTCTGTGGATTGCGATGGGACAGCTCGCTATAGTGTGAACACAGCAGCGCCATCTGCCGGATTAGAAAAGTACACCGCTGCAGTAAGCTTAGCTGAAGTAATCAAGTCAAGTGGCTTTTATTGTCATTTCAACATGTACAATGTACAGTGAAACGAGACAACGTTTCTCAAGGATCAAGGTGCTACATATAAGACAACAGAAGTACAAAAGGTGCACGTGTGCAACAAAAGACAACATAAAGTATTATGGATGGTATAGCCAGCCGTCTAGGATTTGCTCTTAGCCTAGCACGGACAGTGGAAGTAAATCCGAATTATTATTGTGTATTTTTAAATAAGAGATGGAAATGAATGGAGCTAAACGGTTAAAATAATTATTTACCCCTGCGTCTAAACAAAAAAAAGCTCTGTATTATACTGCAAATATAATATAGATTATGTCCTACTTGAAAAGAAAAAAATGCTAATGTTCTTAGGTTTTTCCTACAGGGAAGTCCGCTTTGCCCATAAAACGCTAGCATTCGTTTGTAGGCCAAATCGGAGCAGCAGGTATAAACAATTATTTTAGCCGTTTAGCTCAATTCACTCCCATTTATTGAAGACGATGATCTCGTTGAAGAGCTCGCTAGCGCCCTCTAGCGCCCCCCTAGGTGAATTGCAGCCAAATTCGGTACATCGGCATTGATTGGAAGTGAATAGGCTCAACACTGGCATCTACTGGGCGATAAGCAGTACTACACCAAACCCCTCCCTTCCATCGTGGTGCATGCCGCTGCAAGATTTTTGTTCAACATTTAATTTGTTCTCACTTTTCATTATTACTTCACTTAAATTTTACTTACTTCTTCTTACTTGCTTACCTTTAGTTACCCACTTTTTCTTATTTAACTTTCGTTTATTTATTTGACATTCACTTTATTTAAAGTTTACGAAGTTACATTTATTCACTCTACTTTTTTTTTTTTTAACTTGCATTACATTTTATTATTATATACTTATTTGTGTCTGAAATATTCAGCAACACATAATACATGGGTTGCCGAATATTTCAGATATACAGTTAGAACAACCCAGTTTCCCAAAAAGTTGGTACGCTGTGTAAAATGTGAATAAAAACAGAATTCGATGATTTGCAATTCCCATATTTGATTTGTAAACCCATATTTAATTTGTAAACCCATATTTATAATTGAAAATAGAACAAAGACAACATAACATATATGTGGAATTTTTATTTGCTCATTTTGAATTTCATGCCAGCAATGTTTCAGAAATTTTAGGCCAGGGGCAACGACTGGAAAGTTGTGCAATGCTGAAAAAAACAAAACAAAACAAAAAACACCAGGTGGAACATTCATTCTCTATACCACTTTTTCCATTGCAGGTCACGGGGAAGCTGGAGCCAATCCCAGCTGATTATGGGCAAAAGGCAGGGTACACTCTGGACAGGACACCGATCCATCACAGGGCCAACATAGAGACAAACAACCATTCACAGCCTAATCAACATGTCTTTGGAAACCAGCGTACTCAGAGGTAATGCACACAGGCACAGGGAGAACATACAACTCCACACAGAAAGGCACTGCGCAACCCAGGTTCAAACCGAAGACCTTATTGCTGCAAAACAGCAAAGCTTGTGACAAAGCTAACCACTACGCCACCCCCTGGTAGAACAGGTCTGTCCATCTACAATTAGGCCTGTAGCTGTGACTGAGTGTGCGCACTTTACTCACGTCTGGTCAGCATTGTGATTGTCATGCATGTATTTTGCGTCTTGGGTCCGGCGCAAATGTTATTTCCTCACACTTAATCTTGCCTGTTTAAGAGGTTACTCATTAGCATACAAGCCAAATCTGGCAAGCTTGCCGAGATGTCCTGTTTTGTACCTTGGTGATTTTAACCTGTGTAGTGAGTAGTGTGAAAAGGCATCAAAAGACCAACTGAAGACGTAAGAACACTTCTTTAAAATTTATTGGCAAAGAAATGCTGATATTTCTCAGGACTAACACTTTCAATCAAGTATTTAACTCCCTCATTCATAATGTCATGGATTCCATTAAATTAATAAAAGGCAGACATACTTTAAAATGTCTATTTTCATGCAGCTCTCTTAAGTTCATTTAGCCAATATATCTCAAACATGGCATTATACAACATAAGTGTATCCATTAAATAACACACAGCAAAAACAGTGCTCGACAGCAGCTCTACCAAAACGGACACCTGGGAAAAGAAAAGAAAATCATTCATTAATTATTCATTACCAGTGCGAGATGCAAGGTGATATTATTTACTGAGCTCATATACACGCAAAACCAACTGTTTGTTTGGAGAAATATTCCTGTAGTCCTGCACACATACCATCCAATGTAACACTGGCACAGGTTCTCGTGTGATGTGGCTTGTTTAATCAGCAGCTCTACTTGTGTTGGGACATCAAGGGTCTCATCATGGGAAAAGTCCCGTCCTACAATGAGAAATCATTTGTTGTAAGAGATGGAACAGTACAAGATAAATTCAGTGTGATGACTTTACAACAGCGTCACATGTATTAATTGCATTGAACGTAATGTTTTAACCCTAACCTTAAACCTAACCCTTTGTAAATTATTTCTCTTGGTATTCTGTTACAGCCTTAGTTGATATACATTGTACCACTCCAGAGGTCCTAACATCTATGGTTCAGATGTAGCTTTTAAGATTTTTGACTGGCAACACAACTGAAAACTGCGCTTTTCTGCCTTTTCAGTTAAAGCTGTTGTCGGAGCAAATGTGAATAAAATCTTCCATGAAAAAGCATCACTTTCCTCCACAAGGACACTGTGTGTAGGGGCTAGAGGACGACTCACCTGTCAGTTTGTCCCTCACCCTGTTGATAATCTGAATGGCTTTTTTGTTCAAGGCTTCAGGTTGCACAAGGCCGTCTCCGACTAGTTCAAGTAAATTTGATGAGGAAAAAAAAAACATCAAATGACTAATTTCATGTATCTGCATAAGAATAAACAGACAGAATAATAGTCAAGGTTTGGAAGTAATAAATTTATATATACACACACACGTGTGTGAGAGAGTGTGGAGTGAGAGAGAGAGAGAGAGAGAGAGTGTGTTGGGGAGAGAGAGAGTGAGTGTGTGTGTGTGTGTGGGGAGAGGGAGAGCAAGCGCGAGAGAGAGAGTGGGGGGGGAGAGTGAGTGTGTGTGTGGGGAGAGGGAGAGCAAGCGCGAGAGAGAGAGTGGGGGGGGGCGAGAGAGTGTGTGTGTG
>JAQQZU010000039.1:19409887-19465046 GCA_030068025.1 Parauchenoglanis punctatus | reverse complement strand
GCGTGTTTGTTCATACACAAAAGAGGAATTTGATCCTTGTGTGTGTGTGTGTGTGTGTGTGTGTGTGTGTGTGTGTGCGTGTGTACTTACTGAATGAGTGAATAGATTCAGGCACGGTGGTTCCTGGCTTCTTGTGCGTGGTTTCCCCCAGGTCGATACCCTCCATTGTTTCTGCCAGTGACACAAAGTAAGTATGAGCAAGAATAGCACCACTTTCCTGTGTGTCTCTCATTTCTTCTCATTTTCATAACATAAGACTTATTTCTTATCAGCCAACGTTGAAAATGGCTTTCTTCTTTGTACATGTCATGGCAGCAGACTCACCGACAGATTGTCCAGCTGTATACGAGTCATTTCTGGTCCTGGAGCGCTTTGTTCCTTTAGTGTTAGCTAGAAGAAATGCGAGAACGTAACATGAATTCAAGATATAATATAGGGTTCACATTATATTACTGTACTATTTTCGTTAAACAGGAACTTAAATTATTACTCATCATGGTTAATTCTGTATCTCAATCATAAACGTTCATGATCATATGAACCATTTTGTGAAAATTCCTTTATATAACACTTAATCACATTTTTATGTACGAGTCCTTCTTTGCTATCTTGAATAATAGAATCAGTTTTACCATTAGCTAATACTACTGGTATAAAGTCAAATACGATACTATACAAATTCATATAGATGCATCATTCATCCGTGATACATGATCAGCACTTTTACCTGCCTGTCTTATGGCAATTTCTTTATAAATCTCTATTACTTTTATTCATTTTTGTATAAAATTATTCATTACCTTCTTAATCCTGTTTTACACGCAATCTGTATAGCATAATAAGAATAAAGATCACTGCATGCTTCCCAGTGTTCATCAAACTGTTCTTATCCCTATTACATACAATCAGTGGAGGCCATGAAACCCATCTCATCATGAAAATGTAACAGTTTGTCCTTGCACACTTTTAATCCATTATCTCAAAGTCAGCACTTCAGACACATTCTGATCATGTATGGACAACGTACAGATGATTTACCTTTAGTGCTGTGTCCTGTAGTAAGGAAATGAGAGGAGTTCACTTACTGTCCATAAGCCTCCAGTTGAGTAAGGGGTCGTAGACGAAGGCCTCCAGGACGGCCATGACGCTGTCTCTGTGCTCACGGAGCACCTCCATCACCGTGTGGCACGTAATCCGGTAGTTTCCATCCAACCCTGTGACCTGAGAACACAACCAGGTGAATCAAGTGATCAAGAAATGAATGAAGAAATTAAGACAACACTGCCTTATGGGTGAAAATATACCTTGATAACTCTTAAACCACTATAATTTCACGGTACACATCACAAAAATGCCTTCATTGCAACATACACATGTGTACTGCAGTGCTTTCATTTAGTAACCTATGGTTTGAAAGCACAACACTGTAAACAGGTACTACAGTCGACTGTCGTAGTGATGCTGGATTATACAGTAAATCACACCATTTAACCCTTTCTCTTACCTCCATGGCATTTGTCAGCATCCTAGTCAACCTGAAGGGGATTTTCTCTGGGAATTTCTCTCTGGTCATGGCAACCTTAAATACAAAACCCAAATTTCATTTGTAGGCAAAAGCACAACTTACACTGTCGTTCTGTAAAACTTGAGAAACACTTTACCTCAAAGCAATCTCCAAAGTCAATGTGAAGGATCTTTCCACTCAGCCTGTCCAGCATCAGATTAGAAGGATGTCTGTGTACATAAGAAAAGACCATAACATACAGCATGTTCTTAATTCTGGACTGAAACATCACAGGGTGTGCTGTGTTAGGAAATTAATCAACAATGAGGTGGTGTGAAGCGTGTGCCAAGTTAATTACTCTTCCATAAGAGCACATCCATCCCAAAGTGCTTTATTCCCCAAACACCAAGCAATTTGTCTACGGCTAGTATTACACTCCTATCAAACATATCTCATTAAAATAGCTCTCTTACAAAAAACAACTTCACCATATACAGTGCCGTGCGAAAGTATTCAACCCCTTGGTGTTTTTCCTGTTTTGTTGAATTACATCCTGGAATCAAAATAGATTTTTATTTGGACTTTATGTAAAATGGAATGGAAAAAAAAGAAAAAAGGGGGAAAAAAAACCCCTGAAAGGTTGTCAGTGCATATGTATTTACCCCCTTTGCTATCAAACTCCTTAATTACACGAATAATTAGTTCATTAAGGTCTAACTTTGTGCAATTTCTTCCGTAAGTTCCACAGAGCAGGTCTTTATGGAAGAGAGGCCAGAAAAAAAGCCACTGCTGAAAGAAAAATTAAGAAAACATGTTTGGAATTCACCAAACAGCATGCTGCAGGCTCCCCAAACACATGGAAGCTGGTTCTCTGGTCAAATCCCAGTGGCTAGATGTGCTAAGCTATAAGAGACATACCCAAGAGCCTGCTGCTATAACTGCAGCAAAAGGTGGCTGTACAGAGTACTGACCTTGGGGGTGGATACTTACACACACTCAAGAGTTTTTTGTCCTAATTATTGTCTGTTACAATGAAAAATATTTGCACCTTCAAAGTGGTTAAAAAAAAAAAAAAAAATCAATTTTAAATGCAATTGATAGAAACCAGTGATTTGCCTTGCGGCCAGAGCTATCGTCAGAAAATGATTCAACACCTTCTGAACAACAGGAAAAGAGAATTCAACAGCTCTGTGGTACAAACTGTTTTAATTGTCCATATGGTCATAAGCATGACTGCCTCTACCTGTCTCCAAGTCCTAGGATATATCCAACCATGGACATCACAGCGAGGGAGCGAGTATAATTGGTTCTCCTGTCGAACCACACCTGCAGAAAGAGAACTCGTTAGGAGTCTGTTTTTTTTTTTTGTCATGTTATGCTATATGGAAAAAAAATGAAAACATGATTTCAGTTTGCATGTCTTTGATGCACATTTCTGAGTATTCTGCAAGGGCAGAAGTGTACAGAGAGAAGAACAGACCTCTGAGCTGGGACTCTTCAGCCACAGCAGTTTGGCAAGGTCATCTCCAGCTGTGTTGTTCACTGCATGCTCAAACACCTCGACTTTTTCCATAAGAGTTAAGTGGTCGTAATCTGGAGCCATCTGGAAAAAAAGCACACAGATTTCATCATAAATATCTCACAATGCAGAGGTGATCTTCTCTGGTTCGAAGTCGATCAGGTTTAAACACGGTCACAGATTTGAAGGTCATGGTTTGGTGTACCCTGAGCATAATGCGGTGCTCGATGTTCAGCAAGATCTTCTTCTTCTCGCGGTAGTCTCGAATCAGAGCGTGCAGCGTGTCACAGTGAGGAACCCAACCAATCAGGCCAGAGTTAGTGGACAGGGGAATCACGGCATACCTCTGGATACTACACACACACACATACACACACACACACACACAACTGAATCATGGAAGATAAAGCACTACATTCCCATACATACAGTATCCACAAATGATCTGATTAGTAAACGTATGTTTTATGCAGGTTAACTTTATATGGATATCTAACTGTGTTCTTAAAAACATTTGTGAAGTCGTGTTTACAACCGGATCTGCACCCGTGAATCATTTCAGCTAGGACAGAGATTTGCCCTTCTCTCATTCAGTGATTCAAAAATTATTCTGGTCTTTACTTTTTGAAGTTATATGTTTATGTATCTGTGTGTGTGTGTATAAACATTCATGAGTTGTGTAAGCCTTATTTGAAAATGCTGACTCAAATGCTGATCTGCGCCTGTGAGGCAATGACTCCTTTGGTCACTACCAAATTTGCTCCTCTTCCATTCAGTGTCTGATTCAGCAAATCTTTCAATCCTGACCAAGAATCACTCCTTTCTCGTTTAGTGAATCAGCCGTCAGCGAGTTCAATGAATCCTGTTCAGGATTGAGACAGAGCTTTTGATGACAAAATTATGATTGAATTAGCTGTTACACTACTGGAGCTGTTAGATCCCACCATAGACACTTATTCAAACCACACAAGTACTGAATAAACTGGTGAGTGAATCTGAAAGTGAATCCTTTGAATGAATGAATTCAAATGACTCAAATTTATTAATTTAACAAATTTTTTCAGTGATTTAA
The DNA here is from genome assembly GCA_030068025.1 of Parauchenoglanis punctatus. Lineage (NCBI taxonomy): Eukaryota > Metazoa > Chordata > Actinopteri > Siluriformes > Auchenoglanididae > Parauchenoglanis > Parauchenoglanis punctatus. The sequence goes on along the minus strand of JAQQZU010000039.1, from coordinate 19,460,951 downwards.
TAACCATAAGAAAACAAAAAACTAAATTAAATCCACTAGGACACATTGAGTAGACATGATTGAGGGGACTATTTTTTGTGTTAGCAGTAGATAAACCAAATATTATAAGTGGCACAAAAGGTTTCAACATGCCTCAGATTCTTGCGGAGAGACGCTGGGTCATTAGCCAGCAGAGTGTTGACAAGCCCGAAGAGTTGCATGACCCTTTCGTCTTGCCGTAGATCTTCGTGCCCCTTAAGCAGGAACATGAATTCGTGCCCGTTGCTGCCTGTGAGGAGCGGTAGAGAAACAAGTCAAACAGATATGATCTCACATACACGGTATTGGCATAGAAATAACCATGAAGCACGCTACTCAAGCCGCACTAAATCCAGATGTCCTTTCCATAAGTTTTGGATTGGGTTACAGATTAAATCTAAATGGAGTACTCCACGGAGTTCAGTGAGGACAAATAAAATGATATTTGCTGAAGATTGCTAAGGTACGGAGTGCAGTAAGATCTCAATACCACTCAATAAAACCTACTTACGGCATGCTGAACAAACTCAATAAAACATAAAGCAAATGGTCTCTATTTATTCAGCAGCTGCTTCAGGTTGTAAAGCCTCTCTGCTGGTTTGAAGCAGATTTTTTTATATTACTGGAACCGTTCAAGTTACTGCTCCCCACAGGCAGACAGGGACAATAGAGGTGTTCAGAGCAGCCATTAAAAGCTAAAGCAGCAGAGCATGCGTAATGGAAAAAAGTGATGGAGGGAGACGGCCCGAAGAGGCAGACAGGCAGAGCTGTCAGCACTCAATGAGAATCGCAGACAGATAAATGCACTGTCTGGCAAAAAGAAAAAAAAATCAGTTCAGGGAATGAACCTGGGCTGCTGGATCAGCAGGGAGCGTGAGAGAATGTGCGTAGGCCTGAACTTCAGACCTCTGCTGTTGTGAACTTCGAGGTGTTTGCCCAGTTGCTCTACTGTGATCCTCAGCCTTTCAGATATTTCTATTATATAGCCCCATACAATATTATATATCCTTCCCACTCTATTTTTCTTCCTTTCAGATTTCAAGTATTATTCATAAAATGTGTGTTTTGTTGCATTTCTAGGTAACCTCTCTTTTCTGCATCTTGGCCTCACCCATGATGGTCAGCTTGCGTGGTCTCTGTTTGGAAGTGATGACCTGTAGCGAAGGTGCGATGGACTGGATGCGTATGATTGGCTGGTTGGGGTCATAAGTGCCGGGAACAGCAAGCTCCAGGTCACGACACATGAGCAGTTTGGGCGAGACGTACTGCAGCTCCAGAGACGTGAGCTGGGACAAACAGATATGAAAGCAGACATGTTAACACAGGTTATCTCTCTCTCACTGTCTCAATTTCCTTTTCAGACCTGTCAATCATCAGGTCTGTTCTACTGAGCTGTTTTCCTTGGTTAGATCGGATATTATAATATAACAGCACAGCAGGTAAGGCAGTGAAATTCTCACCACCTGAAATAACACTGTAGAACAACAACATGATCCTTTTCATAGGAATCCCTGTTCCTCATCACTCGAAAAGGAAAAGTAGGGAAAAAATCCTGGAACATAATAGCACTGAGAAAATAAAAAGCCTTAAGTAGGCTGCAGACTTGAATTGACTGAGGCAAATTAAAATTTAGCTAAAAACCATGAAAGGGAAGGATTATTAATGTTGATTAAAAACAACAGAGAAAAGCATACTGACTGAGATGGGTGTGTTTGAAGACTGTGCTTTTGTAATATTCGATAAAAACCATAACATGATTTTTTTTTTTTTTTTTTTAATGGCCATATGTGCAGCATTACTCGCTGCATTGTATTGCATTACTTGCCTCTGTAGTCTGTATTTATCTGTAATAGAGACCAGTGACAGCTTGTCGTGATATTAGATTGGGAGGGCTAAAACCTATCAGTAAAAATCTATCAACAGCTCACCAGTGAGACTATTAGGGTTCAGGAATGCATTATATCATGAGATCTCATCAATTACATAATAGGAAGGTTATGGGGAAAACCATTACACCCATACACCCACACTTAAAGAAAGACAGGTGGCTGCATATGTGATGTAAAAATGTTTCAAATCCGTAATGGTTGAATGGGTTCATTCTGCGTTCAAACCGAAAAACGTATAGGTCTGCTGTCTGTCCTTTTGCGCAATTTCTATTTGACTGGACAACGTGTGCTTAGTTTGACATCTCCTCCCAAGGCATTTTGGGGGAAAAAGAACAATAGACTAAATAATCCACCTTGTTTTTCCAACCTCATCCTAAACGGGGATCAAACGTAGGGATGAAACTACAGTCTGCGCTTGAAAGAAATCAGCCCCACGCTTCTTGCTTCTTCATACCATTCAGTATGGTGCAGTTGCACTTGGTTTAAACAAAACATGCCTTTTTATCTTTAATGTATCGGTGGGTTTAGCTCGGCAACTGCATGTACACCAGCCACTCCTGATAGACACGGCGTATGAAAATCTCGATTTTCACATTTATACTGGAAAAGCCTAGAACACAGGTCATTACTTGGCTCACCTGCGGAAGCTGCTTGGCGATTCTGCGGAAGACATGATAATAAAGGTCCCAGGCTTGCGTCAGGTCCTTGACGTTACCCGAGCGCATGTACTTCCTGCACCAGTCCTGCGCCTCCATCAGATCACGACCGTATGCCTGTTAAAACGCAAACCTGCTTACAACAGCGCAATGTCCCAGCATCTGAGAGAAAAGTCTTATTTATTATACAACAGTTATTCCTTCATAAGCATGTACTCCGTGAGAAGACTATGCACCTGATTGAAAGAGGTTTCTTTTAGGGTCTGAGGTCCTCTCTCCATCATTGCATGTAGGGGCTCCAGCACAGCAAACATGCCCTTGACGTTCCTTTCACCAAAATACAGGCGGGAAGCCTCCTCCAAGCCCTCATGCCACATCTCATGCCACAAGATGGCCACCCTGATGAGCTCCTCACTCACCTGCGTAGGCAGAAATCCAAAAATACATTTAGCTGTTATACAGAACAGAACAGAACAGAACTGGAACACTATTTAGTGAGAGGAAGTAGATACGTTATGTATTGAATGCTAGGCCAAGTTAAACTAAGCTTAAACCTTGTTCCTTAGTTTCAATAATGGTTGCTTGCTACAAGCTTTTCCTTTTGCTCCCTTCCCCAACCCTTTCCTTCAGTTATGATCATATTGCTCCAAATGCAGCCCCCCTCTCTTTTTAGATTATGATCACTTCAGATGAACATAAAAAATGAATGTTTAGAAAGACATCAAATAATCTAGTAGTTTTAAGCTTACAATCTAAGTTAATGCAACCAGTAATTTCAAATAAAGGGGGAACAGAGGGGATATAAATGTATACCACAGGTCTGTTGCATTAATGAATTTCATATTGTTTTTTTTGTTTTTTTTTACAGCAGCAGCTCTGACAGTAGTGCTGGCTGCAAAGCACTATTGCAGTAAGTCATAGTAACAGCTCTTTCGGAGAAGCTTGTATAGCGGACAGCTCTAATCTAAGTGTGATAATGAGTTAAACACAAAGAAATATGTACAAATTTTGTTAAAGTCTGACATTTATGGAAGGAGTCTCCAGTGTCAGTGCTTCGTAATGGTCCGTACGTTTCTCTCCACAGCCAACAAGCTGCAATTTTTTTGTTTTACTAACTTCAGTGAAAAACTTAAATTTCTCAGTTCAGCTCTGCTAACTTTATGGCTTTTGCTTAGTTTTTTTGTTTTTAATTGGCCTTCACTCCCATCACCTCCTTTTCCACTGTGTGTGTGTGTGTGTGTGCGTGTCCGTGTACATGTTTCCATGACCATACCATGATGGCTTGCTGAACCAGCGTGTTACAGTGCTCACACATGTTTTTCAGGATTTTATTGGCAGCATTGTGGCGAGCTGTAGTGGTGGACTTGGACGCCACAGTCAGTGGGTAGATCAAAGCCTACAAACACAGACCAAGTACCCATGAATTATAGGGCATCATACGTATATATTTCCAAGTACATATGTAAGCAACTGAAATAATTCTCAAAAAATAAAGAAAGCTATGTGTATTACAAAAACTGTTACCTTTGATTCATTTTCTTCCAAGACTGCATTCTTGGAGATTTTAAACAGATTTTTTTCCTTTACGTGTCATTTATTTTCAGAAAGCAGTGTGTAGAAATGTTTAAAGCGGTGCTGATATTTTAGCATTCCTTACCCAATTTTTAAAAATGTATTTCATACTACTGAAACATTGAAAATAATTACTGGAAAATGAAAGCTTAACTACATTAAGAGGTACAGCTACATAAACATCCTCAGTTTAGGTCACTTTTAGATACCTGTGGGTGGTAGCGACCAATGTCCGTGAGTAACTGATGAATGAGGCGTCCCACCAGCGGCCGAGGGGTATCGATACGAGCAATCAGCTGAGGAATAACCTTAGCCAAAGAGAAAAGTAATGGTCAGGAAGAAGAGAAGATATGCATGTGTGAAAAAAACGTGACTACAGAAAGGTGCACAATCTTACCTGTAACCACGTATCTATCTGTATAGTTTTGATTCCCTCCACAAGAGCTTCATTTACTTCCGGCCAATGGCCATAATCAAACCACAAGGTCAAAACTCTGAAATACATTTAAAATAGAAAAAAACAGGATGGAATGATGATCGCTATGGAATAAAAAAAGCAATTACAATACCATCCACAGATTTTGAGAGAGACTGATACGAGCACAAGAGGGCACCCTAAACACAGAATACGCAGTCTGAATCATCAACATGTTTGTTTTGTGTTAGCTCACCTCAGTGTGTCTTGCAAGTTGTTTCCACGTGACAGGGATATAGATCGGAAAAATCCCTGCACAGCAGGAACTGTGTACAGCAGCAGAGTCTTGGACAAATCCTATTCAACAGACACAAAAATGTTCAATCAACCCCTACAAGCACGTGTAACTGTGAAGTCCTCCATTCCTGGAATTCGTCACTACTGACTAGAATCACCGTAACATTTCCTTATTGCTTAAGACATAAGCATCAATCATGAAATTCTATAAATTATGGGGGAAAAAAAACAAAACAAAACATTTGCGTTGACCTGTACCGGATTAAATATTATGTTTTTGTAGCAATTAATACTCCAAGTTTACCAGCTATACAGTATTTTTCTGAAAAAGGGTGACAGAAATAAAGCCAAAAACATACCTGACCCTAAGGAATGAACCATTCAAGCTGACATAATATGATGATCAAAAGATCACATGTTCATTCCTCAATCAAGCAAAAAAATTAATGAATGATCAAATGATCCCTTTGGGGAGTGCGCGAGGGGGGGGGGGGGGTACTGACAATTAATCACTGTACTATTTGCTGACACCAAAGCACAGAAATCACAACCGGCCCACAGTTACAAAAATAGTTCTTCCAACAAAAAAAAAAAAACAATTACTGAAAGCTTGCTGGGACCAGCATACCTGGCTGGAGTATTCAGTTATTCATAATGTGCACTTACCATCCACTTTATTTGGAACAGCTGTACCTCTTTCATTCATGCTATTATCTTATCAGCCAATCACGTGGCAGCAGCACGGTGCGCAAAATCATGCAGCTCATGCAAAACTTCAGTTATTATTTATATCAAACACCAAAATGGGGGGGAAAATGTGATCTCAGTGACATTGGACATGGTTTTTGATGCTAGACAGGCTGGTTTGAGTATTTCATAAGTCGTCATCTGGGATTTTCATGTATGAGAGAGAGAGAAAAAAAAAAGAGAGACAATCCTGCATGCAGAAACAGTTTATTGATGAGATAAGTCAGAGGAGAACATCCAGACTGGATTCAAGGCTGACAGAAAGGAAACAGTAACTCCAAAAAACCCCACACTTTTTACAACTGTGGTGAGCAGAAAAGCATCTCAGAATACAGCGAAGACTCTGACCTGTAGCCTCCGATTCCTGTTTTGGCTTACAGGTAAGGAATCCGATGTGGTAGTCCGCTGTTGTAGTCCATCCACTTCAAGGCTAGACAAGTTCTTAGATGTATTTCTGTTCATTTCTGGATGTTTTTGCACCATTCCGTGTAAACTAAAGAGATTGCTGAGTGCGAAAATCCTCAAACCAGCCCATCTGGCACCAACTACCATGTCATCAAGATCATATTCACCCCCATTCTGATGTTTGACATCTACATCTATTGGACCTTTATATGCATGATTTTATGCACTTCATTGCTCCCACATGATTGGCTGACTGAAAGTGCATGAATGAGCAGGTGTTCATATGAACGCATGTTCCTATTAAAGTGGCCAAGAGTGTATGAACTCTATTTGATCCTCACCTCATTGACTTTTTTCTGGCCAGGAGAAGGCACTGGGCTGTGATCAGTGCTGTCAGCTTCACTATCGCTGTTGCTGGCTTCGCTGTTGGCGCTGGCACCACTAGCGCCGCTGGCGTGCCGGAGCTTCTTCTTCTCGTCACGGCCTTGGTTCTGGTGCTTGTAGTGCAGCACGGCCTCGAAGTTCATTACAGCCCAGGCGTGCCAAGCCTGTGTGGGTTACAATCAATTAGCCCCAAAATCGTACAGTCACAGGATCTTCAAAAACATCTTGTGCTCCATTCAAAAAAACACTACACAGAGAAATATGAACTGTTTCAGTACATCTATAGTGGGTACTTCATTACTTTTTAGATCAAAGCTAAAGAGAAAATAATGTTGACGTTGAAATCCATAATAACAGGAACCGAGTCAACAGTAGGAGTCATAGAGGAGCTTGCTCTCCTACTTAACCAGAACAATCTGTTTCGCCAAATTTTCTTTAAAAAAAACAAAACCGTTACTAAACACAAATGAATGTGGGATATGAAAAGAACCACTACAAATTGAGGAAATACTTAGGTAAACACTGACGGCGTTTCGGAACATGGTTTCGAAACTGGTCACGTCGTGGAAACTCTAACTTCAGACCACGCTGTCCAGTGAAGTATGAAAGCTCACCTTGTACCAGTTGCGGTCATGCTCTGTGGAGTGACTGTAGTACTGAAGCACTTTGGGTATGGTGCTTTCGTTGATGCCCTGAAGACTCAGCTGCCATTCACCTAACTTTAAGAAACACCTGTGCAGAGGAAGAGAAGAGCAATGGGTCAGTGAGCGGAAAAGGTTGGGTAATGGGAAGAGAAGCCTCTTGTGAGACTCCAACTTTTGCATCACTTGTGAAAGATCAGAAAATAAGGGAACTTATTTATCCAGCTGTGAACTGAAGTCCTTCAGGATGCTCAACTTTTATTTGCTTCTTTCTTGGTTCTGTTGTAGCTCTTACTTGCTAGAATAGTCCTACTATACTCACAAATCCCTACTGGCAACAAGAAGAACGTCATCCCACCTCCATATACTGCAGGGTTCCGGTCCAAAGGTCTAAAGCGCAGCTTCTCAGGAAATGTACTCTTATTTCATTGCCCTGTTATTCAAAAGCTCACATTTTGATTTGACAAAAATGTATTTTCCAAAAAGATCATTAACCAGAATGAGGTATGCGGGAAAGACTAAGAATGATGCACTGGCAAACAGACGGAAACAGGGCAAAATGGGTTTTACTAAGTTTGATTTGCCATCCTTGGATGTCATTATTGAAGTGACGGAGTGGAATTTACAGAACACGGCTTTTTTCACTCACATGTGCAATGACTACAGTCTCCAGTCCACGTGCTGGGAGAGGCTCAAAGAACTAAGGAGTCAGACTAACTGTTTATGAGAGTGTGGGCCAGAGGTATGACCTGCCTGCTCTTCTTACTTGTGGCTCATGCTGTGAAAGGCAGAGCCAGCTAGAAGTCCACATCCACTAACACTGTGCTGTACTGTCTACTGTGCCAAACCACAGAGTTATGCAATTCTGTTTAGTCATATATGGATCATCATGCAAAGCTACCGCACTTTAAGCCTGAGTAAGAGAGGCTGTGAATGAGAGCCAAAAACTCTCAGCAATAACACACCCCAGCAGGAAAAGGCAATAGTGCAATGAGCAATTTCTATTGATGGATCATATAGCGTTCAGGTCCTCGGGTGTAAATAAGCATGCTTTTATTGTGTCCATCAATTAGACAGTAGACAAAAGGGCTCTCCTTTAATACCACGCTCCCACTGGGCACTGCAGCTCAGCTCAGCAAATTGCCCATGATCCTTCATTTCTTCATTACTTCCAATGAAAGGAAATCTATGCTGAACTTGGTTACCCTTCTCATCTGCTTACCAGGACAAATGCAGGGTGAGAAAAAAAGTCTAATTAGACAACTCAATCATCACTGAAAACATTTGATCATGCTCATGACTAGACCTGCTACATATTCACTGACCACTGTATTAGGACCACCTGTACACCTGCTCATTTATGCAATTATGAAATCAGGTGGAAGCAGCACAACGCAATAAATAAAATCATGCAGATGTCAAGAGATCACACCAAACATCAGAATGGGGAATAACTGTGACCTGAGTGCCTTTGACCGGAGCATGGGTGCTATTGGGCCAGACACTGCTAATCTAGGATTCGTATGCACAGCAGTTTATAGATTTTTTACAAAGAATGGTGCAAAAAACAAACGACATCCAGTGAGCAGCAGTTCTGTGGGTTAGAGGGGAATGGCCAGACTGGTTCGAGCTGACCGGAAGCCTACAGTAACACAAATAAACTTCTCTTTACAAATATGGTGAGCAGAACAGGCTCTCAAAATGCAAAACATGCTGAGTGGAAGAATGCAAAATGACCAGGCAATGTTTTCTTTGGGCTGGTGAAAGACTCGAAATACACTAAGATTTGAAAAACATGGCACCCTTTCTTTTTTTTGTCTTTATTAGAAATCTGATCAAATATTTCTACATTGTTTAAATATACTATTGGTTAAACTGCAAGTTCATTTTTTAAAAATTCTACTGGCTTGAATGGTCCAGTAGTGATGTCTAATTATGAACTGTCTGAAATGAATATTATTACAAAAGTGGAAAAGTATAAAACAACATGTTCGCTTTACAAGGCTTCTTTAGAAACCCAAAACAAACTACTAAACAGTCGACTGAGCAAACAGCTATACTTGTGCTCCTCCCAGACTGGAAAGGAAGGTTTACGCAGGACTTATTTACCTCCAAACACTTGTCTACTGCGAATGGCTATGAGAGACAGCAGAAAATTCCCGAGAAGCTCATGTAGTGGGAACCAGGTGTGCACCATTCCCGCACAACCCATCATTGACAAAAATTGGTGAAAGTATGCCAAGAGGGAAAGGTGCAGAACCTTATCAGACAGACGTTTAGCCTCAGTCAAATTCCACAAATGCTGCAAAGGCTCCAAGCTACAGTTATGACATGACTGGAAATTCCAGGCAACACTTCCACAGCATGACCTTAATCATACTGTATGAGGAAACATGGTTGGCGCTAATGTGACAAGAGGTGCTGTCAGCTGAAGAGCCAAGCACTTTCTTCAGAAGTAGGAATGAAAACAGCAAGTCTGGATGTGCTTGAATCCCTGAATCTGATTGGTCAGAAGGTGATTAATTATCTATAACCGCAACTCTGACAAAAGTGTTGGCTGTAATTTAAATCACAGGTTTATAATAATGAGCTTTTTCTAATAAATTATTGTTTATAGTAACAAAATTCATTCACATAGATTTGCATTACAGATGCTCCGCATAATCTACTAAAAATAAACTAGGTAAATAACATGTTATTTAACAAAGAAAAAAACATTAATTTAACATTTATTAAAGAATCCTCTGATGGTTTATAGCTAGTATAATGTAAATGATAATAAGAACTTACTTGTTTTGTGGTTCCACAACATTAAACTATAACTAACTGATAAAAGCCTTATGTTTTGTCCTTTAATAAATTAAACATTGCAGTCATTGCCAAACACTTTGGTATAAGAGGAATAACATCTTTGTAATGTACTATAATTAGAAAATCAAATTAAGTGTGGTAAAAGGAACTGCATTTCGCATCAGGCTACGTCACACCACCTCGTTAGTGATTAATTTTCTATCCCAGCACGCCCTGCCATGCTTTATTCACCACTTAAAGCTGTCCACGGTCCATCTATTTAGGCAGTCCATACTCAGGAATGATTCTGGGTTTGGTTGGGGAAGCCATTACTGTAGGTTTGATTTGACACAGAAGAATTCCTTGGACAATCAGAGTCACTTTTAATGGTATGATTGAAGGCTTTCAGTCAAAAGTTGCTTCCTTGTAAGCTAAAAAAATACATATGTGGTCACTTGCATTTGAATGACTTTCCATATTTCAGGACAGCACTCTGTGTCCTCTGTAGACCACAACATCCATTTCTCCAACATTGTGAAACTTAAAACAGGAAGTAACAGGACAGGTTCAACCGATCACAATAATTGACAAAGCCATTTTGCAGTGTTGCTGAATTCACATTGGACCAAGTGTTTTATTACAGATTAATACATAGCAGAGTAGCGGTGTATATAATCGACACGCACTACTTCTGCACCAAGTATTGCAATGCATAGCTCAAGATGTACTGGTCAGGATCACTGTTGCATATAAATGTAAGTTTAAAAACACCTTGTATGAACATCGAACAACAAATGGCTCCATGCTAAATATCATGTCTTTACAAGCGTATTACATTGAAGTGCACTCAAGTGCAGAGAACAGATTCGTGCCTTTAGGGCCTCAACCCAGTGAAAAGTATGAAAGGAAGAAAGTCCTGCTAGAGCATGTTATTAGGGGCCAAGTCTTTAAAGTACTAATATATTTGAACCTAAACCTATTCAACCCTGCAAATTAGTTTTATTGGGAAAAATTTGCAAACTTTCAGCTGTTTGAAATAAACAAATCAAACAAGAACAATTTAAACAGCTCAACACAACTAATATTACAAGTGGCCGTCACAGTCGCCTGACTTGAACCCTTAGAAAATCTATGATGGGATTTGAAGCATGCAAACCCAAGAATATTAGTTTGTACGTTTTCAGCAGGTCATAACAGCAAAAGGGTGCTAAAGATGCTCGTCATGAAGCGGCTGAATAATTCTGAAACTGCAGTAGCCATTAAAAGTGGCATTTTGTGTTGAAAGTGGAGAAACCACTTGTAATATTAGTTGTGTTGAGCTGTTTAAATTGTTCTTGTTTGATTTGGTTTTTTATTGCAAACAGCTGAAAGTTTGCAAATTTTGCCAACAAAACTAATGAGTTGAATAATTGTAGGAGCAACTGTGATTTAAGAATAGAGCATGAGGTAAATGACATGGCAGCTATCTGATATTCCCTGGAAAAGGCCACGTGTGGATACACGTGCTAACAGCAAATCCCAAGCCTGGAACTAAGGGCGATTAGAGTGTAGCTGGCCGTAAGGGACAAAAAGTGCCAGACAAGAAAAAAAGAGGAATAAGAACATTCGAAAGCTTTGCTGTGATGGGAGGACAAAGAACATTCTGTTCTGATTTCACAGAAAAGGATTTGTATTATTTCTCTACGAGGCAATACGTATAGTTTAGACTTGTCCAGCATTCTGCACTACTTTGTTTCTCGGTTTCATTATTACTCTGCTCTAATTCTCGCCATGGTGTACATCACCAGAAAATTCCTACCAAACATCAGTACAAGTTGATTTCCAACGACCACTGGTGCTTATTTACTACAAAACTGTCAGTAGGATTCTGAGAGTTTCAGTTCTGTTATATATGTAATAATATGTAATAATGTAAGGTTGACACTTTGCCAGAAGCTCATTTTCATGTATATAAATAAATAACTCATCAGTAACTGCTTTGTTGTGGTCAGGGTTGTGGTGGATCTGAAGCCTACAGTATCACTGGCAGGAATATTACACCCTGAATGGGATGCTAGTCCATCACAGGGCGTCATGCATACACCACCTGTTGTTCTTCTATACCTTTCATCAGAGATACGTATTTTTGGAAACAAGAACAACAGGGAGAGTGTACTGATGGCATGTGTAGTAAAGCATGTGTGTACATGGAAGCGTATGGATGCCGTCTTTGTGTCTGTGGGGGAGAACACCTTCGCACTGTCAGGTGTGTGTGTGTGTGTGTGTGTGTGTGTGTGTGTGTAAGCTGTCCACACCTGGCCATGAGCTTGTGAAGCTCCTGCTTTTGCTGTTGGTCCTCGGCTGCGATGGCGTGCTGAGCCTTCTGCTGCATGGCCTGCACAAAGTGCTGCATGTGCTGGAACGCGTCGATCTGCATGAAAGCATGTGAGGGAGAGACAAAGACAGAGAGAAATACTAAACTTGCTGAAAGACTCTGGACAAAGGGTAAAACATGGAAAATGGGATCAGAGAAAAACTGCGCAATCTAGTGCGGAGTCATTCTTGCACGACTTAAAGCACACTTCCTAAGTAAAAAGCTTCAGTTTTTCCAAAAACACAATACATTATTTCCCATCCTTTCTTCACATTGTTAAAGAAAAAAAACGTGCCCCTGGCTGCCAAAATAGGGCTTTGGGGAACGTTTCACAAAGACCAAAATCCAAATGTCTGATGTCTCATGATCCCTAATCCTTACGCACTAACAACAATGCAGAATGGAGAATAGTAAAATGTGTTAAACTGTAGACTTTCAAGTGTGCTGAAAGTCATACTGAAGGAAAACAATGTGTTGACAGTTCCAGAGGTGTTGTGGATTCAAGAGGTGTCTCTGGATTCAAGAGTTAGGAAAAAGTATTTTTTTTAAAAAAAAAAAAACCTTTTCTATCAATGTCCATCACCTTTACAGTGGAGGTTATGGACTTTCCAAGAAAAGTTTGAGAGAAAACGACATTTCTCTATCTCCTCTCACATCATCAGTGAAGACGAAACGTGAGGAGTGAAATGAAGTGGGAGAATTTGTTTATCAGCAAACAACTCACACATCTGGCCTTCAGAGAGACATTCTTCACATTCGATTCAGTACCGTTCCTTTGATGCTCAATGGCTAGCATTCGAAGTTCTCTCATTGCTGTTTTAAACACCACTAGTGTATTAGACAAGAAAGGGAAAGTATGCCCAAACAATCTGCTCAACACACCAAAATGGAGTTACTCCATCACAACAAGCTCCAAAATTGTGACCTGTGCTAAAAGACAGATGGCCTTGTATTAAGCAGTGTGTATACGTTTGAGGTTTAGAACAACCCAGAGAGACATGTCTGGAGCTCGGAAATGAGTCCGCCATGTTTTGGGAAGTAGTACAAAGTCAAGAAACGTTAAAAAGGAACAAAAATGTTATGCTTAGTCTTCAGCTTTCATTGTTTGCTTGTAAACAACCCAGAGGAAATCTTCTCTAAGGTTTACGTACCTTGCGCGCACTCTTCCACATGTACTTCATATAAGCGTACGTCACATGTGGGTGGGCTGTGGGCAGAGGCTGATCCAGCTGTTTGGATGGGTCAACACCAAGGAGCAGGACCAACGTCTTATGAGCCAGAGCCTGAAGACAAAAGATGAATTAATCAGCAATATCTGCATGCGTTTAGGTAAAGCTAACTTTCTTACTTGGCATATAAGTAGTATGATGGGATCAGCCATATTCAGCTGAAATTGATCAAGGTACAGATACATCAAATTGCTTGTTCACAGAGGTCAGGATAAACAACTAGTAAGACTGAATGGTGGCAAAAGTGATCTTTTACTGCTTAACCATTAATGATTAGTTTATGGCTTTGAATAAGACAACTTCAGGTATGTAGGTTTTGTTACATAGTGGTGCTCCACATTACCACTTTTAACTTGTGCCAATGGTCTTTAAACCTTCTGCTTTCGTTGTTGAATTTTCTTTAAATGAGCCCTGTCTGCAGCTTGCTAATCAGACCATAGTGGGTAAAAAACAAACCTACAAAAACAGTCCCTTTTCTGACAATGTTTCTAACTGTGGTTAATCTCTGGTCCACTCAGCTGCCTTCAGCTAAGTCATTTATATAAATGTTTGCATGTGTTTTCGCAACAGAGAATCTGCTACAAAAGCTGTGCTGGTTAGTGTTTAGAAAATTAAATCAGCTTCCCCCCCCCCGATCTGCTCTGCTACAGTACTTTTGCAAGAACTTGGCTTGGACTACTGAAACTTACTGTTTGTCAGGGTTCAAGACTTCGACCATGTGCAATTTAGTAATTATTACAGTTTATTAACAAGGAATTGCTCCAACATTTCCTAATGCAGATTCAGCAGTTGAATGCAAATCACTACGACTTCGTCTTGGTAAAAGACACGTGCAAGGTGACATGACTGTGACACTGACAAAAAAAACGATAAGCTCTATCAAAAGTTATGGCGCTTGTATCCCAGCAGAGAAAAACCAGGCCTTCTACAAATAAAAAGCTCAACAAGCCAGCAAGTTCGACCCCTGACCTCACAGCAGATAACACGTCCTCAGAAACACTGCCGTCATTCTTTGTCCCCTTCATGCCCCTGTCCATCGTAATCGCTCGGTGACTTTTCATCTCTGAGAGCACTTCCTCTTGTGAACAGCACTGAAGGCTTAAGCTGTGAGGTCACGACTTTTCCTGGTAGTCCATGTCCACCGAGACCCAACTTAAAACAATGGCCCAAGTTTGAACTTGCTGTAGATTAAGCCTAATCGTTTAGGATAACATTTATTCACACAGGAGGCTGAGTATGACAGCATAAACATAAACACAGACCCATGTTTGAAGTAGCTTTTTTTAATCAACCCTCACTTGTAAAAGGTTGTTTGGCGTGTAGCTATTAATAAAAGCAACATGATGGACGTTTTCTCATTAAAGTTTCCTCGCTTCTTCCTTCCTTGAACTAACTGGGACGGTTATAGCTGGCAGGCTAAACAACTGCAACTAGAGATAACTAGAGAGTCAGGCAAAATGAACAGCACATGTTGTTAAACATTACTAAACCTTTGGCATATTCATCTTTAACAGTAAAACTATTGATCAGTATCAGATCAGAAACCCAGCTTAAAAATGATTACCAACCCCCCCCCACAAAATAATATATAGACAATATTTAAAAAACTAATAAATATTATATTAATACGAGATAAAATATTAATGCAAACTGTCTTGAGTTACAGTTTCCGATTTAAAAGAAATCGTGCTTAGAATAAATTTAAAGGTCAGATTTATCATATATTTTCTGTGCAAGATTAAGCTAATGAACCATAAATGCATTTTCCCACCCCATTTTTTTTTAATTTTTTTTTTTACACATTTTCACCAAAGGTGACAATAATAATGAACCTGATTGTATATACTCTACATGCATGTGTGCAGGAACATTGAGACTCGAACATGGCATGCTTCACTGGTGAATTAGCAAACAGCATGTTCACTATTACTACAGTCAGTCTGGAAAAAGAAAAAAAAAAAAAAACCCAAATGGATGCTCTCTCACCAAACGTCCACTCTTTCCACACAGGCTGGCGTACTTCAGCCACGTCCTCATGTCCTCGTGGGGATTGATGACCAGAGAACGCACCATCAGGATCCTTTGCCAGTCCTCCACTATTCGCTGGCAGCCCTGCACACAACACAGAGGATGCTTTCCTTTCCTGGAAATATTACACTATTTTAGGCGGTGTCCTCTATCCCGAAGTTACTGTATATTCCATACACGGAAGAAGAATTCGGGAAGAGGTTTAATGTATAGTTTACAGAACACTCATGATGACTATAGAGAAGGCCCTGGCCTGTGCTTCCTCAGAACGCATGCTTGGAGCTGGAGTGTGACGCTAAAGAAAATTCTCAGTTACCGATCTCACATTCATTTCCCACTAAGGCCCCGTGAGGAGCTCACACAGTCTCAATTATCCATGGTTTCAAGTGAAGTTCAAAAAAGTTCAAAAAAGGTTTCAAAAAGTACCAGATACACTTATGAATGGTGGCGTTCTCGATAATGCTGCCCGACCTAAAATATATGCTCTTCATAATGTGTTTCATTCAGACAGGCTGGCGAACGTGCAGCAAAGGGGATAGTGTTCATGCACCCTGGGACGTAATTCAAAGAAGTGCCATGTTTCTAGCAGAGCAAAGCTGTACAGATGCTCGGCTTTATTTGCCGGTAAATCACTTCCATGGATATTCCGTCGGCCCTCTGCCAACGCATTCTGCATGGTCTGAATTTATCTCTCCGGGACATCTCTCTTTACCTAAAATGCTGATTGTTGAAAGCTTTGATGTTATATCACATAGATATTTCATCTCTGAGCCACTGGACAAATACATGTGAATGCGTACACGACGGAAATTAGTGTGCAGATGATTTTTCATAAATCGCACAACTAGAGCATATTTTCATTCAAAAATATTTTTGTACGATAAAAGACCGTCGTTGAGGATACTGAAATGCACAGAGATGGTCACATGTGCAGTATGGAATCATGCCTATACTGATTTCGGACGCATTCAAAACGACTTTCAAAGCTTTGTATGCATTCTAGCTAGAATTAAGGTTGTAAATAACGTACCTGGTGTTATCTCCAAGTGAAAAAGCAACAGAAATGATAACACCTTAAACATGCAAATCAACCATAGTTACCCAAGCAGTTCGACTATAACCAGAGTAAATTCTCTCTCATAGTAACGTTTCGGACGTTTCTTTCAGATTAGCTCATCTTGCATGTTGTTTTCAACTTGCAAAACTGGTGTTTTGCCATATTTTACCACAGAGCCTCGGTTCTCCAGCAGGGACACGTCTCTACAAGTACTGAATGAAAGTTCAGTTTAAAAAAAAAAAAAACAACCACCACCACACCGTGGAAAAAACCTGCAGGTATATACACGTGCTACAATACCCAAAATACATGCTGCAGATAAACATAATAACGGAAAACAGATGGCAAAATTCCCTATCGTGTTTTCTCCAAGTTGGATTATCTTCTTTGAAAAACCAACCCGTTATTACTTTTACACCACATCGCTGTTCAATTCTCAATTCTGACTGGTCAGAAGGTGTTAACGAATCTACAAGAGCAGATTAGACGGGAGCGGCCACTCATTCAAAAAAAACAAAAATGTAATGGTTAGTAAGATTTCCATCCTTCGAAAGTCTTCAGGACAATTTTCCAGTTCCTGTGTAACATAAGCTGAATTTTTGCATTATTAATTTCAAGACAGTGTGAAAAAGAGAGGCTGGGGAAAGAACGGATGTTTATAGATGATATAATGTGACAACACGAACAAACTTTTCTCGTGTACGTTTCATATAATATAATTTCCTATAATAAATACACCGCTGAAGTTAGCTCGTCTTACTGAAACACTTGGATCAGACAAAATGCAGACGACCATATTTGACTCGGCGTAATTAGGTTACCTGTAATCTTTCCCACCATGTCTCCCTGATGATATCCCTCCTCTCTGGAACCAGTTTGTACTGGATCACCTCCTCCAGCTCTGACAGCATCTGACATGACACCATGGCCTAAGAGTGAGAGACAGGAGAAGACCACGAAGGACATGGCAAAAGATTATACTTGCAACAGTTGATGATTTTTTAAAACATGCTTAACCATTTAAATGTTTGCTACTGAACCGTCATTAAGGAATTTGCGGCTAGATGCTAATATGTGCTCTGCTAGACATTAAGTGTTCGATGCAGCTCTAGATTTTCTCAAAACCTGCGAGCGGATTTCCATGTGTGGAAAGGATGCAACCCATTAACCCAAACAAAAGTATATAAATAAATAAAAAATCATCAAATCAATGTCATTATGACCAACCGCAGCAGAT
Source organism: Parauchenoglanis punctatus (assembly GCA_030068025.1). Lineage (NCBI taxonomy): Eukaryota > Metazoa > Chordata > Actinopteri > Siluriformes > Auchenoglanididae > Parauchenoglanis > Parauchenoglanis punctatus. The sequence continues at coordinate 19,443,233 of JAQQZU010000039.1, read as the reverse complement.
GATCATCCACAGAACATTGATTTATTAGTGAATTGGTTTTCCGAAAGACAAACAGGTTCGACGAAATATTCAGACTGTGTGTTTTGTATGGAGCAAATCCTAAAATTGCAGACAGTTTGACTTGCTCTCATTAGAGCAATGGTGTATATACAAATAAACATGCCTGACTCATCAAGCCCCACATCTGCATAAGATAAACTCCTATGACGTCCTTCCACCCATGGAAATTTATGGCCATTGTTATATAAACCACATCAGACTTATGTTTGGGGGAAAATAGATTTCAATTGGTGTCATGCAAGAAAATGTGGACGGTATAAACACACAGACTACTAACAGGCATAGAATCGGTTTGATCTCCAGGATGTTACTTAAGACTGCACCTTCAATTTTGAGGAAAAAAAAAGGCAAATCATTCCCAATGCCCATCACTGGTGCTAGTCAATGCTGCTGTCTTCTGCAGGAGCCCAACTGCACTGTTAAATGAGGTTGGGTTCCTTAAAAGAGGCCTTCCTAAAAAGCGGAGCCTTACCCCGTACGCTCTGCTGTAGCTTTCACCGGCCATGGCAGTCAACTCGGCGTCCAGCAGGTCTCTGGCTTTGTCGACGCACTGAAACACACACACACACACACACACATCAATGCATACATACTGTGGGTTTTTAATCGGATTCAAGTAATGAAACGCAATTTTTAGGATAATAATTAAACAGCCACCATCCAGTCGCTGGCGTTATTTGTCTCGTCACTCAATTCCACATAACAAGAAATAACAAAACACACGGTGCCACAAAAGTCCCTTAGGTTAAGCTTATCCACGTACTTCCCGCAAGCACAGTCCTACATAAAGCTGCACAGACTGGTAAGACTCGTGGATTATGGCTATTGTCCAATTTCTCCTCAATCAGCTTAATAGCTCAATTCTTGACATGCCAATTCTAGCACCTGCAGCAGTGTGGACGGCTTCATATATGTTAACACTTCATCTTGATGTGGCACATGCAGCCAGACGTCTCTACAAGAAACGCACATAATAAAAACACCAAACATTCCAGTCGTCATCAAACTAAATAAAAAAAATTACTGGACGCCAGACATGTTACCAGCAAAACTGGGAATTGGCACGCCTAATTGTAGTGGCTACGGAAAAGTCCATAGCCATTACAAGGTTTACAGGCGTCTGGTCAACACCTGCATTCCCCATGTGGTTATTAACCCATCTGGAGAAACTGATGGGAATGAGCAACACCAAATAAAAGGAGAGCAAGAGATAAAGAAAGAGATTTCCTCAAGCTGAGGGTGCGAGCTGCCATTCTGGCATCCTGACCAGCAATTATGGCTTAGCCTGATTAAATGTCAGAGAACAGAACACACACGGTGTGCGTATACGTCTGTAGGAAAGAGAACGGCTGACTGAACTGACTGTATGAGCCCATGACGGATGCTGCAGATCAACCTTGAATGGCCATTTATTTGGGTTATTGAGGTTGTTTTTGGGTTACGTGGAAAAGAAGATTAAGTTGGAAGGACAGAAACAGTTATCTGTAATCCTTCCACCACTCTGAACAAGCTGACAAGTGATGAGATCAGAGCTGTGATAAAACCGCTTTTAAATCTGGTTCTTTAAGCACAACATGGCCACTCAAAACTGGGAGCAGTCTTAGATTAATACAGTCGAAAGCAAATGTTGGCTTTACTGCAATGCCATTGGCCAGAAGGTAGACCCATTACAGTACACGTTTCAAGTAATGTACTAGTGAATTTATTATTATTAATAGTATTAAAAAAATAAAAATAAAAGTAAAGCTAAATCATCTGACTGAAGCTTTGTACCACACCTAGTCACAGAATGTTCATTTTTCTACTCGGACATGTCTTATAATTTATTAATTATTTATTCCTCTCAATTCTGACTGCAAAATTGTACCCATGGAGGATTACCAGCTATCAGAAAAAGCAGATCCGAGACCCCTACAATACTCCAGTACGATCCCATCTGGATCCAGTTCGGGTTTTTTTTTTTTTTGACAGGAATAAGTCCATCTGTGGACAGCTGTCTTTCTTTTCAGCTGAAAAATGGAGAGAGCTGCGGTCTGTCTTTGATTAGGATGAGAGAACGTAGGAGGACATATAAAGCAAGCAGACAGGATCATGATTGCAAGATGACCTTCAGCATGCCTCCTCTGACAGGAATGCTGCTGATCGTGATGTTGAACACCTGTGCGGATACAGGCTTGCTTTCTTTTGTCCAAGAGAATTCAGCTCATAGCAAACACACACTCATTCATTCTAATTACTTTCTCTCTGTACAGAACAATTTTGTGCGCTTTGTTAATACTGTTGCTTAATATTATGGCTTTGATGATAGCCATTATGTACCCAACGACTAATTGCCTAGTTGGAGAAAAAAAATAAAATGTGATTTCCGTGACTTCGACAGTGGTATCGTTGCTGGTGCCATTCAACATTTTCCCACTCTTTAAATGTCCAGTTTGGGTGAACCTGTGTCCACTGTAGCCTCTGAATCTTGTTCTTGGCTGAACTGAGTGGAATGCGTGAGATGCTTTTCTTCTCATCGTGGTTATTTAAGTTACCGTAGTTATGTCGGCGTGTACCATTCTGGCTATTCTTCTATGATTTCTCTCATCAACAAGGTGATTCTGCCTGCAGAACCGCCAATCAACTCTACACTTGTATGTGAAAATACCAGGAGATCAGCAGTTTCTGAAATACTCAAACCAACCCAGGTCTAAGTTATTGAGATCATATTTTTCCCCATTCTGATAACGGCTGTAAACATTAACTGAAGCTCTTAACCTGTATCTGCATGAATTTATTCTTTCCACTGATGCTATATAATTGGATAACTGCATGAATGAGCATGGGTACGAATGTTTCTGTTCAAGTCGCTGGTGAGTGTATACACTATAATACATTGTACACTGAAGATAAGAACTGTCACTCACTTGTTGGGCCAATGAGAAGAGGTCCTGGTGCAAAGCAAGCACTGCCCTATAAAAAGCACCATCATGGGTGTCTCGAGGGATCATACAGGTGTACTCTTCCATACTGTCCCAGTGCCCTTTAATACACACAAACAGACATGGAAAATATTGTAATAAACCATTACGTAATCTTGCCCCCTTACATTCAAGTCTGTATACAGCATGATTGTCATAAATAAATCTTTTATAATGTAGCCTACAATTACAAATGTTCATATACAACCACTTGAAAGTTTATTTATGCTGCATCAGTAACAGAAACATCAGGATTCATAAACTGCTTTGGAATAACAAAAAATGGAGTGTGCGAGTTTCTTTACCCAGGCCCCAGGCTGCGGCGGCCGCCATGCGTGCCATCTTGGCCTGCGTCTCCTCACTAACCAGAGTCCATTCCTCACAACACTGCTGGTGTAGCTGACCCCTGAAAGAGTGTGAGAGAGAGAGAGAGAGAGAGAGAGAGAGAGAGACAGATCATGATCATTAGGTAAGTCACTATAATCGAGTGTGCAATCAGCATTTCCTTCTTATTCATTAAAAATCCAGGTCAGAGTCAGACCTGCATTAGCACAGTTGTGCAAGAGGACAGTGATAACGAGGGGTCAATATTGAGGGGGGAAACAAAAAGTAATCTGACAATTTGCCATGCCCTTTTTCATTTGTATTGTGAATGAGCAATGTAACATTCCAAATTCTGAATGAACAGACCTGAGCACTTCATCCACCACTGAGCCACATTTGACCTTCTGCTGGAAGAGAAATCAACCAAAGAGAGATGGCAAACAGGGAAGGTCAAGCATTCATCTGTGTTTTAACAATAGTCTTTCACCATAAAGTCAATGAGTTTCACTGACTTGTGCTAATACGCCCGTCATGGACCAGAAAAGCCCATGACATCATGTCACAACCAGGAGGCATGAAACTGTGAACCAAATAGGCCCTCTGAGGCCTGAGCACGTTGGGCTTTTCCAGAGCTCTGTCTGAAGTCTTGGAAGACTGGGTTTGTCATGGGGTGCAAAAAAGGGTCACTGCACAAAGAGGGCCCCAAGATTAGCGGTGTGTGTCGGTACTCAGACGGCTTTTACGGGTGAGGGTGTATTAAATGCTTTCCCGGCTGACTGGAGGACTTATATTATACTTATACATATTATATGAGCTATAATAACATGAGGAGCTTATGCTATATGCCTGTCTGCCTACCACACAGACACACGTAGATATACAGGCAGAATAGAAGGAGAGGCTAAGTTACCATCTTGGGTAACTAAATCACTCATGAGAATGAAATCTTGCTTCAAATACCCACGATGAAACATGATGGTGTCAGCATCATGCTATGGGGCTGCTTCTTTTAAGCTGGGACTCAAGCTCTAGTCAAGATGCAGGATACATGGATAGCTCCAAATACCGATCTATTTTGGCACAAAACGTGCAGGCCTCTGTTAGGCGGCTGAAGATGTAGAAAAATGAGCTATCCGGCATAATAACAGTGAAAAGCACAACTCCTAGCCAACAAAGGCTTCAGACGAAGAATATCAACATTTTGGAATGGCACAGTCAGAGCCCAGCTCTAAATACCATCAACAACATTTGGAATGACTTGAAAGGGGCAGTGCGCAGGAGATCCCTTCACAATTTGATATATCTGGAGCCTTTTTAAAAGCTAGAGTGCATAAAATGGCCAAATTACAATGCACCAAGTCGGTAGACTGAATGACATGTCATTGATTATTTTCTCATAACAACATGCACCATGATGCGTTTTACTCCTTCCTTACAAGCTGGACATTATTTACAAATTATCCATCCCAACAGGTAACTGGCTTGTGATGTGGAGTCATTCTGTAAACCTCATACTCATCTGTACTCATTCAGCATACCACCCCGAGGCAGGTTTCACAAAATGATTCCTCAGCCACTGTGCAAAAGAAAAGAGCATCCAAGCTTATGACTCGGCCGTACACAGTGTCCTGCTGTGCTTCCCAGCAAATGTGCGCTTTTCCTGTTACAGGAAATGCTCTGCATTTTCCTTTCTTCTTGCCCAGTGGCTCTGTCAGATTCCATCAGTGATATTAGGGACTCGGTAAGCACAGACAAAGTGTGGCCAGTCAAAACTCAGCCTCTCACGCTTCTCCTGGGAATATTAGATTCGCATTTCTATTATGTAATGCCGTTTGTAATAATGGTAATAAAACTGGGTTTTACCGTACTCAAACAAAAAGGAACTAGGAAAGACTTTCTGAAAATGAAGGCTTTAAGAAGGGGGGAAAGCATTGCAAAATGTACTTTTCAAATTAAGAAACACATTGTGAGAAGATCTGTAAACTGCTCGGACCTTTTTTCAAAATGAAAAATCAATGCAAACAGATTGTGAAGGACTGTGAAGGATGTTGGACTCACCATTCTCCCAGTGCCTCTAAACAGCGCATGCGGCCCAGGATAAGCTCCGGGTCCCCTTTATTCATGTCAATCTTCTTATCATAAGCCACCAGAGCATCCTCCCACTCATGTAGCTTCTCATACCAGGTGGCCTGAATCTCCTATAAAAGAGGGAAATGCAAGAGTTACAAGTTTTTTTTGTTTTTTTGGAACACTACTTCTATGGTCCACTAATGTATTAAAAGAGAAAAAAAACAGGATTCAGTGAATAAGTTAAATCATTTATTTACAAATAACCAACTTCTCTACCAGGCTTCAGGTTGAAAAATTATTTGCCCAGCATAATGAAGAATTAGGAAATATAGCCTGTGAATGGGGTACAGAAAAGGCTTGTTTGTCATTTTCTATGCAGGCAGAATAAACAGGACATAGTGGTCCTGTCTCATTTCAAGCCCTCCACAGCAACCCAACACAGCAGATGTGTCAATACGTAAATCAACCTTAAGTCTGACATTCTCTTGCTATTTTCTTAAAGAAAAGCAGAGGGATTCTCACTGGGAGGTCTTCAGTTTTGAAAAAATCAAGGCTGCCATTTTGGTTTTGTGATGGTGTCAATAGGGCAGTCCAGCCAAAATAAACACTCACACATGCAAACGGTTGCTTCTGTCTGCCTACTACATTAGTGTGTCTGCAGGAAAACCTTTCTTTGAGATTTTCTGGATTTTCAAACTTTATTTGAGAAAAATCAATGTTACAGAGATCTTTTTATTAAGTAACAGACCGCATTTCTGATAAAAACGTCATTGAGGATGTCTGGGATTTTACTAGCAGATAAAGGAAATTTGTAGCGAGAGATCTCCTCTTACCTTAGAAAGCTGCATGCGGATTCACGCAGCTTTAAACTCAAACGCGAAATATGATTCGATTATCATTGGCTGATTTACGGTTTAGTATCAGTATTTGATTGGATACTTACAAAAATGATCTTGGAAGGCATGTGTGCAAAGCGTCAGATGAGAATCAGAGATTCCTAAAGCTCGACTTCGCGTCACCGAGTGTAAAAGAAAAGTTCTTTTTTCAAAGTAACATTTCTGTACATGTTTTCATGACACTCATTTTCAAACAACAGCTTGTGTCCCGGGTCCCCACTGGTCAGCGCCATGTACCTCTAACACATCCCTTCAGAATAAACTAGATGAAACGATTTGAACTATTTAGTTATATTCTTTAATTTAAGTTAAATTCAGTCTTTAAAATGTCAGCACTTTCGACTATAATATTGCGTTCTCAGACTCAGGAAACCATGCTTTTTTTATGCAACTTGAATATATTACAGAGAAATCTCCAGACAGCACTTGGCGTAAGGGGGTCTTTGGCTAACCGTTCATCATGCGCTGCCTCATGAAAATGTCCACTTTAATATTTTACCCAAAGTCACATTTGAGCAACGAAGATCAAACAGCCTAGCTTAGCTGTCACATTCTGCTAGCCAATCCCATTTTCTTCCATTCCTGCTCTTCACCAGACTCAAGTCTGTTCTCTATAAGAAAAATAACAAATGTTGCCTAGCCTGCCAAGGCAACTGATGAGAAAAAGAGATTCTCTGTTTAAAAAAAAAAAAAAAAACCAAAAACCAAACCTATAAGCTCAATAGGAAAAAAAATTATAAAGATATAAACATTCTCTGATAGCAATTTGTCTTTAATCCTACTTTCTTCTGATATCCTTACACATGCCACATTCCATACACGTCTGATCATGGTTCCCGAGTCTCAAGCAACGCACGTCTGTCTTATCATCAGCTGTTTGGACCAGTTCGCACTATGCTACACTCACATAAGACACATGAAGATGCAACTCGGTAGGAAAATCAGACGAGTCGTGCAATTGTATCTTGGAACAATTAGGGACAATCAAGTCTAACAAAAAGAGCCTGTCCACTAGGTTATGCAACAGATGTGGAAAAGCATCTGCAGCCTTCTTAGGAACATCCTTGTTTATGGATGTAATTTCTTATCTGGACCGTGTCCCTATGGTCTGCATGAGACACTTAAGACAGGATTTAGGTTCGAGTGCTCTGGCTTCAGGGTTAAAGCTTAAGGATCATAAGATGGAATTAAATTAATCCTAGTAATTATGTACTTCTTGTCCAAATCTCTTATTACTTCTCTGCAAGGATATTTATATTCACAGTAACAATACTGATTATAACGATAGCCAATTTCATTAAACTTGGGTTGAAATGTTTTGTTCCACTGTTTATACACTTCTGATACGGACACGTGATGAAGATTGGCTTAAAACAAAAACTGACTTCACTAGCTTTGGACTTGGGAGAATGTATTTCAGTGTTAATATACATACAATTATTGCTCTAAGTTGCTGAAAAATGCCAATGATTATACTAAGTGATTCAGACTGTTCTAAATTACGGAATGAGTTTGGTGAAAAACATATGGGTGTAAAAAAGGGGAAAGAGCTGCTCACCAATTCGCCAAAATGTTTCATAGCATATTCCAGGACCCCTGATGCGGCCTCTGGCTGCTGCAGCTTGTTGTTGATACTGTAAAAAAGACAGAGAGAAGTACTTTAGCACAGGGTAAGTCAAGTCTGGGAACGTGTCCGAAAAGCCTCTGCGGAGCTGCTTTGTGTGATGGATGGTAGATGAGGTCAGCCATACACAATGATCAAAACACGTGGTACTGGTAGGTACGAGTTCCAGACAGCACTTCTAACATGTGAGTGATTGTGCTAGATGCTAATGTTAGCGGCAAAAAACACTGTACAGTGCTCATTTCAAGGAACTCCAGGCCTGAGGCTATGCATTCATTACAGTAGTACTCTAGTCTGAGTAGTAATCAAGTTTGTTATTAATTATATGCAATGGCATAAAACAGGGAGAGACATTTAAAAACCACTGTTAAACACCAATGCATAGTGATCCTTTAAAGATGACTGTTTGGCCACCTAGCTTTGAACTGTACATTGCACAAAGCCATGTTTCAGTTTGCCACATGTCAAACTGGTCACAATGGCAATGTATTTAATCCATACTGGAACTAATAATTTTCTCCTTAGCCTTCCTGTACAAGATATGAGAATGTGAAAATAGTGCCTGCCAGGTTTATTGAATAAAGGAGGCATCGTCTATTTTATCTGTCATGTCTGTGATCCTTCTAATGCCTATTTGAAGTCTCTCCATCTGGAACTACTCGTGTGTAATGCAAGTCTGTACTTTTCCTCAATTGCAAACACCATACTTGCCAGTACTTCTGTAAAATTGTAGCACTCAACGAATCTGAAGGTTATAGCAGAACCCAGGCAGTGGGTGAAAAGTACACGTGACTGTTAGGTTGGGCTTGGAAAGATCTGTAGGTCTCTTTGGACATAAGTGCTCTCCAAATTAATAAGTTTAAAATGTACATGAGCAAGAGGTGAGAAATCTGACAGCAGTGGGCATATTACAAAAACGAAATACAACCTCATGTAATACAAACACATTAATATAAACCAGGCGGAATTGCCCGAGCTGTGTTCAGACTAATTAGAATCAAGCTTAACAGCATCACTGTATAATAATGAATAATAACATTGCACTTACAGTTTTAAAAAGTCAAAGACATGATAACAAATTTGATCAGTTCTCAACCGTCAATGCCTAAAAGTGTCAAACGAAAAACAAATCAGCTGGTCTTTTTCCATTCTGAGCTGGCAAGTTTCAGTGAAGCTGTGCCCACAGTAGCCTCAGATCCCTGCTCTTGGTAGACATGTGTGGAACCCGATAATGCCTTCTACTGACAGAGCTCATTAAGGATCGATGTGTTTGGCACTTTGAGATCCTTTTCTCCTTACCACAGTTGTAAAGGGTGGTTATTTGAGTTACCGTAGACTTCCTGTCAGCTCGAACCAGTCCAGCCATTCTCCTCTGATGTCTATCACGAAGAAGGCATTACTGCCATTTGAAGTATTTGGTTTTCACATCATTCAGTGTAAAATCTAGTGGCTGTTATGTGCAAAAATCCCACATCAGCCATTTTGGAAATACGCAAACCAGCAGGTCTGGCAATAACAGTGATTCTATGGTCTGACGTTTAATGTGAGCATTAACTAAAGTTCTTGACCTGCATTTGCATGATTTTATGCCCTGCCACGTTGCCTTATGACTGGCTGATTGGATAATTGCATGAACGTGCAGGTAGATCACTACACATTAGTGTTAGAAAATCATTCATCACAATCAACTTCATAGTTTGGAAAAACTCAATGAACAGACCAGCTCTTTGAATATAAATCGCCACATGACTCGAGGCATGTGAATGACGTATTCAGAAAGTCTGTGAGTTTTATGAAAAATCAAGTCTAGCCAGGCACTGTGGCTTTAAAAGTCCCAAACAAAGAGTTAGTGTGCTGCTTCAGCAAATACGCCATCCCCAGTAACACAGGCCTTCTGCATTTAGAAAGGATCCGTTCACTTTCCTTCATGTTCGCATTCCTTAAAAACGCATTGGTATTGCCTTAAAAACCTAACTGTGATGTGCCAGTGATGTGCACGTGGATGGTGGAATGATCTATGTAGCAAACCTGCATGGGATATTATGGCTCTTTCTTGGAACACTGCAAATGGTGCCTCCTTCCTGCTTTTGACCTCAGGGCAACACCAGTGACGTGCTTGCAATGAACCATCTCTGCTGTAGTTATTCAGACAGGCGTGCAACTTTGAAGGGGTAGGTCAATATCTTGGGAGGTAAAATAAGTGGATATGAGAAGAAGTAATTAGCACAGTTAGAGAAAGGACTATTTTGGTTGCCTGTCTGCATTTCTGTGCATTTTCTTGTCTCTGCATTCATCTTAACATGATTCAAACACTGTTTATTTGCTCGAAATTTGGTAGAGGCGGTTAATTTATTTAAACTGATGAACCAAACTGCTGTATGTCTTTGTCATATAAGCGAACACACACCATTATGAATACAGAAAAAATATTATGGCATATTACTTTAAGGATCCAGTGCAGGCTTGAACAGAGATAAGAAGACTATTGAATAACCATGGTGGTAAGCTGCCTAATGATTCTGTTGCCTTTTGTCTCCTTTTTCCTTGTTGCCCACAATACAACTTGTAGTTCTAGTACTTGCTGTAGTTGCATCACCTGGAACATTCTCAAGAACTCCTAAAGAGTTACAAATACAAGTAGGGACTGACAATACCACACATTTGGGTTGAAGATTTCATGTCTTGTAGATAAGGATGTTAAATTAAATTAGATTTCCCAATATTGATTTCCCATAACTAGCATTTCCTTGCAATTCCTAAAACAAGAATCAAATCCATATGGATTTGAATCTCAGCTGTCCGTATTATGGGTGCAATACATGCAATTAGGATAAAGCCAATAACATAAGACCTGTTTACACTAATGGCCTTTAAAGTCAGTTCGGGCATAAGTAATTTAATAATTTAGACAATCTAATGGCTAAACAGTGACAACTGACTAAGTGAGAACAGACAGTGAGGAAAAATACCTTGCTGATAATAGCCTCCAGAGCTGTATTGCAGTTCAATGCAGGAAGCTGACTCTCTGTACCTTCTCGACTCTGTAGAAAGACTTGTTGGCTGTATCACCTTGCCAAGCAATCATGGCTACCCTTGAATGAGACAACTCATTCAAACACAATAAAAGGGACTCATGCAGGCATGTTAATAGTCCAACTTTTACATTTCCATAAGCAAAGCTGTTCTTAAAGCTCTAATAAGTACAAACAAAAAAGGTAACCGGCAATCCCTTAGTCTTTGGTACAAAGGGGTAATTCCCAATTTTTTCTTATTTTTCCCTCCATAGTTCCAAATCTGAACAGTAATACAGACATGAAACACGAGGACTAAGGAAATATTAATATGATGGTTAGGTGAAAGCATGCAAAAACCCTTATTCAAAGCTCAGGAGCCTGGAAGACCACGGCAAATGAATGTACGTGTCAGTGTAACAAGGTTGCCTGAACTTGTGTTGGGCCTGTGAGAAGCAGAAATGTCAAGAGCAGATTAATGGATGAATTTATTCAGCACGGTAGACTGGTTAATATACTCAACTCTGGCAAAGTACAGTAAAAATATACACTGTTCATGAATTATAAATCACAAGAGAGAAACAAAAAACCCTGTAAAAATCCAGAGAGCAGCTTTAAATACGTATTCACTCAACCAGAAAGCAAATGCAATGCAAATAAACCAATGCAAACTCAATACGAAAAGCATGGGCTGGATCAAGTATCGACAAAGAAACATCCAGTGAGTGACAGTTCTGCAGCTGGAAACACCTTGTTGATGAGAGGCCAAAGAACAATGGCCAGACTGATTCAAGTGGACAACAAAGCTACAGGAACTAAAAGAACTACTTTTTCCAACCATGGTGAGCAGAAATGCATCTTAGAACGCAAAACACGTTGAACCTTGAGGCCAATGGACTACAAAAGCAGAAGACCACATCAGGTTCCACTCAGCTGAGAAGAGGAATCTGAGGCTGCAGTAGGCACAGACTCACCCAAAATGGGCAGATGAAGACTAGAAAATGCAGCATGGCCTGATGAGTCTGGATTTCTTGCAGATGGTAGATGCCTTATGTTAACAGTTCAGCCTGGAGGGGGTTGTGTAATGGTGTGGGGAATGTGTTTTTAGCACACACCAATTAAGCCTCGTTTGAATGACGCAGCCTATTCAAGTATCGCTGCTGACCATGTGCATCCTTTCAGGGCCACACAATAATGTGCCATGTCACAAAGCACAAGTCATCTCAAACTGGCTCCTTGAACATGAAGTAACACTCAACATACTTCAATGACCTCCCTAGTCATAGAAAATCTCAAAGCAATGTTTCTAACACTTGGAATTCATACCATGAACAACTGAGGCTGTTCTAATGGCAAAGAGAAGTCCTACCCGCCATTAGTATGATGTTTCTAATAAAGTGGCTGGTAAGTGTATTTTGCAGTACTGAAGGAAAGTCAGTTCAACAAGGAAGGAGATGAAATGCAACCATATGTTCACAATGAGATAAGGTCAGGCAAGCCATTCCACTTGCCACCAAAACACAACCTTATTACCCAGCAGATGGAACCTGTGACTCCTTAGGTCTCATCTCAATGCAAATTACATAGACACAAATTCCATTACATTGTTTTCCTTGTTCTATTTTTTGTAATTATTTTCTCTTTGTGACCAGCTTTTTATACAGAAGACTGATTAATAGACGGTGAATAGCTTAGTGAACCATAAAAGAGAACAGATGTGATTTGTAACACAACATTCTTGACATTATAATCCCTTCCCCATTATGTTTCTATCATTCGTTTGTTGACTTTCACAGTGATTAATTTTTGGTTCAATAAGCTAGAATAAACAACTCATTTTACCCTCAAAGACACAGATGTGCACTGGGAGACATACTGCAGGTGTGCGCGACATTATCAGATTGTTTTTATCATAATCCGACCCTGTGGTCAGGAGATGGTCTCCTAGATGTTTCTTTCTTTAGAAATGACTTCTCATGTTTCCAGTCTGCCTGTAAGAGTAAGGTTTGAATGCCAGTTAGACAATCCAAAGCACTACTGGTTCCCTTCTCTTCCTGTGACCAGGTTAAAACAACTACACTACAACTATATTTTGTAAAAGTTCTCATGCTCCCAAGCATGAAAAGATGGAAACGGTGCCCGATTGCAATCAATCACATTCCAAAATGGAACTTAAGCTTAATAACAAGGAATAGATACCTGTTAAAGTATGTTTTCTTGGATTAGTGCATGCACATAAGTTTCCCTTCAGATACTGCTGATTAAAAAAAAAATAAATCCTAACAATGTGGTGAACTAAAACGGTCAAGAAAAATTCTGAATCAACTCTTAATTAATTCACTAATATGCAGTCTGATGAGAATATATATATACACACACACATATATATACACACATACATAGGCTACTTCCTCCATAACAATGCACAAAGCACAAATCCTAAAACTGGTACATCAGCATAGGGTGTAATAGTGATTTTTAGTCTACCTAGTGTTTTATTCATATAACATCTCTTCACTCCTTATATGAAAAAAGGGGCATGTTGAAACCTATTCAGTATTAGATTGATCCAGTCTGATATTGATGGTTAATATAGACTACAGAAATCCAAAATATCAGCGTCGACCTCACAGTCATTAGCTAGAAAACTGCTGCCTATTACTTAGGAATTTAATAGGGTCTAGATTACCCCAAGTGCTCATTAAGTTAAATGATACCTCAAATGTTTATGAGCTGATTCAAATGTCATGGGACAATCAAGCCTCTGTTAGGAATAGGCTGGGAAGTTATTTTAACTGAAAAGCTTCCTTTGAAAGACAGTGAGGTTCCCTTGTAATAGTTTCGCATTTCCTCCCTGGTTTTAGTGACGGAATAGTAAAAACATACTTGACTTTTATGCTTGCTTTTCACACTAATGAGTTGCATTCCTACTGTGGGCTTACTAATCGATGATTACTAAAGCACAGTGCTTAGATTACCATGGCAGGCCCCAAATCATAGTTCTCAGTGAAAACTATAGTGCTCTATTAATGCTGTGGGAATACTAACAAGTTCTTATACCTAATTCATATATATATATATATATATATATATATATATATATATACACAATCATTTATACAAAATCAGGGTGCTGAAGAGAATTGGACGCGCTAGAAGCAAATGTATGTATCGCATTTTGCTCTGGAAGACGGTAAACAGCTCATCATTCAGGTCGCATAGGCGCAAATTGGCTACGTATCGGATTTAGAACCACATATGAAAGGGACTCGGCTCTGATTTGAAAAGATCAGATATGCGTGTCCACACAGCTCTGAAAAGATCAGATCTGTCACATTAAGGCAAAAAATCAGATTTGAGACACTTCAGCATGGCAGTGTGAACGTAGCCATAGAATAAGTGCATGCTAGGATAAATAAAATAGTAAAGGTAAATTCCCTCCTTTATAAAAAATAAAAACAGCAAACTTCAGGAAACAATTAAAATATATACATTTAACCACTTTATCATTATTAATATGTAAAACCACCATACCGCAGAAATGGGAGGCAAGGTATGCTTCATTTAAATGTAGACTACAATTAAATTGGCCAAGCAACATGGTCACATTGCATTAGCCTATATGACCCCAAACACCAACTGATGAGAAGACCAGCTGTGAAAACAGTTCCTGCTGAGACTACATTCTAACTGAAGAAGGACCGAAACTCATCTGTATTAATTTCAATTTACTATTGGAAAATTCCTCAGTTTCAAACTAACTCTGTTAATATCATATCAAACTGTAATTGAGAATTCAACAAGAATTAATATCAGTGCAGATGAGAAATGCTCATTACACAATTCTTACTTGTATTAAAAACAAAAAGCCTTTCTGAAATCAGGCAGTACCGCAAACTCATTCTTAAATCCCGGCCAAGAACATAGTTGGAATGAATTTGGATTAAAACGTACATTTTATTTCACACCTGAGAACGACGTTTCTATAAATGAAGGTCATGAAGTTTTACTTTTTAAATGTAAATCTAAACCTTCAAAAATTGTTATTCATTAAGAGCACACGAAGGGAACAATGCAGAAATGTTGGATGGGGCAGCTTTGCACATATTAACTGAATCTGCAAGACTAACAGCCATCTGTGTTTATTGTGCTCAGACCTATTTGTATTACAGACTATTCGTACAAAGACACTTGTATTAAACAATGGAAAATGCATTGTTGGGAGCAACATTTCTATCCACAATGGAGTGAAAAGTGTTGTGAAACGTGTTGAGTCACAAAACACTACAAGACAAACTGCGCTGTTCCTTGTGTAATCAATCTCGATCAAAAGGACAGCCGTTTGATATTCAGCAGGCTCAATACATGGACATCTTACACAGATGCCTCAATTCCACGGAGACCGCGGTCACACGCCGTTCAGGAAACCGCATCAGAATAAACACAGAGAGAAATGGCTCGAGAAAGATTTGTCTATTTTTCTCCTCATTTCCGACGCTCTGGACGTTCACTGAATGACCAACAGTCTGGTCCTGACTGGTGTCCATCCCACATAATCAGCACCACATGGCACCTTCTGCGGAGATAAAATAGGCTTTGGATGTTGAGCAGATCAAATCAAAACATCATGAAAACTAGTATCTGAACATCAATGCAGCAGAATTCAATTTCCATTTCCAGCAGATTGATTTTTCCTCCAAATATTTAGACACTTTGCTCAAAATAGCCAAGAACCAATCTTTAACAAAGCTTTTTCAAATACATTTTTGAAACAAATTAGTTCATACCTAATATACATTTTAACTCTTTTAATCAATGAAGCTAGACACTTAAAGATGGGAAAAGGCCAGGTGATGATTTTCTAATCTTCAGCGGTCCAGTTTCAGTGAGCCTGTGCCCAACGTACCCCAGATTCCTGTTTGTGGCTAAAAGGAGTGAAAACTGCTATCGTCTTCTGCTGTCATAGCCCATTCGCCTTAACATGTGACGTGTTCCGCGATGCTTTTCTGCTCATTATTTTAGGTCCTGTAGCCTTCGTCTCAGCTCAACCCAGTATAGCCTCTGGTCTCGCTCATCAAAAAGCCTGCAGAACTGCCACTCACTGGACGTTTCTTGGTTTTTGGCACCACTCTGAATAAACTCTAGAGACGGGTACAAGTGTTCCTATTACAGCAGCCATTACAGCATTTAGCCAGTTTTTTGTCTTTTTGAATGCCACTTATGCAAGAAGACATTCCAAACCCTTCCTGCTCTTTCCTTTCATTTGATTATCTACAACAACTGAGAAGTGCATGTCTTTCGAAATGTACAAAAACGCATGACCAATACTTGCACATAATGCCCAACTGTATTACTTCCAAGATGGCCCAATTATGTTTCATGCACCGAAATACATGATCACAATCCTATATATAAAGGGTGACATCATTCTGCATCTTAACCAATTTAGTCTGAAAAAATCACCACAAAAGTACAGATCTGTCCAGGGTGTCATAACATTACCTTCCCTGTTTACAGTGAAAACAGAAGGATTCCAAGTGACTAAAGTTCCCTGTGGTTGAAAGAAAATCCACCTTGTCTTTAAGCCAGATGGAGACCACACAGTCAAATTGTAGGCCTCTGTCAACATTGCCTAAATTGCCTATTACTAAATGCCAGGCTAGCTTTGGCACCATGGCTATTAAGCAACCCAATGATCTGCTGGAAGTAAAGACCAACTTTTCTGACATCAGCTCCTTAAAGCTGCGTTTGACGATCACCGAGTGTCCCACAGAATGACTTTATTGGGGTCATATTTTGGAGAGGTTAGTTCTCATCTTATGCTATTTTCACCATGTGTGTAAAGTTTACAAACAAAAAACAAAAGAAGCATGAGAAGCATGGTCAGCCTGCCACGGGATAAACTAAAACACATCCAGACGTTCCATGGACTCATGAAAAGCATTTTTACTGCATTCTTTCATCGCCTCAGATGAAAGAGTGCACACTTTCCCTTAGTAACCTCAGGCAAAAAGAGGGTAATGTTAATAAACATTATATAATCCCAACAGTGGGCGGAGGACACAAATACTTTGACATTCATTTTCTTTCCCCCTAACTGAACTCATGAATGATCTGAATGGGTGTGTCAGTTTTCACCCTCTGTTAACACTCATACAGTGCTCAGGTTACAATACATTCTGATTCCATGAGCTTCACTGCCTTTTTTTTTTTTTTTTTTTTTACAGGAGACATCTGGCATGAGCGTTTTCTAACATGAAACAGTTGTGAACACAAATGCCACAGGGGGAAAACCTATTATATATATATCAGGGTTTCTAAGGAAATAAATAAGTACTCAAATGTATCAATTTTGTACAAGTGTGACTAGTTGAAATTCTTAGTGCTCCTACTTTAGCAAGCTTTCACAGGAACACACTCATGGACTCTCCATTAATCATTTAGGGGTTTTTTGTTAACCCTGAAAATTTTGGCTGAACAGGCAAGTATTTGGACACCATTTCCTTAAGGTGTTATTCTTCCCCACATAGCAAGAATATATTTACTGCTAAAATCTGTAAGGCCCAGGGGGCATGTAGTGTGTCATCAAGTGTGCCCTGGTAGCTGCACATGAGCCTCTGGATGTTGACATGATCTGACTGATTTTTCTCAGGAGGTGACATAGAAAGGTGAAAATGGCATGCAGCAACAGATGTCATGACTGCCTGGTGCTACCGGCGCTTATTTGATTTCATAAATGAATGAGGCACTTAACCTAAATCCTTTAGAAGCAAAACAGTAGGGATTAAAAAAAAAAAAAAACAACACTATTATTCTGTCCTGAAAAGATGGATGAATCAGAAACCGCATTATACATCAAAATGGCATGAAGCAATGATTTTAAGTTAGTACAGATGACACAAGTAAAAAAAATACAGTCAAGAAGGTAGTCAATAAATGGCATAACAGATATGAGTGACTAGAATCCAGATCAAGAAACCTAATACGACTCTGGCATAACACTCAGTATTTCCGAGCAGAATGCTGCTACACAATCACTCATGCTACGACCAGAGATGAGTCATGATGTGACTATTACTAGATGTAAAAAAAAAAATAAAAATGAACGTTTCCTCGAGAAGAAAACATCCATCCCTAAATGCAGAAACCATGCTGTTGTAATTACAAAACTTGGGATAATTTCATCAACATTCTGATCAGATGTAAATGATTTCGATTAAACTTATTGCCAGTATAATGCAGCTATACAGATGCTAACCAGTTGTGGTTAGATTCAAAAGCTTGATCTATCCAGTCAAAAGGTCTTAAACTTAAAAGAAGCTCATTCCTTGGAGAAGTAGTAAGTATTCAATTTCCTACAACAGGGGGTAAGGTCCCTCCCGTCACTATATCCCATTAGGAAATGACCTTGAACTTGGAGGTGACGATTTTCATCCCAGCCGTTTCAAACTCAGCGGTGAAATGTTGAAGTGGTCCACTTTGAGAAGTCTGCTTTAGACGGTGCCAACAGAATAAAATTAGCTGCAAAATAATGAGGATGCTATCTCTAGCACCCCCAATACTATACAGCACTTCAAGCTCGTCAGCATCTTGATAGACTGTCTAAGAAAACCACAAACAGCCATGGAGACAAAACAACCCCTTGATGGATTCCAATATCCAAATAACCAGCACGTGATCACATTCTATACATGTAGACCGTATTAGTACATCCCCATGCGTATATTCCATGACATAGCTGTCCAATAAGATTTGGGCCACTGTTCCATGGCCTGGGTGTACATGCACTGTTCCTAATCAAACCTAGGTTCAGCTATCAGACGGAATGTCCCCTACAGAACCCTGGCACATATTACTCTATAATAGGAACACACCCTCCGATACCCATTTCTGAACATAAGGGCCACCATCTCAGTTCACCAGCCCAAAGGCACTGCCCCAGATATCTTTTTAACACTGAAGCGGTATGTTAACCATATAACCCAAATCTTGTCTAGTGCTTTCAACATCTCCAGCCAAATCTTTTCCAGCCCTGCACCATAAGCGCCACATGAGACTTAAAGCACAGCCTCCTGAACTAAGGTGCATCTACCAGGTTAAAGAATTCCACAGTATGCTCCATCCATCGCCCAGCAATGTCACCAGTAAAATATAATCCATATGCATGTTCTCTTCTCCCCATTCACAGGTGTTAAATATTTTGCCACAACAGCTTTGGGGCTACTCCGATGTCTTTTTCCATAGCCTCTCTGCTTTTGAACTGATTCTGTTACAGCTTTTTTCCAGCTCTCCTGTACCTTTTAAATGAATCAGGAGACCATTCCATGAGCATTACTCAGAATGTCTCCTCTAAAATCACAGCTTCCCTTATCACTAGTGTCCACCAGTGTGTCCTAGTGTGACTACCATGGCAGGCACCAACAGGCTTTTGGCCACAGATTCTTGCCACTGCCTCTACGATTGAGGATGTGAATTCACAATCAATGCCCCTGACATCACCCAGTACAAAGGAGTGCTTTCGGAAATGGGTGTTAATTTCATCTCCTTCTACAAGTTGATCTCGTGCAACCCAGAATGCTCACCTGGGTTTACCACATGTCAGTATCTTATGCAAGGAATCTAAGTACCCACCAAGTAGTGATCACCTAACAAATCTGCCCCTCTCTTTGCCCAAGTGCACAAACTTTGAGCAACCTTGTCTTTGAACAGAAGTGTTATTAACAATCTGCCCTGAACAGAAATCTAATACTGTTTTTCCACTGGCGCTCATATCCAGAAGGCCATTCTGCCCAATCATGCCTCACCAGGTATCTCCACCATTCCAAACATAAGCACTGGCCCCTAGTAGCACCATGGAGTGAATAGGTGGTGCCCAATTGGTGACCTGCTCCACCCTCTCCAAGCACGCTGGATACACCAAACTGCTATTTGGTGCATAAACAACAGTGATTCCTCTTCTTCTTGAGTCCCAAAGCCACATACAAGCAACACTCTTTTCCATTTGTCCTCCTTGTCCAACTGTGAAGCCATCATCCTGGAAATGATGAGTATCCCCCACACCTGACTGAGACCTAGCACTTGTGGGAACCCTGGAGTAGGAAAGAGACCATCCTCAATTGAGACATTTGATAATAGGGCCAGACCTGTCTGTGGATGTAAGGCCGACTATATCTAGTCCATAGCTTCTCATCTTACACTCTAACTCAGGATCTTTCTCCAACAGTCTCCACATTCCCAAAGCCAGTTCTTCTAAGACTATCCATCATTTGCCTTCCTCTTCACTTGGACTGCACCTCACCTGCACCCTTCATCTTGCAGGTGGTGAACCCACAAGATGGCTCCACGTTGCCATTTCGAGCTGAGCCCAACTGGATTATATGGGTCACCCCTTCACCAGGCACTCATTTGGGGACACCACCCCAGGCCTGGCTCCCAGGGTGGATCCTGATAACCCTGATCTCAGCAGGGGTACACAGTCTTTTTTGTACCTTTCATGGGGGTCTTTACGCACGTTTTTTGTCTCTCCTCACATCTGTCTGCCAAGGGTGGCCCTACTAGAAGTATGGCAACATAGCTCTGAGGTTCACCAAAGTACGTAAGCCAGACGATGAGCATACTTATTACAATATGACATACAGAGAAAATGACTATGCCAGGAACCACATAAAACACGTATGAAACATGGCATGAGCACAGAGGGAAAAGAATTTGCTACCTGAAAAACCACAAACTACAGTCACGCATGGTAATATGAGGGCTATAGTTTTCCAAAAGAAAGGTGATGTTTAAAAGAAAAGAAAAAAAAGAACTGACTCTCTGAACCAGTTCAGAAATGGACCTTCACATTTACACATCATGATTGCTTGGTAAAGATATTAACTTGGGTACACTAGTGCATTTCCAACTCAATATGGAGTAAAAATGGAGACAGATAATTGGTAAAGTGAAACTGCTAGTGATTTGTTAATCACTGGAGGAAACATTACCATATTACGGTCATTTGCCAGCAATAAAATGATCATATGTTTTCATGGATATCATGCCTTAAGTGCACAATGGAAAAAAATCCTAAAGCACATTTTTCTTTAGATATTTGCACAATTACACAATTTTAGAAATTACTCTTCCAAGTAATTTATTTACTCTTAATTCACCTTAAATGATTTCCATATACATTCTTGTCTCAGTTGAAAATATCAGTCAAAGCTGGTTTAAAAATTAAAAAGGTATAGTTGGGTTGCAAGTGAGAAACAAAGGAGCCAAGCAAAGACAAAAATTGCATACAGATGTAGGATACTGAACCGGGAAGCTGAGTTTTTCTGAACACCCATAATAAAACACTTGGGTAAGACCTTACGGCGGGTTTTTCCTGACCCAGACACCTTAACATTTATTTGCCCGCATGCACACACACGTCTGTGCTAAGATATTCTGCATCCCTCTTTGGACACTGTGATTTTCCTGCAAGTGAGTTATCATCATTACTATTATTAGAGCATCTATCACCCTTAAGCAGTCTTCTGGAGCCGGCTACCAAGCTCACATCTGTTTTCTTTTGTTGTCTGCACTGTATGCGATACATAACACTCAGAGTACACAGAAAGCAGGGATGTCACTGCAATGTTCTGTACCTCGTTTAGTTTAATTCAGTTATTGCCCACCATAACTCTGCCACACAGGACAGTGCCACACAGGACAGTGCCACAAACAAAATAAAATTGCCAGCTCGTGTTCTTAAGCAAAAATGTTTTCCATTTTCATTTGTTAAGATGTATAGTGAAATCTAAAATTTATCATCATTTGTCAGATTAGAGGGTAAAGTCATTTAACACTAAGAGTACTTTCCTGAGCAGAGGAATGAAATTAAGATGCACTTCAACTTGCAAAAGATAATTGCAGTAATAAAGAACTCTTTGGGATAGTGACTTCCAAGAATTTCTCTCTTTATAATAACAGTGTGTTAAATAAAAGACAACTTCCTTTTTAAAGCTGAAATGGTTAAATACAGAACGCTGAAGCGTTACCTCTGCGGATCTGAAAAAGAATTTCTATTGCACACTTTCGTGCCTATTTTGGATGCTTGGAAGAAGTACGACTAAGTGTTCAGGCAAATAACACACCTGATGAAAACTGAGCTGGAACCAGGGTGGAACCATGCAGAGGAAGGAGGGGGTGGAGGACAGGGAAAGAGAATTGCATTAGAGACAGAAAGTGTCCGTGTGTCTGAGTGTGAGTGAGTGTGTATGTGTGTGTGCTCGTGTGTGACCATGTGTCTGTAAGAATGAGCGAGTGGTGAGAGGGCGGACAGGCTTCAAGCCCAGGGGGTGGTGTAGGTAGTGGTGGTGGTGGGGTGTCAGTGACTGCGAGCCTAACCGAAAGGGGAGGGCACAGATGTAAAGATATTTAAGATGTGGCCACTGCAGACCTTGAGTTAGAGGAGAGAGCAAAGGCCCTGGAAGAACAGCTGAGACAAGAAAAAAAGACAGAATCAGTGATCAGAGTTTTCACTCAGACCTCCTAGACACTTACTAGCCACACGAGAGAAATCAACAGGAGCAACTCGCAGCTTTGCTACAGGAGAGCAGAACCACATTCTCAAGCTGAGTCTATGAAAAGAGCTACAATGAGGAAACCAGGCATCTCTGCTGTTCTTTTTCTTTTGGTGCTAGGCCTGACATGGGCTCAGAACCCATTAAAGAAGCACGCGCTTCAACCAAAAGCAACAAAGGCGCAGTGCTGCGACGATGTGCGAGCCTTGAAGGTGCAGGTGGCCAACCTCACCAGCCTGCTGGAGGAGCTGAGCAGGAAGCAGGAGGCAGATCGGATCACCTTGGTGAAGCAAGTGATGGAGCTAGAAAAACTTAACCAGCAACAGGAGGCCAGAGTAATCGAAGCGGAAAGCAAGTATTCAGAGATCAACAATCGCGTGGACATTATGCAGTTTCAAGCCATGCAGGGTGCCCCACAATCTACCTTAGGTAAGACAAATACTGAGAAAATGCTTATTTTATACACATACTCGTTGATTTGCCAGTGTATATCCTTCTACTGCATGAACATGTCCTAGGGCTATTCAGACTTTCCAGGGTCAGAGATCACATATGCAGGATGCTGACATTTGCTACTACTTGACCTCTCCAGTTATATGGGGAAGAATAATGCACAAGGTGCAATAATGTCAAGGTGACAAGTTGTACAGGATCGATTGAGGCTATAGGCTGAAAGGAAACGAGAATGCTTAAAGCAAGCTTCACAGGATTTCAGTTAAAAATTAAAAAGATTATATATCACTACATAAAAGCAATTACAAGCCATCGCAAAGAACACGGACCCTTTTTCGGTATCCGAAAGCCACGCATGTCTGAGTTAACCATTGTTTAATAAAAAAACCCATTACAATTATAAATTATTCTTCATATGTGCAGTTTAGAATCTGTTTACAGTGTGACGTCCAATTATTAAGTCAAAGAAACAAGATTCACACCCACTATCCAAATCTGTTTATAAGATTAGGATCTCTCCAGACAAAGAGCTCTCCAGAGTTTTAAAGAGGTAGTGATGATCATATTGTGCAAACACATTTGTGCGCTCAAACTTGACCACGAAAAAGCTAATAATTTGTCTGTAACCTTTGACCTACAAGAATGCCAATAAAAAAAAGCTGTCTGGTCCATCAAAAATGCATCTCATAAATGATGTTTGGTCTCTGCCACACAATTAATATTTCAAACCAGAGGCAGACCTTAAGCATAACCATGCTGTAAACCAGATGATTATACCCAGCGAGTTGGCAACTAGCTTTATTTCTTTTCTCTCATCAGTTCTGTGAGCACAGTAGAGCTTTGTTAGAAATGTGCAAAGTATACAGGCACTGTTTCAAAAAGCACAAAAACACAAACCACTGTAGGGCTTCAAGTGGACCCAATAAATTTTCCTCTTCAACTGGCTGGATACATTTCTAAGCTGCAACCTTCAGGTTTAATGAATAATATGCTATTAAGTTATAAAAACACCAGACAGCGCCATGAGGTATTGAATCATATTGGATGTAAATTTATACGATTTCTTTTAACCATTCTAAATGATGTAACTGGACCCTCTGATTTATTCTCTCCTAGATGCAATCTACGACTGCGCGGCCCTGTACAACAGGAACTACAGAATTTCCGGGGTTTACAAATTGCCCAAAGATGATTTTCTGGGAACACCTGAACTGGAGGTAATTATTAATAGATCTTCATTTGGCAGCATGTTATGTTAGTGACACATGTGAATTACTGACTATTTGTCACTGTTGTGTTCAGATGTACTGTGATATGGAGAAAAATGGAGGTGGATGGACAGTCATCCAGAGACGCAGAGTAGGTCTGACCAGCTTCAACCAGGATTGGAAGCAGTACAAGAATGGCTTTGGTACAATCAATGGGGACTTCTGGCTTGGCAATGAGAACATCTATCGCCTGACTCGGCAGCCCACAGTGCTCCGGATAGAGCTGGAGGTAAGAGTGGCGGGATGATGCATGGCTTTATCTTACCTTAAGTGTTTAATAATGTGTAATTTGCTTCATGTTACTGTTATTGGTTAACTATTTCAGGACTGGGACGGTGCAACACGCTACGCTCAGTACAATTATTTCACGTTGAGCAACGAGTTGAACAGCTACAAGCTCTTTATTGCCAATTACAGCGGGAATGCTGGGGACTCACTCCGCTACCACAACAACACCAACTTCAGCACCAAGAACAAGGACAATGACAAATGTGTGGATGACTGTGCCCGAATGCGCAAAGGTAAGACGACATGAAACCGATTATATGTTTTCTGGGTGTTTGTTGTTTTTTTTTTTTACCAGTGATATTAAATTTAATCTACACTTTTCTGCAGGTGGCTACTGGTACAACTGCTGCACAGACTCAAACCTGAATGGCGTGTTCTATCGCTACGGGTTGCACACCAAGAACATGGATGGCATCGCTTGGTACGGCTGGCATGGAAAATACTACTCCCTCAAACGGGTGGAGATGAAGATCCGACCCCAGAACTTCACACCTTAGTTTAAATTAAGTGCCCTTGCTTACACCATAACCACATGCAATACACACTAATGCCTTCTGCCTTTACCTGGGTTAAAAAACATTTCTATGCATTTTTCTTACAGGATGTTTCTGGGTTGAATGTGTGATGAGTGATGTATGACTGTAAAGTGATGTGTTTTGATATTTATCTCATATTTTATTTTCTTTAAGCTTGTCTTCCTAGATTGTCCCATCGATCAATCAGCAAGAATTTTGCCTCACAGTTGACAAACGTTAAATAACAAAGGCATGTTTATCAGATTAAGTCATGTCTCGATTTCAGAACGGAAAAAAAATATATCTTTGACAGACACTCTATAAAAACAAAAAAATAAATAAATTTACTGCTTTTGGTAAACTGACTACAGAGATTACACTGAATTGTGTAAAATGTAAAATGTGTACAGTTCTATATGCAACTGAATGATGAAATAAATTGTATTTTTAAAAATGGTGTTTCTCATGTCGCCATTGACTTCGGAAATGAACTACAATTTTACCTGGTCTTGAAATAAAAATAAAAAATGACCAAGCAAGATGAAGAGTCAGAACGACTGTATATCTCACTGTACTGCGCTATAACACATAGGTATTACGTTTCACATCACCGTGTTCAAACATGATCTGTTTGCGGAGTCCCTGCAGCCAAGAAACACAGTCCAGTTGTCACCAGTTTGTCACAAACAGGATGAAAACTGAGCATCTGTGTGAGACTTTGGCTTGATCGTAACTACCCAAGCCATTCATTTTTATTAAGAACCATAAAACCCATGTGTTAGGGTCTCAGGCAGTCATATTTTCTTGACAAAGTGTTCAACTTAGTTGTCTCTTTGTTGTGATGGAATGAATTTTGAATGCTTTAGAAAATATCTATTCACCAAACAGTACATCTGCAAAGATAACATGGAATGAGTCGTCATGCTACACAAGAAAACCCATGACAAAGAAGGCATGTTAGAAACAATACTAGTGCACCTTGGAAAAGAGTGCATGAGACAACTCGCACAAAGAACAAATGCCACTCAGTCATTCCTCGTGTATGTTCACAGTGCCCTGTAAACACATTGGACTCTCAGTATAGCTGATGGAGGTCTTCAGGAATCCTGGGAGGTCAAAGCAACAAGAACTATGTGGCCTGGCTTGACCTTTTACTGGCATATGCGCAGTTTCCTGGTGGCTGTACTGCATTTCACAAAGCCATTCATCACACAGGCTTTGAAAGTCTGCTGAGGTTTGTTCCTTTAATTGAGAACCATAAGGAAGCCTTGGTTCAACCTTAGTCACTAATTAGGTTCTCAATTAAAAAAAACAAACAAAAAAAACAACTTATTTTGGTTCAGGTTTAAAAATAATCTCTAATTCATTACTTCGGTGAAGGTCAGGTTTGCAGCGTAAGGACTACCGAACTACGTCGAAGTGTTTTATACCAGGTATTTACTATTTTCGTAGGAAAGAAAGCTTCCCGACTGAAAGCATAAAACGTTTCAAAAGATATGAACACCACTTGAACTCAAAATGACCCTTTGCACGTAGTAGATATGAAAATGCATTGAGCACATACAGTATTTCCACATAAAGTACGTCATACTCATGAACAAAAAAGGCTTCTTATTCCACCATAAACTAAAATCAATAATAATCACTACAAAAATGTTTGCAATTCTAGCAGTGGCAGTTATGAAATAAAGTGCCTTGACCTTACAGAGAACGGGGAAAAATATTACTACCTCATATTCTATTCAGGAAGCAGCTGTTGGGTTAGACTGCATTCATGGGCAAACATTCTGGCTGAATGTGAAGGTAGCATTGCATATATCATTCTAAGCAAAAGTAGGCCGGTAATCCTATTCAAAAGAGCTGTGAAAAATATGGAGGGACTAAATGGTCACGTTAACTGCTCCAACTGAGAAAAGTGTTTACCAGACTAAAATGTCTCGTAGTGAATATTTTTCACTAATGTGATTAGCAGTCATATTTGTAATTAGAGATATGTCAGAAGGCATTCATATAATTTAATTTAACTGATTAATATAGCAAAATATGATGTATATATATGTAGCAGTACATAACTATAGCTAGCTATCTGCATTAACTGTTATGAGAGAATTTAAAAAAAAAAAACCTTTGGTGTGTTCCTATCTAAATCAAAATAATTAGAAATGTAAGTGCATGCGACAATAACGAATGTAATAATTAAGCATTAAAATATGAAAAATATTTAAATTGCATTTGACTCTGATCAATCTATCTTAATTTCCGTCATGGCAGCTTGAGCTGAGCTGAACCTATAAACCTAAACGCTTCACGGAAAACCTTCTGTTATGTATTTCAGTCTATTCTGACCCAAAGTTACTGCAGCTATGTCTTGTGTAAAGATCTCAGCAAACATGGTGCTTCAACCAGAAAAGCATCTCATGACTTAGTCATACAGCAGGATTTGCATGGCAATGTTGGCACTATACAACCGCATCAAAATGACAGGAATATAAGAAGTCGGACTTCTGGGTACACAACACGATGATACGTTCCCTACAAGTAAAGGTAGCGGATACATAACTGACAAACCCTGGCCTCTTTACGGCTCTAGAACAGAATAATATGATGAGATTTACAGAAAACCTGAATGTAGATATCAGGTTTGCGCTGAGATCCAATTTGTCTTCATTCGGTTTGGACCATGAGCTCGGACGGCTCTCTGAAGACGGTGAAGTATTCATATTCTCAAGTTTCTTAAAAAAAAAAAACCCATTTCATTCAATCTAAAGGTCATTCACTGTCATCAATTCATTAAATTGTTGTCAGATCCATGTCACCAACTTTAAAGTATGGCTTATAGAGTATGTAATTTAAACACAAAATGTCATCAATTCAATAAACTGTTTCTTGGCGGGAAGATGTTTCGTAGCACAGCATTGGGTTTTTTGCTGACGGGATAGTTGTCGGGCTGCGCTGTGAGCTTATTACCATGTCTTTTCAGCCAGGATTTGTATTTCTGAAAAAAACTGAGATGGGGGTCGGAGTGAAGGGGCTTTGAGGAGTGTCATGATTGACAGAAAGTTTCACCTTTAAAAAAAAAAAAAAACATTCAACATGAACATGTCGGCGTGCTGTTGAATTCTCAAATTAGAATACGGATTCATTTTCTTTAACAGCGTGGCTCTGAAAGCACTGGTGGTAACTAATAACTTTAATATTAATATGCTTGTTTCTATAGTAACACTCAATTACACGGACTTGTATAATCCGTGACTTGTTTCACATAATCTGAGGCTCACAAACAGATTTTTTTTAATCAGATTATTTTTAACTAACAAAGAAAAATCAATGATATATTAAAGTATTCAGGTAGGAGACATTTACAAACATTTATGTAAGGAGTCTCTAGTGACTCGAGTCAGCACTTTGTAAGAGTAAGTTTAGTGCAGTTAAAGAGGGAAACAGCTGTAAGTCATGTGTTTTTCCTTAAATATTTATCATTCTGATATCTCGGCTATTCTTATATTTTAACAGGTCATTTTATGCTTTCAGGTGAAATTTTTTTAATTTTACTACAGGAATAGACTTTATAAATGCATACAGCTCAGGACATATTACTTTTGTGTATTACATGAGGCACACGGCTTGTGGCATATTTCAAATTACACAGTTCAAATTAAAGGTGTCCCTCAAGAATCCGTTTTAGGTCCTGTCCAAGTTATTTTATATTAATGATACTGCTTTGACGTTATGTTTTTTGTAATATTCATACATATATACCGGACATAAACGTTGCATTTGTGCTACACACTGAAAAGGCTAATGTTATCTTGTTTACAAAAGCCAGAAATCTTCAGTATAGCTTATACTAGATGCTAGGCGGGGTGATGTGCTTCTTAGTACAAACATTTGGCTTAGTAGATACTCTTTAAAAAAAAAATAAAAAATGTAAAAGTCAAATCAAGCCTTTTAGACAGAAACAAATCTTTTTTTCTGTAGCAAACAAATTGCTGTTTTTCTTGGTTCTTAAGTATGGTGATGTAATTTACAGACGTGATGCATTTTTTTGTGGTTTATTTGGAGTCCATTTATTTATATAGCCATTCTTCGTTTCGTTGTCTCCATTTATTTCTAATACCCAGACGCAATGTACTTGAGGTTTGTTCGCATCTGGAACAAATTCCAGTGAACCATGAAACTGGATATTCTTGTTACACTGGATGCTTTTAAATATCTAATAATGAAGCCGGTTGTATGTTATTTTATGACTTAATGTATGTTTCTGTTCATTTCATGTCTCCTTTATGGCTTTATTTCTGTCTCGACGTTTTGAACCTCAACATAAGAGGTAAGCTTCCTTGAGATTCAAATAAATCGCCAATATCCGCTTCTGCGTGTTTCCAATACCAGAATTTACAAACCTCAATTTCTCCAAATGAAATCCATCTGTCAAAAATAAAGCGCGTGGATATAAAGGTACAGTTTAAATTAGGGTCGTCATATCATATAATCCTGATTACATAATCTTTAAAATATCGCCCATACACAGCGCTACTGCAATCATAATAATCATGTGTGTGTTAATCTACAATTGTGGTCACCTTAGTCGTAGTCATTTCTAACACGTACACCAATTATCATTGCAAAGATGACACTATAAGATAATCTAATGACATGAGCTACTTCAATTATCAGTTTAAATCCAGTTTCCCAAACTAGCAGACCCAAGAAGCTTCTCAAATGTCTTACCTGATTACTGAACTACTTTGTAAAACAAACTGGATGGTTTCTAATATTTTGTGGAATTTCTACACACGGACCTGGATAGTTCTTAAATGTATTGAAAAGATGATAGCTCACTAATACTAAGTATGTAAACCACATTTTTCCTTTTAAAAACTGTCAATGCCTTTGTAGGCTACTTGGCATACATTTTAAAAGTCAATTGCTGATTTCGGTCTTACAGAACCATAGACTATATGTAATATAATTTCCATGTGTTCAGACCTTTCTGTAACCACTGCTGACTATAAGTTTAATCTTCTAGCTGACTTACGTTAAACCAGAAGCCAGACGTAATAGTGTAATGTTAGAGAGCATGTACTCATTTAAAAGGGCGTAAGTCTAGTTTAAGAAGTGGTGCGTTTGGTGTAGTTGAGTGAAACTCAGTGTAAACAATTTGCCAATTGTTTAGTTTTTCATCAATTTCCCAAAGACTGAAATGAGTATGCGTGCAAACGTGAGTGATATAATTAGTAATACCAGTGTACTTGAGGTTCATACACATCTGGAATAACTTCCATTGAATGTTAAAAGTGGATATTCTTGTCACGTTGAATGTTTTTAAAGATATATTATTTTGTCGCCCCCTTTGCATCCAAGTACAATGGTTAATAAGTTTCTACATGATTTAAATCCCATTCATGATAAAAAGCAAATATCCTTTATACCCAGTATTAATATCATATTGAGGAGAGGACTCTTATTTGGTTCTGCCCACAGCAGGAACCCAATATGCGCTTAAGAAAACATCAGTTATTTTTGAAATTATGAAGCACCGTTTAAAAGATCTATGTAGTCTGCTTGGAAAACTCTAGCACTCTCCATCCCTTCACTCAAAATCAA
Source organism: Parauchenoglanis punctatus (assembly GCA_030068025.1). Classification (NCBI taxonomy): domain Eukaryota; kingdom Metazoa; phylum Chordata; class Actinopteri; order Siluriformes; family Auchenoglanididae; genus Parauchenoglanis; species Parauchenoglanis punctatus. The sequence continues at coordinate 19,412,611 of JAQQZU010000039.1, read as the reverse complement.
GCTGTAATGCATCTGTGTGAATCCTACATATATCATGAGTTACTGAATACCTGGCTTTAGCCACCACAATCGCAAAAAACGAATCACAGGAGATTTCCTACCTCTGCCACAATTTCTGGTAAAAGCTATTTGGACAAATTCACAGACCAAAAACCCAATGAAACTCCTAGACAGCCGAGAAAAAGCAAGCCTTGGCAGAACACTGTAAAAATCCGAGACATTCTTTAGTTCAGCGCTTCACGTTAGCTTGCCGAAAACATGAAAGGTATTTGTAAAATGGTCTGAGGCGCTTGTGAAACTGACGTTCGGAATTCAGGTACACATCTTGAGCGGCGACGTGACTCAAAGCAAGCTTTAAAAAAAACCAAAAAAAAAAAACCATGAAAATGAAATAAAACGTCGCTTAGAAGAGTGCAATGACTGCCAGTGAAGTGTCCTACAGTGGTCCGTGTGTGGATCTGATGACTCTAGGTCCCACTAAAAACCTTAAAGTAAAAATAATCCGTTTTCCTACCTAATAAGGGATTCCAGAATAAGGGGAGACGGGCCTTTTTGAAACTCGAGCTCTTTATAATGCAGAGCTTTGGCATAGGCACGGCATTTAGCAGCTCGCTCGCCCAGGAGCACGATTCCATTATCGTCCCTCAGCGGAAGTGGACCCTGAAACAAAAACACAGAAAAACAGAAAATAAAAAAGGAGTGGGAAATGGTGTAAAGCAGAACAGAATAAAATATCCGGAATGTAAGCAATGATGTGACTTATTCCTTTTGGGCAGCAATCCGTCAGAACAAACCTGCCATACAGTGGCATAATTAGAACATGAACATAAAGAGAAGTAAGATAATCTACTGTACAAATAGAACAAGCAAGCTCTTTAGACAGTTAACAGGGTGTACTGTCTTATTATCAGCTGAACTGTTTTACAACAGGACTATTTGAAAGAGAAAACTCAAATTTTGTCACTGAAATAAATGTGTGTGGAACTCTTTTCAAAACATTTTCGAAACATGTGGCAGTTAATATGGAAAGGGGATAAAAGTTCGGGTCTCTTTTCAACAGTTCAAAGTGCTCAATTTTTCCTCACAGCAAACAGATTTCAATCTTACAGGTTAACTCGTACAATGCTTAATCTGCTGAAAACGTTAAGAGAATTTGTTCCCACAAATACTAACCTACTGTACCATTTCACAGCTATACTCACAGGAAACTTTAATACAAATATCGCTACACCTGCTCAATTATACAACGGCAGCCGCATAATGTAGAAAATCATGCAGATGCAGTGTCAATTCCAGTTTATGTTCATTCGGGATGGAGAAAATGTGTGATCTCAGTGACTTGGCACATTTGTTGGTGCCAGATGAGTTAGTTTAAATATTTCACAAAGTGCTGCCCTCCTGGGATTTTCACACGCACAACAGTCTTTAGTGGTGGTTCGAGTGGTCTGTGAAAATGCCTTGCTGATGAGGGAGCTGAGAGGTCAAGGTTTCAAGCTGACAGGGAGGCCACAGCAACTCAAATAGTCACTCTTTACAACCATGCTGAGCAGAAAAGCGTATCGGAAAGGACAACACAACAAACCACGAAGCAGACGGGATACAACATTAGAAGACCACACTGGGATCGACGCCTGTCATCCAAGAACTAAGGGATCTGAGGCTACAATGGACACAGACTCAGTGAAATCGGACAGCTGAAAAATGTTTGTTCCTGGGTGTTCAATGAGTGTATATTTACCTTAGGCAATTTAAAACATTTTCAGATTTTATCAGTCCTTATTCCTGACCAGAGATGGTGGGTTGTAATATTATTTGAGGGAAAATATGTTGTGTTGCCTCAAATAATATTCTAATAACAAACAGCACTTAAACAATCAGAGTCTGTATCATTATAGTCTTCGACATTATCGTGGACTTTGTCTGTGTCTCATTACTGAGAGTTTGGTCTGGTCCTTATTCTCTAATTATGGTGTCTGCTTAGAATATGCTTTTGGTTTTGCACGAGACCGCATTCTCGTTATAATCATGTCCGTCTAGCAGGGTATTTTAATGTGCTTCTGATAAAGCACGCATATTATTTAATAAAACTGGAACATTGGAAGATAACATTTCATTTGAATTAGTCTGTCTTGTCTGCATACATATTTAATGTTCTCAGGGAAGCTGATTACGATCAGGAGAAGTGTTCCAAATTAAAAAGCGTGACGCTTCACATGACATCTGGCCTCCGAATAAGACCATGAGATTTTAGCTTTTGCTGACCTTGTCGCTGTGCTCCATGAATTCAGCCAGGTTGAGCAGAGTCTGTGTGACTTCGGCAATGTCCTGGGACGTCAGTGCTAGCTCGATGCTGCGGATCAGCTCATCCTGTTGGTCTTCACTTAGCTCAGACCAGCATGAGAGGAACGCGGCATTAAAGAGATCTCTGTAGTCGTAGGATGAAGGAGAATTAATCACTTGGGGCATTCAGGAGGTGCAAACCATTACAGAGACAGTAAAACACTGCACTCAGTGCAGTTAGATATACGTAACTAGAAAGGATTTAGTATAAACAAGTGATGGCCTGGAGAAGTGTCTCTCTGAGTGAAATGAATGGTGTGAATGAATGTGAATGAATGAAAATGAATGGTGATCATTTTCGGTTTATCTATGATGTTAACTATACACCTGTCTAATGTACTATACACTATGATGTTAACTATACACTATGATGTTAACTATACA